>CAWYQG010000010.1:0-615000 GCA_963966155.1 Clivina fossor
ATAATGCAACCGTTAAAGCATTTTTTGGAAATCCTATTACATTGCTTTTATAATTCGTTAAATTTAATAAAAGGTTTAATGAACGAGGATAACTCTTGTATTTTTAAAACTTTTCACTAAGTAATTGAATTCTGTACAGTTTTAGACAACTTTTATAGAATATAACTATTTTATACAGTGCCATAAAATTGTTTTAATTATTTGTTATATTTAATGAAAGTTTTGTGATTACATAAGTGTTAAATTGATATATGATATAAATATTTTACATAAGGCAATATAAGCTTAATATGCAATTCTATACCTTATTTTTATGATATAAAATTTTAGTCTATGTCTAAGTTGAAAAAATCATAAAGACTAAAATCGTTATCTTGTTTGACTAACACACCAATCAAAAGCTTCGTAATATACATATTATAATCTACAATAGTACTAGTTAAAAAAATTTAGAACTATAATTGTAGTACAAATCGCCAATCGTGATACTCATTTACGTTAGGATCAGATAAATATTATTTAGATTTTCACTGTCCAGCGCGATTTCTTTGTCGAGTGTCTGAACATAATCATTGAATCGCGTCGGTATTGTTCAACGTTTCTGTGTCTGTGTCTCGTGGACGTAGAGTTATCGTCCCGAACACGATGGTCATCTCCATGTACGTTCTCGGTGCTCCGCTGCCGTGGCGTGCAGCGGCCGCAGAGGGGGACGTGTGCAGTTAACGAAAGGCGCCGATAATAAAACTCTTCGGTCCGTTCGATCGTGCACGATCCGACTGAACGCTATTGACGACTGACACATCTTCACGTTTAGTTATTGTTATTGAGTCGGAATTGTCGGCGCTGCAGAAGAACTAACTATATAAGCGGAATGGTGGACATCTGCTGCGCGAGATGATGGCTTATCGGGGAAATAAGCGATCCGTACGGGGCTGGAGCAAAGTTCTATGATCCGCGAACATAAGATATAGCGGGATAAGATAGTTGGTTTTGTATTCATTGGTTTGACCTTGCTTGGGGTTTGATTGTAATCGGAATGGTTGTTTGAGGAATCTACCGTTGTGTCTATTCTGTCCTCGGCGATTCGTCGTGTTTCTGATTCGCCTTTTTTTACTAGTTTTGTCTTTATGTTATTTGTTCACTTCCTTGATAGTTATATCTTTTTCAATAATTTTTTTTTACGTAAATGTGATATACTTTAAACATATTTAGTAATAAATGCATATTTAATAATAATAACTAAATTGAATACCATCAATTATGTTATAATAATATACCTATTTATCTGCAAGACGCAAATTTAGTAAAGTACAATTAATTCAAATTTATAAATAATTTCTAAAATTTACTTGAACTACTTTAGAATATAGTTGTATCAAGTTTTACTTTAAAATATTAATTGAAATTTATTGCGAATGCAGAGTTTCAATTTCCATCTTGTATCTGAACTTAATCCAGAATTTATCTGCATGCAATATTTTTCTTGAATATATTATTTTATCATATAAATTCTTTTTATTTTTCATTCCTTACAAAAATAATCAAATTTTATATTCAAAGAACATAATAATCAAAATAACTGCCTTTTATTTGAACTGTTGTTCCTTTTATTTTTAAAAATGGAATATTCAATGCAGAGGTTGTAAACATAAATTCCGAATGTCATAATTATTATTGTTTGTATTGGGAACCTACATTACACGTTATAACATTCTCGGTGTTAATAACACGTTCTCTTTCAAACATGTTCTTGTATTTCAAAATAAGTTGTTCGTCTTACACTAAGACAAATTTTTAATGACATTTAAAATCTGCCGTAATAAAAATAATATTCGTACGGTGATAGTTAAGATCGCTAGTAGAGTTGTATATAAATAATATTCAAAATTTTCATTTGTAACTGAAACCTGTTACATATTTTATTGATTATATTGTTATTTGAGTACAATTAAGAATATTATGTCAATGACAAAATAATAGATGAAATAGATTATAATTTTCAAATTCATATTTGACAAAAGCGAAACATTCTTATGATTAGTTGAAGCCGGGGAGGGTAAACGCGCGACGCGGTCCGCTCGCAGTTTGATTACGATCTACATTACCGATTGTAATGGGTCTTGGGACTATTGCTGACTAACAAGTGCAGCACGGCACTTAACCCCGCAACGACCAATACAAAGAGGCATTCGTCCCTCTGATCGTCTCCATGGGCCCCATCGACTTCTTGCTTCAGTAAACACAAACATGCAAACACATTACCGTAATGAAATTATTCGTGCTGATGCAGCATATTGGCGCCGCCCCCCTCCGTCCCTCTCTCTCTCTCTTGCCGCGCTTGTCGTCTTGCATTTCTCGTTCACTTCTCGTGCATTGAAAATGCGTTTTATTTCTTTTTTATGATCTATGTATGATATGGAATAGTTATTTCGTTGTTATTTGCTTGTTTGTAGCACATGCGTGCGTGATTTTCTCATTTTATTATCAACTGTTAAGCCCCATTCAGACTGCCGTTTTAGTTATTGCAGTAGTTATAGTCGTAGTTATAAGCATAAGAAAATACATGTAAGCTTATGGGAATACAATGCGCATGCGTGGTTATTGCAGTAAGACATAGCAATAGTTGTAAGCAGCCAAACATTTGAACAGGCCAAACTTTCTAGTTAAAATTTTACATAGTTGTAAGAATTGGCCAATCAGAGTATGATCAGAGTTGAGTGAAAAGAGATAGCACTATTTTTTATTTAAAAACGTCAAACAAATGTCAAACAAACGTCAAATTCATAAAATATATTAAAATGGCGACTTTAGAAAGCAAAATTAATCAAATAATGTTTAATTATTATTAATATTATTATTATTATATTATTATTATGATTATTTAATTATTTTATTTATTTATTTTGTGTCAAATGTCATTGCAGTACGCATGCGTATGTAAAAATTTCACTAGCATCACAAGCCAGTGTGAATGGTCAAGTATGCTTACAACTATTACTACGGCAATAACAAAAACTGCAACCGCAGTCTGAATGATACTTTATGGATGTAAACTAATGATAAAATTAAATGCTTGTTTTGCATGTTCCTGATTTATATAATCAAATTTTAGATTAACTGTTATTACTAAAGAAAACATGTTATTTATTCGCTAACTTAATACTCTATTTGTGTAATTTGTTTTTGAATTCATTTATGCCCATATTTTTTACGTATTATAAAAATAGATGAAATGTCGTTTTCCTCATATTTTGTAAATTTTGTAAACTAAATATTAGTTTCTGAAATTATGTTTACAGAAATTCCATTATAATAAAAATTATAAAAATTAAACGCTGTAATTTTCTGCCAATTTTTATGACATTACAAAATATTTGTTTACCAATTAAAATTACCAATTACGTTGTCTTAAAACCGGTATTAGTTAAAACAAATTTTAAAACCAAGTTTATAGTACTAACCAATGTCACTGATTGGCAAAGAGTTTTTATTCTTGTTTAAGTAATCTTTTTAAAAATAATGCTCTAATTTTGTCCTGATTTTAAAAATATGTACTAAAAATACACTTTGATTTTTTTAGTGTGGTTATACTGGGACACATGATAAAATTTAATGATTATCAAGTTACATTTAGACTGCAGTTTTAATAGTAACATTAGAGTGGAGATGTAGTAGTAACTATACCGTTACTGCTGAAATCGCAGTCTGAATGTAACTTAATAAGTATTAAATTTTGTCGTTCGTTCCATGCATAAGGTTTGACAACTTTTGTTTGTTAATAAACCCGTAAATAAAACTTCTACATTTAGATTCTAAAGATGAACTTTTATTCAAAATTAAATTAATACATAAAACATTTAGCGATTTTTCTGTTTTTGATTTCAAGAATATTTGCAAATTACAAACTGAACAAACTAGATAATTTGAAAATGTGTGTAGAACTATTCTAACAGCAGCCGACAGTATCGGTGAGTGCGGAGGCAAGACAGTTAGTCTGGCATGCAAAGGCAGGGCGCGGCGTCCCGTTCGCGTGGGCGTTCGTTACATCTTCATGCGACGCCGCGGGATGCGATGCGCGGCTTCCTTGTTCCTGGACGAACGGGGGGACGCCCACCGGCTATACGTCGCGAGTTCAGTTGCATATTTCTGTGACAGTTACTGCTGGTGCTGTTAGTTTCACTATCCAGATTGTTATGAAGTTGTAAAGGCAATTATTTTCTTGAAAAATTTACACTTTTTCATTCGTATTTGCCTCAGTTTTTTTTTTGTGTAATTAGAAAAGCATCTATAGAAGTAAAGGAAGCCACTGTTTTTCTTGTGTTATAAATTAGAACTGACTTTTTAACTGTTTTCGTAATGTTTGGTAGTTGCTAAAGTATTTATAAATTAAAATTCGTTGTTGTCCGATGAGGAATCTTGATTGTGTTAAAAAAAATAATTACTACATTATTTAAGTATATGTTAGTAAATTTATAACAGAAAAGCTTTTGCAATTATATTCTATATTTATATAAAAAAAATAGGATATTTAAAAAATATTATTAATTGCACAAATATCGTAGAATGTAATCTAGTGAAACAAAAAATATCAAAGTACTTATATAAATTTTTATATATTTTTGTATTTGTTATTTCAATAACTAACATAATTTTATTTTTGCAATTTTAAAATAAATATGTATTATACGTAAACATTCCAGTATTTTTTTTTAATAACAATACTATTGTTACCAAATTAATTTTGAAAATTTTTAATTTAATTACGATATATATAACGTTTAAGCGCTCTGTAGAAAACTATACAATTTAAATATGGCATGTAAATGACTGCATCTAAAACAGTTTCCCAGTGCAAGTATCTTGCAAGCGAACGATTTGTCAATGTTAATTCTTGGGATTTATTTATTGGCCGGGTTCACAGACACCTAACGGTTTCCTTCATTGGCATTAGCCAAGAAGACATAGAACCAAATCGAAACCATGCTAGTTCTAGCGACGGGGTCAATTTTTGCCGAGCTGATAAACTGATCCGAACGATGCGATTCGACCCGCTAACAATAACTCCTTTTCGGACCTTATAAGGCCTGACCCGGCCAGGAAGACCTGAGGCGCAGCAATGTCATAATTTACAAGTGCATTCCTAGGCTGCACACAGTCTAATGAATAGAAGTCAAGCTTTTGAAACAATCGACGAGCGCGGGGCTTAGATCTTCAATCCGAAGCACACCACCTCTAACATAAGCTCGGCTCGCGTGATCTTTGTTGCTCGATGCTCGTCTTATCTTTCTGCTCTTTCAGTCGTGATTTATATGTAACGAGATGTATCCTCTGTCTACCTAGAATGCCCTGTCTCGCGCGCGCGCGTACCGTATTTATTTTATAGTTTTTCTTTCTTTATGCTCGATCATTATTGCACATTGCTTACTGCTGCGATTATACTTATCGTACTTTTTTTCATCTCCAATCCTAATAAAATTGTTCTTTATTGTTTTCGTACACGAATTCATGGAACTTTCGAAATGAAAACATAAATATTTTCTTAATATTGCTCAGCAAGACTTTATTTGTTTCGATTAATATTGCAGCAAACTGGTTTTCACTTTTTTCCATTCTTTGTATTTTTATTGCTGATTTTCCAATTTCTATTTATTTATCTAATAAAAATAATAACGTAGAAAATATTTTTATTTAAAAAAAAAATTAATTTGTAAATCTATAAAGCTGAACACAATTGTATCAAATAAATGACTACAATATTTTTTATTAGGTTTTAGAAATAATATATTAATCTATACGTATTCATTTAAATATTATACTATAATTTAGTATATAATTATATAGTTTAGTATTCAATTTTACGTACACGTTGGTAATGAAATTGTTTTACATTGTATGTAGGTACCACAATGATGATAAGGCGTAACAACTTCAGACATTAAAATTTTATTAGTATATTCTTATATTACCACTATAAACACTAATGATAGTTCTATTTTTGCAAATATAATTTTTCTAAATTATTGAATAGGTTTGTTTCTTAGAATCAGTTCAAAATTGTCTGAGTTATATGCATAGTGGATTTAGTTTGTAATTTACCATATTGCACATAATTCGTACAATTTTAAACTAATTCAGATTTTAGTTGAAACAAACTTAGATAATATATTTAATATCCTAAATCAGTGGCTCCCAAACTTTTTTCCCAAGGCGCCTTATATCAAATTCTAACAAATACACTTCGCGAAATATCCATATCCAAATATTTTTTGTAAGGATTAGATAAAAATATATTTTAGATTACAAAAAAAATGTAATTTAACAAATTCAACTACAGTATCTAAGTGGTTTGCACCAGCTCCACTAGATGTTGTATCCTATAACATTGAATTGAAAATGGAAATAAAGTTATGAAAATTGTGTAATATTTCGCAGCGCTCTTGTGAGGAAGTCGCGGTTCCCCAGGGTGCCGAGGTGCACAGTTTGGGAACCACTATCTTAAATACTAATTTTTTATAACGTAAAGTTAGTACACTATTGTGATAATGTGTTATATTTAATATAAAAGGTCGAAGTTACATATCGAAATAAATTACAAGTTTGTTTTTATGTATATTAAGATGTTTAATAAAACTAAATTTATATTATAGCGTTTAAATCTTAAATATACTATAAAATTAAAAATCATATTTAGATTTACGTGAAATCCTTGATTAAACTAGATTTTTGTTATTTTTCAGTAAAATTTATTTCATTACAATCACAATAACATTAAACATAAAGATGCAATTAAGGATACGAATTACTGAAAGCATACAATTAGCAATCTTACTTACTTTACACCAGTAATTGCCATGGAAAACTACTGCATTATTTTTCATCTCGTGCGAGTATTGATATCTAGCAAACAAAAAAAAAACCATTATAAATACCACGTTTATATTGGAGCATTCATCGCGTTTATTTTTCAGTCATTTATAAGCCGTTTTTGAATTATAACTTAAGTAAATTAACGTTTGCCAATGTCGATAATTTGCATAATTTGGGAACAGTAGCCTAGTGTGTGGGGCTGAATGTGAATAGGAAATCAGTTTTAGAGAGAGAATTTTCCTCTCGCTGTGATCACCGGTAATAACAGTGTTGGTAAAATGTATGAAACTTTGATGCAACTACTGGCTAATAACAGACTTTTCAGCACCATGTATCATCATGCTTATGATTGCTATCTCTGTTGCTTTCATTCACAAACGAGAAAGATGGCTGAATCGTGAATTTATATTAACTGTTTCTTTATGCAATTATAATGCTAAATATTTTTATCAGTCTCTTTACACCTTCTGTACTCAAATCTTGTAAACGATTCTATATAGATACGAGTATAATAGTTGTCTAAATTGTACCGTCATATATACCTTATATATTGTTCCTCCTATTTCTTTTTATACTTTGTAAATGATTCGTTATTTTTACGTATATAGTTATTCGTAATTTATAATATTAATTTTTTGAAGATAATTGTTTGCTTAGATACCTACAGATTTAATATTTTTGTGTTACTACTATTTTTTTATTTGCTAATATTTTTTTCAAAATAAGAGTTTTTATTAAGAATTTTCTTACTAAAATGTAGAATGTTACAAATGTGAAACCAAATATGAAACTAAAAGGTATGTGGCGATGTATTAAGACAGGTAACCAACAGATGGAATTGCAAACGGCGCGCCCATTATACTTAAACAGTTAACGAAGTAATTCTAGACTTCAGCTCAGATGAACATTGGATTTAATCGCAATACTAGGAAATTGGGCAAATAAAGATTGACATTTGTTTTTGTACATTTCGTTTTAGATGTGTATGAAGAATTTTGACGTTTAGCTAAGTAATAGCACATACATCATATTTTAAACATTAATAAATATACCTATGAGTAGTTCAGTTTTGTAAAATATAATAATAAATGTTATTTATTAATATTTTGAAGTGTCGAAAACATTATTGTTTTTTTAAATAATGTTTACGTTTTATATGCTGCTACTAAATTTAGGCAAACTTTTATTATAAATTTAATATATTTAATTTATATTAAAGCTCTTTGAATATAATTTTACTTATACTAACAATGAGTAAATTGTTACATTTATGAGATCTAATTCGCTCAAATACAATCACTATTAATAAAATGATACAAATGTAAGCTACAATAATAAAAACTTTGTGTAAAAGAGTTTGTGTAAAAATATAAATAATAAAAAATTTTCTAGAAATAAATATAAATTTTGATTTTGAACAATATTTATATTAATAAAGTATGAAATTACTTTCTATGTTATAAAATTTTTATATATTATTATACATAAACTTCTATTTCAGCAACAGAATATTCAGAATTTTGGGACAAAATTTGAACTGATAATCTATTGTATATAAAGCAAATACTTACTAATGAAGATTTATAATAAAAGTTAATATAGTAAACTTGTACAATTTTAATCAAATAAAATAGGTCAAATAATTATTTTCATCATGTACTAACTGCATTTTGAAGAAACGTCAGACGGGGGGGGGGGGGATTAATTTAAATTTGCATTCTTGAGATATCCCGTCAGAAATTCCGTGGACCTGCAGCATCTGTTAGTTTTTCCTAGAGCCTAACTCACCGACGACGCGTCGTGTTCCAAATCCCTAGAGCTCTTCAGCTATGCTAGAAGAAGAAGAAGACGGAAAACGCATAACAACCTGCTATCTTAGCCTTATATCTTTTATTTCATCTTTTTCTCTTTTTTTTCTTCTCCTCTCTGGCGCTGTTGTACTCCTCTTTCTTTCTCTCTTTGTCGAGAAAGAACCGTTGCACTCTCCTATCGGCCATCAATGGAAGTTCAAATAACAAACGATAAATAAATCATCATCAACGCAACGAAGAGTTTCAAGACTAACGAACTACGCAATCAACCTCTTTGCTTTCGAACGATTGTTGTATAAAATGTGTATGAGTTGAAGAACTTTTGATACCAGGGCGGCACATTCGGATTTTTTTCTCTTCGATTTGTTTTTCAAACTATATAGTAAATCTTAATTTGTTGATTTTAAATTACGAATTCAAGTTACAACATTTTTGTTAAATAACGCAGCTTATTTTATTTTATTAGAATTGCCTTATACTAACTGAAAGAATTATTTCATACATTTATGTTATTGCACAAAAAATTGCTAACAAAATTTTACTGTAAAATAAAACATCTTTATGCTATAGTTCTGTATTAATATTTATTAATAATCGACGTTTCGACAAACTTAACGTTCGTTTTCATCAGGAAAAAGATACAAAGATACATTTTATGTCGATTATTAATAAATATTAATACAGAACTATTACCTTAAGCTGTTTTATGTCAATGTAATGATTTTTGAAAAATGTTCAATTTTACTGTATTTATAACTTCTAATTATTTGATACAGTACGCATTACTTTTTATAGTTTGGAAACGATTGCTAAGACAATGATATAAATAAAATCAATGAATCTAAGATCAAAATATGTAGCATAATCTCATAATTTTCTCACGGATAGATGTGTACTGTTATTAAATATACACATTATTTCTTTTAATCAAATTTTATTTAAAAAATCCAAAAATATTATCAGTATTTTAAAAAAGCATATTAAAATCATGGAAGTCAATTCATAAATTATCATTTTTGTTCATTGTTTTGCAATACGAAAAGTTATTTTTTTAAATATATTATGAAATAGGAGTAAAATACAAATAAATTTATCTAAAAATTACTCTATATTGAGAAAAATTTGTTAAGGATTCATTCAGAACATTTGTTTTAAATGAAAGATTTTCATTATTTTGAGATATATGTCGAATTTCCTTCAGAAACATTTTTGAACAAGAAATATATGGCGTAAATTTTAAAAATCTTTCATTATAGCTGATTTATTAATATAGATACTTGTAATTAAAATATTTCACAGGAAAAAGTGAAAAAATCATTAAGTTTTATATTTCAATAAAATTACGAATAGAATCATAAAAATAAATTATATATGGGGAATGGATGTACGCCTCTGTGCTCGAACATATGTTCATAGTTTGTATACATGTCCACGTGCTTACTTTATGAGGAGCCGGTCAAATTATTAGGTAATAGCTGAGATTGATTTCAATGATCTGATTATTAATTAATACCAAATATTTAAGCCCTCGGCTTTTTATATAGTATATTACTTAACATTTATTTTTATATTTTATGTTTTTAACCTTTTGGGCTTATTGTATTTTATCGTTTTCATATCGTGGTCATGAATCTGTAAATTTGGCAATGGGTTCTTGAAATGAGATATTTGCTCCAACTGTAATCTATCTATTACTTTCTGAAATATTCACTTTGTTATTAATTGTAATTATTTGTCAAACAAAATTTTTATTTTATAATAGCTTTTATATTTTGTTTCAAATATTTATTAATAGTTCTATTTTGTATATATCATTTATATCATTTTGCCTGATGATGTACTTCGAGTACGTCAAAACGTCGATTATTAATAAAAATTAAGACAAAGCTAAATCCTAAAGCCGTTTTAATTTAGTTAAATAAAATTAAATGCTATATTTTTTCTAATATAAATCCTAAATTTGTTTTATATATGAAAATTAAAAACTCGCCGGCATAAGAGGTTGTTAACTTAATCATTAGTTAACTACGCATTTAGGTTGTTTATTATTATCAAGGTGCCTTATTTATTGACCAGTTAAAAACTATATCATTTTGCTCACTTGGTATGTGTTTAACAGCACTTTATGCAGCTAGGTTTATTTTAAGAACATACATGTAAATCGATATCAAATTATTTTTTAAAATTTTTATTTTAAACAAGTTATTTACATGTAAAATAAAAAGAATTGTTTTTGATTTTATGTAATTTTATTTACAATATTACTTGTAATAATTTTTTTAAATATTGTTTTTATATTACCTATCTTTTTTTATTTTAAAAAATAAGCAAAAATTACAATCTTTAATCTTCAATAGAAGTTTAAAATGTATTTGTTTGAACAATGATAAAAACATTTTTACTATGAACTCACCAATATTAATAGAAGAAAAACTTAAATTTATCAAATGAAATAAATGAATCAAAATTAAGGTGGGTACAAAATCCAGTCTTATGCTCTCAAGTTATCTCATAACAATTTGACATGATCATCTAGCATAAATCAAGAATATTTTTTCTAAGTAAAATAATACAATGTAAGTGGATAAATTATTAGCTATAATATTAATGTTTATTATATTTGCATAGAGTCGTAATTGACAATAAAATGTGTGGGATGTACCCACAAGACTTGGACATTCTCAGGTTCTCTCTCATAATGCATGAAACGAGGTATACGTTAAAGGTATTCGACTTGACACAAACTTTCAAGGTTAACCATCGATCCTTAAGAATATTTAAAGTAGTCATAATTCATATGCAAACTGACATGGATAAAGTATTTACCTATTTAGAACAGCTATTGACATAAATTCTTCTATGTTGTAAATAACAGACATATACCATATACGAGTACAGTTTAAATACTATGGCGTATATTATATATATATATATAATCACTAAAAAAATTATTAATTATTTCAATATTATTTGAGTGGTACTGGTATTGGATAGCAGTCATGTGAATTTGTTTTTCACACTTAAATATTACAGATATCTGTTTCATATCTCAGAATTGCAAATGTCATTGAAAGGTATAAAATTCATTTTTGGTTTGTTTGACTACCAAAAATTTAATATTAAATAATGTTTAATTTATAATATGATATTGAATAAAATATTATCAAATTTTTGACAGAAATGCTTTATAATTCATTGGAGATTTTTAAAAACATGTATTGAATAAGATATTTATTATTTTTAAAAAAATTACCTTTAATGAAACCACAGCAAATGTCAATTATAATCGATCGGTAATAGTAATTATTAAATATTCTAGAATAATATTTAAAAAATTAACATGGCGTTTATTATAAATATATTTTTCAAATATAGTTTTTCAATTATTTTAATTTAAATTTCTATAAGAGGATAAATAAGATAAAATAATTTCCCTTATACCACAAATTTTTTATTTATTGTAAGAGAACAATAAAATATATATTTTTGTAGTTCTTGCTTTTTAACTTCGTATTATCTAGCAAATTAAATTTCGTAATAAAATAAATAGAACAAAAATTTAGCTACATAGATTTTCAAAAACTAAAAATAAACTTTATTTTTTTTAGCACTAATTTTCTGAAAAAAAAAATGTAATTTGTACAATTCTATAACTTCAATTTTTTTAAATCAAAATACATATTAAAATTTATCGGAAAACTTTTACAGGAAAATGTTATTTAGTATTGTTTTTTTGTCTAATTTAAATCAACATTTTCGCAAATTCAGTTATTGTGGCAGTTTTTTAAATCTAATTGTTCTGAAAAGTAACTTTTATTCGTATTTCTATAAAATAGTAAAATAAACGTTAAAGAAAAGAGAAAAAAGAATGAAGACAAAACCATTGGTCAGTGATGTATTTGAAACATCGAATAAGTGAATAATTCATTTGAAAAGCATCGCAAATGACTTTTGCTCAAGTCCGTCTTGGCAACAAATGAAAAGAGCCCGCCATGATGTAAACTGTTAGTCACTTGTTACATGAACCTCGTTAGACAATACCAGTTGCTAATGGTAATGTTCTTAAGTACACGTACAATGATGCATGAATGATAGCCATACTTTAACAGCTTCATATTTCACTCATATTGTTCTTATATTCGTTTGATTTTCAATTATTTCAAACCATACTAAAAATGGATATTATATATACAGTTAGGTTTTTCTTTGAATTCATTTTTTTCTCAGTACGTCGTAATTAATTGTTCTTATAGTCATAATTGAATTATCAAAATATACGTTCCGTAATTAATTAAAATTATACAAGCATAGTTCCTGCTCGATGAATTACTTATTAATTAACAAAATAAAAAATAAATAAATTATATTTTGTTTTACTTGTTTTTTAGTTATGTTTGTTTTAGTTTACTTGTCATTTGTATTATCCTGAAAAAAGTTCACATTTAGCAAACCGAAATTTTAATTTTAATGAATTTATTACAAAACTAAAACCTAAAGCTGTTTTTAAATTACATATTAATTATATATCAAAATAAATAGATATTTTCTTAAATTTATGGAAAATTAAAGGATTTTAGATTATTATATATTTTAAATATTTTGTTTATCATCTTGACATGTAATTTGACATCATTTTACATTCAAATATATTTAAGTGATTTTTAGTTTAAAATTGTCTATTTTGAAGTGAGTCATAGTTTAAAATTTTCATCACTTCTTTGATCTTTGTTTTAAGTTAATTTAATATTGTATTGTATCATTTATCATAGAAACCAAGTTAAATAAAACGAAAAATTTAATAGTAATATAAGAAAACTAATAAAATAATATGCAAATCTAGTCAACAAGGAAATCACAATTTCAATATCGAATAATCTGTACGGAGTCGACTAATATAAAATAAAACTTAATGGTTACGTTTGAGATTTGAAAAATGAATAGAAGAAATGAAATACGATAAAAAAAAGACAGTCGATCGAATAGATTCGAAATAACGCAGTCCCGTTTACAATGGACAATTATCGGAGAGCGACGAACGCAGGCATCTCTGACATCGAAGAGAGCACATATACGGTCAGTTCGATCGCGATACATGCCGGCGGCATATCAAAACTAACGAACATTAACATTGGATCATTGTTCACGGAACGCACTAGGAAATAGTTTTTGATTAATTATTGGTTGGAACTTGCGGGGTTCCACGGTGTCCGCAGCGCCGATGGACGGGCCACACGTAGGGCTGGGCGATATTGGAATTTCAATATCGATATTTTATATTCAAAAAATATCGATAATATCGATATATCGATATATCGTCATTTCAAAATATCAATATTTCGATATATCGATAATTTTTATTTTTAATATCAATTATCAATATATCGATAAATTATCGATATATCGAGATTTTTTCCCAGCCCTAATGCTACTGGATAATATAATTTAATTTTTAAAATAGAAACACTAACAGAAAAATTTTAAATTTATAATATGCTAATAACAGTATGGATATGAAATGAAATAATCGCCAAACATTTTGTTATTTATTTTTAAATAAAGTGAATGAATGAAAATTTTATTTGAAAATAAAAATGATTATCAACATTTTGGAATATTTAATTTAAAAAATAAATAAAACTTCATAATTACTTTGACATATCATACTTATACTTGTGAACTAATTATAACAAAAATTTATAGATAGATAATTTTAATTTTACCTGATTTTAAAATACACTTTATTATCAAGCGCAAATAAAAATGATTAATCTTGTATATTAAATGTCGTTATTGTAAACCGTTATATATTTCAATTAAAACCAATCATTTTTATTATGTCTCATCCATATGCGAGATCAAATATTTGTAGCTTACAAAGAGGATATATCGATATATCGAAATACCGATATATCAATATATCGATATATCAATATATCGATATTTCGATATATCGATATATCGATATTTTGATATATCGATATATCGGCAGTAGCGCAGCCAGGATTTTGTCTTGGGGGGGGGGCCCAAGAATTTTATCTTGGAGAAGCAAAAAAAAAGCAAATACTAACCAGATTTCCACTTTATCTTACATGAATCGAATAATTAATAGTTTAAAATAATGAATGTTGGCTCAATATTTTGAGGTAAATAATTGTAGCGTTAGAAGTGACTACTGAATATATGACTAAATGAATAAAAATTGTGCTAATTCTTTAAGTCTTGGGGGGGGGCCGAGGCCCGTCGGCCCCCCCCTTGGTTGCGCCACTGTATATCGGTATATCGATATTTCGATATATCGATATTTCGATATATCGATATTTCGATATATCGATATTTCGATATATCGATAATTTTTATTTTTATTTTTATTTTTTTCGGTTTTGAATCGAAGAATATTTAATATTTTTCTGCTTTGGAATTGAAGACTGAGCGTTTCTAGCTTTTGGATTTGAGATGCATATATACATGTTGGGTCGAGACACAGTCGGGAACAGATTTGGAAATTACAAGAGCAAAACAAATCGATTCTGTCCCCAGGTGTTAATGATTTTTGCATTGACCGATGAGGAAATCGGGAAAAGAACAGTCTCTTATAAATATAAAAGATAAAAAGAAATGTTGTTTTTCTCATTATATTTTTTTAACGGGAATACCTTCTTTTAAGATTTACAAATTTAATCAAATATTTTAAATGACAAGATAGGAAATTATTTTACACATTATTATTTTTATATTTTTAATGTATTACACTTTTGCAATAGTCCAATTTGAAATTAGTATTAGCCAATTGTACAATTTTCTCTAAAAAATCAATAAAAAATTTGGATGCTTTAATTAGAGCTTTTAGACGAAACCAAATCTGAAACCTAAAAACCATTATTTTTGCTGGAACAAAAACCGGAACGGAACTAAAAAAAATTTCAAAACATATTTACTATGTAATAATTCAAATTCAATTCAATTTATACTATAAATTTTGTATATTCTATTATTAAAATTTGGAATACATTATAATACATCGAAATAAATATACTAGGTTTCTCATGTAAATTTTTATAGGTGTTTTGTTTGTATCTATCTAAACATTAACAAAAATACATCAAAATAATTGTAAAAATTTACTAATTGTAAGCTTATCAGAACCAAACCGAAAACTCCATTATTTTAGGGGCATTGTAAAATTCTTCGCAGGTATTTTTAAATATTTGCAACACTTTATTGTTACTATTTAGAAAAAACTGTTTAGAAACTAAGGATTTAGTAAAAATTCTCATTCTATTTTAGTATTGCACGTCAAGTATTTCATTTCTAGTATATTACTTTTGTTTTTTTTGTGTATATAATACATGTACTTTTATCATAGATTTGACTCTCCAAAACTTGTCAGTTTGATAATATTAATAATAATTGTTAATAAACTTACATAGTTTGATATCTTCAACATATAATCTTATATATTATTTAGGAATTCGAAAAACTTATCTATATTTATTGGTTAAAAAACTATTTTTTATTTATTTATCTTATCCAAAATGTATCACAAAGTTACGGCTATTCAAGTTAAATATTTGAAAAAACTATTTGTTATATCATTATAAAAATAACCTATAGCAAAAAAAACTTGAACCTACGAATTTTGATGATAAATTTAGTTTATATCATATTATTGAATAATATGAATAGAATTAAAATTTAAATAATACGGTTCTGTAGTGGAATAAGTTTTAGTTTTACTAATCAGTATAGAGTTAGATGGGCAGTGACCGCTCACTGCTCAGCATGACATCCTAAAACATTCATAAGTGCGCAGTAGGTTTCTTAACTTGTTTAGTTCAACTAGTATTTCGATATGAAACTCTGAAGAGAAATACAATTATACCATCTCTGATCTAACATTACATTACGCTTTGCTTTGCTTCTTTTCCATATACTTTTTGTTTTGTTTTTTGTTTTTTGCACTAGTCATAATCGATTTTTAAAATAATTCTTTACACTGCGGAATAGAATTTGTTTTTTCTATGCATATCTCTTCATCTTTTCATTATTTTGTTATTGCAATTCAAATTAAATAATTATGTATTTAATATTATATTTGTATGACGCAAAAATCAAAATATTATAAAGAACTAGCGATGGAGAATTTAGATAATGCATCAGATAATCGAATATAAAATTATTTGTATCTTGTTTTATACCGCAATAATTTAATAATAAAAATCAGTGTTGTTAACTTTTTTCTGAATAAATACCTAATAAATTATACAGCCACTAAATAAATAATTTGAAATTATATATGACATGCTTTACACAGTAACGGAAAAAATGGATGTAAATTTTATATGAATTAAAATCTTTTTTATAATGTCTAAAAGGTACGTAAATAACTTTAGAAGTTAGAATGAAAATATAAATTGAAAAAATTCATGTCACCCGAACCTAACTTTTTTGCTAATGGCAAACAAAGATTTGCATTATTTTTAACTATTTACTTGTATAGAACATTTTATTTTTATGTTTTTCGTTTTAGTAATGTTATTTGGGAAGACACGATCATAATGGCAAATGTTTTTGTCAATAATTAACGTTGCTCACTTTTTTCAAAACAAATAATACAATATTTCTTACAGAGATAAAAACACATTATTAAACTTGCAAATAATTACGTAAAATAAAACAAATTATGACATAGAATTTCAATTACAACTTCAGATATGGTGGTAAAATGATATTTAGATGTATCTAATTTTTTACTAAACATTTTAATTTCTGAATTTCTTTTTTCTTTAAAAAATAATATTTGCATTTGTTATTAGAATTCAATTTTGTTCTATCATTTTAAATATACTAACTAAAAGCATTCATTCATTTCTTCTCATGTTTATAGAAATTTAATTTTTTTCAAAATTTGATTTCCTTATATTTCTGATTCTCAAAATAAAACTGAACTTTTATGTTGCAATAAAACAAAATGCCAACAATGCAATTTATCTTTGTCATCCAAACGTTGACAAGTAGACGACAACGTAGATTGTCTTTTTATTTCGTGGAATAGTTATAATACTAATACGTGTTAATTGTGGTCCACTACATCCTTAGTTGTTATTAATTCTTTAAAAAAAAAAAGGGGAGAAAAAGAAAAATTATTCCCGTTTGATGAAACCGTGCATATTTGTTCCTGGAAGATAAAGCTGTAATTTAATTTAATTTAATTGGAGAAACTTAACCTATCTTCTTACACAATAAATCTTAAGTTATATGATTTATGTTTAATTGTGTGACAACTATCATTTTATTATAAAAAATACGGTACGTTAATTTGAAAATTTATTGACATGAGTTAATCAAAAATGTTAATTAGTTTTCTTTGAAACTATTTCATTGCATTTCAAAAACCTATAGGTATAATTTTATTGCAATTAAAAGAATTAATATTTTGCTAATCGTCATAAATATGAAAACTCGATGTTTCATTAAAACTCCAACTAATAAAATATATGTTACGATTTTGAACACATCTTTGAAATCTGTAATACCATAAAGTTTACACATTATTTTAATGAAAATAAAAAAAATATATTAATGCAGAACTATAACCTAAAGTTGTTTTATTTTAATATAAAACACATTTACTTTGAGAAATTCACTTGAGGAAATTGAGATTGGACCTTGCAATTTTTTGATATCAATCAATGAATTGTGATCTGTAATAACAACAAAATGAAAAACCATCAAAATATTCCAATGCATTTTCTATTAAAAAATTATTGGGTATTTAACGAAATCAAGGTTATGAAAAATTTATTTAGAGCACATATTAAAGGAAATGCAAGAAAAGTTTTTCGACAGGGTACAATGAAAGAAATAGTGCCACTTGCGATATGAATTTATTAAATATTGATCTACACAAATCAAATTTAAACCAATAAATATAAACTTGGTCAATTTTAAAATTAAATACTGACTTGATTATTTGTAAAAATTATTTGCTATGATATTATAGCGTATTATAAATATTATATTTTGACCATAAGCACAACTCGACCCTTCCCAAACAGCTGTACGCATCTGGCACTCGGCCTAACTAGCTTCACTACCTAGGTTTGACCCGACCCTTATTTGTACGCAAGTGGAACTAAATAATGTTTGTACGCAAGTGGCACGACACTACAATGAAAAACTAAATCCTTCTATTAATAAAAATAAGAATTTAATTTATTATTTATTTATTATACTTACTTGATATATTCAAAATATGTTATTTAGAAACAGTATTTTAATTCTGCTACAATAGAGCTGACAATTCTGAACTAGTTTAGAACTTACGATTAAGTAGTATGTGCAATATGATGAATTAGAAAATAAATTTACAGTGGTTATGCCTCGGACAGTTCTAAACTGATTATATAGTATCGTGAACGTTTAGGTCACATATGATCACATAAAAGCTTCATATATTTTGTTAAGTTATTGTACATAAATACGCAGAATTATATATCAATATTTGTTACAGATCGTATGACATTTTTGTTGAATTTTTTTTTCTTGCGATAGAAAGTCATGAATGTCAATTTTATCAATAAAATATAATTTATAATATCCTGTAGAAATAAATTGAATTATGTAAAATAAAAACCATTTTACACTTTTTTTGAAATTAAAACAAAATTGTACTATTTGAATATTGCATTAGTAGTTTATGTAATATTTTCAATACTATTGTTTTATTCTAGATATACCCAACCAGCATATTTGTAAATAAATTCACTTGATGCTCATTTATTTTCAATTATCAGCAAACATTTCTCATTTGTGCTACATACTGAGTACAAATTTGATTAAATCGATGCAATATAAAGAATAATAAGATAAAAACGAAAGCAATGATTTAGGGCGCTGCATGGGAAATAAAATTTAATGATTTCGTCAATAAATTTCTACATACATTTAACAATAAAATTCGAATACATTTAAGATAAGTTAGCGATATAAAATTTAATCGTAATAATAGCGTCGAAATTGGTTCAGTCAATGAATCGTAGAGCCGGAAATGAAAACAAATGATATAATAGTCATATTTTAACAAACGACATTTCATTGTTTCTCCGGATTAATAAACCAATGGGCATAGAATTCAGTATGAATAACCAATGATTGTGGTAGTGTATATGTGCATGCGCGCATATTTAAAAGTTTATTCGAATTAAAGGTAAAGCAGAGAACGGTGCACCGAGGTCCCGTAATTAAGATAACCATAAATGATATGAAAAATATTTTTTGCATAGTTTATCTCATAATGGTGCCGCCAGAGAAGAGACTTCGGGATCATTAGACTTCTTCGGAATTGTACCCGAGTTGAATACAAATGTTTGTTTCTCGTATACGCAGTCATCTTTATTGCACGCCATATATAATTATCAGTTCGTTCATTTTTAATTATTATTATTGTATTTATGTATTATAATAATATTCTCTACAAATTCAAGATATAAATTATAAAGGTTTTATAATGTGCAAGTTTGTTTTTTTTACAAAAATTAAAACGTTCATACTATTTTTCGAATATTTGTCGAGACATTATTGTGTTATAAGCAAATAAATTTGAGGATGTCGAGGTAAAAAAAATGACTGCACTCGACGTTATCTGTCAGGAATTACCAATGCAAATTTATTGCAAATTCAAAGATAGCTTAAATATTTTAAAATACACGTTTTGTATTCACTGCATCCAAAATACACTTTACTGATTCTTTATAAATACGTGATTTTTTAAAAAGTTTTAAAAGCATTGTACCATAAAATTTAATTTTATCGTCAATCTTTTTAAATTATATTGAATGCAATACATTTTTTCATTGCGTCTATCATTAAAAATTTGAATTTTAAAAGGTTTTATATCAATAAGTTAATGCAAATTTCTATATTTATTTTGTTTATACAAACTTATTTATTTACTATTTTTTTTTCTTTACAAAACTGATAATAATTAACATTATTTTTCAATTATTTCGTACTTATTATGATAAATACAGTTTGATAAAATATTATTATAAAGAATGTTTACTTTGATAAATATTTTAGTGCAGGTGAACAGGTGTATATTCCTGCAAAATATTAGAAAACTGTTACTTTAATCCAAACAAAATTTTACATAGCAATACTGAAAATTTCAGTTAGTTTTATCTATGATATAAAAAATATTATTAATAAATATTAATACAGAACTAGAAATTAAAAGTAATATTTATGGAGATTTTACTTTAGCGATTTATTTCTTGTGTTAGGACTTATAACAAGTGTATTTAACTGTTTATGTTTGAAAACCCTGTATGAATATTTCGACAAAAATTGAATCGATATCCATTGTGACGAAGAATAAATGTGCATCTTCCCGGATTATATCGCTAGAGGCGTCCAGCTTTGCCAAGTTCGATTCGCGGTTCGCATCGCATCGCATCGCATCGCATCGCATCGCATCGCATCGCATCGCATCACATCACATCACATCACATCACATCACATCACATATCCTGACATGGCGATGTTCGCGACAGATAATCGTTGTAGAAGCGGCAGTCGCTGTTCGGCCACCAGCCAACCGCGTTCGCGTTCCGGAATTATGATTTTACGAGGGGGACGACCGATAATTATATCGTACGGCCTATCAAAGTAGCATTCCTCGTTAATCCGCGATGTAACGAGTGCGTCGGCCGTTGCCATTGGCCATTGGCGTACGATGTACACCGGTGCCTGCCCGCACCTTTTTCCCGTTCGCCTCCCGCGGTGTGCTCCACCGGCCTTAAGAGTCCCACGGCTACGTAGTCAGATTCACTGAAGCGCCGCACCGACACTTACCACACGTGAGTGGGATGGATCTGTGTGTGTGTGTGTGTGTGTGTAGGTGTGTGCTTTTGCAAAACTGGACTGCATCACTACGTGGGAATTACAATGTCCAATTTTTGATTGTTCGCAATGCCAATCAAGATGATGGCAAGATTTCTACTATTTATCTAAAATAAATATATAGTCCTAAAGTCAAATGAGACACATACTTTACCACAAGTTTATAATTAAAAAAAAAAAAGATTATAAGGGCCTGTATTTTGTGATTCTTTAACTGATAAAACATTAAAAGTATTAATTATTTGGTGAAGTAAGATATTAGTAGTGTATATTTTTATTTAAAATTTAACTTATATGACTTTAAGAAGCGAAATAAAACACTGTATTTCTATTATTTTTTTTGCAAGTTCTGAATTAATGTATTGTTAAAATAAAACTGCTTTAGGTTAAAGTTTTGTATTAATATTTATTTAAAAATCGAAATTTCGACGAAACTCAACGTCCGTCTTAATTAGGACATTACAGTAAATATCAGAACATAGAAACAAGAAACTAGGTATAACAAATAAGTAACTAGATTATACAATTTATTGATTTTTAATTAATGGAAGCCAAATTTTATTTAACTCAGTGCCTTTTCAATTATTGATGTTTATCTTTTCTTTATGAAGGCACTGAGTTAAATAAAATTTGGCTTTTATTATTTCAAAAATCTCTAAATTTTATGATCTGGTTACTTATTTGTTACCTAGTAACTTGTTTCTATGTTCTGTTATTTACTAATGTAATGTCATTTGTATCATTTATCCTGATAAAGACCGACTTTGAGTTTTGTCGAAACGTCGATTTTTAAATAAATATTAATACGAACTTTAACCTACATAGCAGTTTTATTTTAATATAATGAGTTCTGAAAGATTTTTTACTATGTTCGTATTGTTAATTTTTATTATTATTTATAATAGTTTATATAAAAAAATAATTATTGTTAATACTAATAACAAACAAATACTCGAACAAACTGTTTTAATTGTTTTTTTTTTTTTTTGTAATTAATGTACCAATTGTGTAATACTTTGTTATTCATTTATTTAAATCTAAAAAGACAATTTTATTTATTTAGTTGTGTAATCGTTATGAATTTCACGTAGAAACTTATCAAGGATGAAATCGTTATTTATGTTAAAGATATAAATTGATTTTTTTTATTTCATTTAGTATTCAAATACCGTTGAACGACACAACGTATTGTCGGTATAAAATTTTTAAATGTCATTATATTATATAGTCCAATGAACATTTTGTATTCTTTCGTTGTTATACAGTTTCAAGAACATTTATTAGAATGTATCAAATCTATATATCAATACATCTTTTTGTTATTCTCCGATCCGTTTTATCATATCTAAGTTTGAAATTTATTTACAAGTTAATATTTATCTTTACTTATTTTTGATTCGTCAATTCATGAAAATTAAATAAAAATTATGAATACTATCTTAAGCTTATTTTAGAGGGTCGTAATTTGTTCACAAATATTTATTAGTGATAAATTCACTATGCATTCTTACATGGGAAATATGGTATCTATATTAAATATTAAAATTTTACCTAATACCTATATTTTTCTAATATGTACTGGTCTATTTATGTATTATAAACTTTAAAATTATAATTAGGTAGAAAAATATGATTGTCTCTTCCTACGTGAAATATTTGACCATTTTGTTTGAAAGCACATTTTCCGAATTGACTAACGTCATCATTCTATTTATTATTCAAGGTATAAGGTACGAAGGCCGTGAGAGACGTTACCATGCATTGAATACTTTATCAAACTGAATTGAGTCGATAGTGAAGTCAAATACATAGTTTGTCCTGTACGTGCGCGCGTAGCAATACAGTGCATTCCTGTCGTGTCCTTGCCCGGATCGAGTTCTCGGTAACGGCGTGTAGATGGAGCGCACTTCGCGAATGCACAATTGAAACGCGTCACCGCGAAAAATACGAGTCGTAAATATTTTTAGTGTTTACACGAGCAAACGATGTACTAGAAAACGAATTTATTGACGATTGTATTTAACATTGTCACCAATCGGGAATTTATCTTGTATTATTTTGTTTTCTTTTCTTTTCGTTTACAAACTACATATTTTAGAAAATTATATATCTACAACAAGGTTTTTATTGTCACACAACATAAACTTAAATTTATTATTAAAGTTTTTAATTATAATATGATTATAATGGACTTAGACATATATTATAATTCAATTCAAATTTATTATTATCACTTGTTTGTGTCTCAAACTATCAAACCGCATTGATTCAATCAATGGTTTTAGTTTACAATTACTAGTAAGACTAGAATAATGTACATTTTTTTTTAAGACAGCGTACATATTTGGTTAGGATTATTAAGTAAATAGCACTTTTACAGTCAAATCTATTATTAATATGTTGATAAATAAACAAGAAATATACATTTAAATTAAAAATAGTAATTAATATATATGTGTGTGTTAGTATATTTTAAAATTTTATTAAAGTATTGTTTATATTTTTGTAGGATCTCCACCAATAACTGGCAGTGGAACGGTTCGCATAGTAGTTCAAGATGTGAACGTCCATAGTCCTGAGTTTGAACGACAAGCATACCGAGCAACTATAACAGAGAATTCTCCAATTAATTCGTGGGTTCTAACACCTGTGGCAACCGATAAAGATGCAGGACTAAATGCAAAGATTCGATACAGTTTGCTGGGCGATAAAGTCGATCGATTCCATGTCGATCCTGATACAGGAGTGATTACAACTGTTTCTGGTTTAGATAGAGAAGAAACCGCTATGTATTACCTAACATTGATGGCGCAAGATTGTTCTGCAACTGAACCAAGAGCTACTGCTGTTAATCTAACGATTGCAGTTCTAGATGAAAATGATAATTCGCCAAGTTTTTTGTCTTCAAAATATGAAGTGTATGTCCCTGATAAAACCAAAAGTGGACAATTTGTTTTTGGTGCCAAAGCAACTGATGCAGATATGGGAGTTAATAGCAAAATAATCTATTCTCTTGGTGGAGAACACGCGAGAAACTTTACTATTAATAAAGAAACTGGTGTTATCAAAGCAGCACATGATTTATTCTTGAACAATGGACAAGCAACAATGTATAATCTAGAAATACAAGCTACAGATGGCGGAAAAGTACCACGAAAAGCTAATGCGAATTTAAAAGTATTTTTAAAACCCACTCATTTGTTTCCTAGTTTTACTTCTCCAGCTGAAACACATTTTATATTGGCAGAAGACGTAGCAGAAGGTAAATTAACCGCTAAATTTAGTGCAACATCGCCAAAGAAAGGTCCAGCAGGCGCCGTAAGATTTGCAATTGCTGGTGGAAATATTGGCGATGCATTAAAAATTGATAAAAACACTGGGGAAGTACTTGTTGCCGGTCGAGGATTAGATTATGAAACAGCTCCGCAATATGAAGTTTGGGTAGAGGCAAAAGATTCAGATAAGCCAGCTCTAAGAAGTGTTCTTCAACTTATTATTAATGTTACTGATGCAAATGACAATGCACCTGTCATGACAAATGCTTTATATAATGCATCGATTTTAGAAGAAGAAGCACCACCTCAATTAGTTGTCAAAGTTGGTGCCACTGATGCTGATTCTAGTGAAAATGGTCAAATCATGTTTCGATTAGTTGACGATTTTGAAGGAACTTTTGAAATGGATCCAGAAAGTGGTGAAATTTACACAAACGTAAGGTTAGATAGAGAAGAAATACAATCGTACGAATTAACAGTCGAAGCTTTAGATCAAGGAACACCTCAGCTTACAGGAACAGCCACTGTACTTGTAACTGTACTTGATAAAAATGATAACCCACCCAGATTTACAAGGTTATTTAGTGTAAATGTAACAGAAAATGCCGAAATTGGTTCATTTGTTATTAGAATAACAAGTTCTGATCAAGATGTAGGTGAAAATGCAAACGCAACTTACAGTTTCACAGAAAATCCCGGTAATAAATTTGCAATAGATTCAATTAGTGGAAATGTTACTGTTGTTGGTCCACTGGATAGAGAACAACAAGATGAATATTTACTTAAAGTTGCAGCAGTAGACGGTGCTTGGCGACAAGAAACACCTTTAACAATTACAATTCAAGATCAAAATGACAATGCACCAGAGTTTGAACATTCGTACTACAGTTTTAACTTTCCCGAATTACAAAGAAATGTTGTATTTGTTGGACAAGTTACTGCAACAGACCGAGACAAGCAAGGTCCAAATTCTGTAATATCATATTCATTACAACAACCGTCGGATTTGTTTACTGTAGATCCAGCTTCTGGCGAATTATTTAGTAAACGTAGTCTTCGCTATAAATATACACAAATGGAATCATCGCCAGAAAATATGTATTCTTTAACAGTAATTGCTACAGATAATGGTAAACCACCAATGTCATCCGAATGTCTAGTAACTGTAAATGTAGTCGATGCTAATAACAATGCTCCTAAATTTGAACAACGAGAATATTTATCGCCCGTACCGGATGACGCTCCAGAAGGTCAGCAACTTGTTAAAGTTACTGCTAAAGATACATTAGATTATGGCATAAATGCTGAAATTGAATATGCTGCTATCAGTGGCAACGGAACTGAATTTTTCTCTATTGATAAAGTAACTGGATGGATTTCATTATCGAAAAAAGTACATGGTGTTGGAAAAGTGTACAATTTACGAGTAAAAGCTGTAGATAAAGGAATACCACCACAGCAAGATGTAGTTGTTGTCATTTTAATTGTCACCGGTGAAAATAAATTTGTGCCTGTATTCACTGCATTAAGTTATCAAGTAATTGTACCGGAAAATGAACCATTAAGTTTTACCATTCTTACGGTTAGTGCTACAGATGGAGATACTGGACCAAATGGAATGGTACGATATTCTATTTCTGGTGGAAATGAAAGAAAAGAATTTTCGGTGGATGCTGTTACTGGAGCAGTTACAATTTTACAACCATTAGACTACGACACTGTACAAGAATATCATTTGAACATAACTGCAGAAGATCTCGGATTCAAACCACGTAAAACTACAGCAATGTTAACAATTACACTTACTGACATTAACGATAATGCTCCAGAATTTAATCAAACGTCTTATAAAGCATATATTGCAGAAAATTCTCCAGAAAATACTTTTGTATGTCAAGTAATAGCTAAAGATATTGATTCGCTTAAAAATGCGATCATTCAATACACAATAGTTGGCGGTACTGGTAAAAATCTATTTTTAATTAATTTAAATACCGGAATTTTCACTTCTAAAGTATCATTTGATTACGAAGAAAATAATTTATATACTTTAAACATAATTGCATCGAATCCAAATTCTACAATGTATGGATCAACTGAAGTGATTGTACATATAACAGGAGTCAATGAATATTATCCACGATTTATTCATCCAGTATTTCATTTTGATGTATCTGAATCAGCTGAAGTTGGTACAAGTGTTGGCATCATTCAAGCTACTGATCAAGATTCTGGAGAAGATGGAAAAGTATATTATCTATTTGTAGGCTCTAGTAATGACAAAGGTTTTGGTATCAGTCCAGATTCGGGCGTTATAAGTGTTTCGAGAAGTTTAGATCGCGAAACACAAAATAGAGTTGTACTAACAGTATTAGCTAAAAATGCCGGTGGAATACGTGGTAATGACACAGATGAAGCTCAAGTAATAATATTTATTCAAGATGGTAATGATCCACCAGAATTTTTACAAGATTCATACGAAGCATCTGTGTCGGAAGGTGCTATAATTGGTACAAAAGTTATTACTGTAAAGGCAATTGACAAAGATGTACGACCGCAAAATAATCAGTTTAGTTATTCAATTATTGGTGGTAACACAGATCAGGCTTTTAAAATCGATCCTCAATCTGGAGATATTGAAACTGCTAGACATTTAGATAGAGAAACAGTTCCATTATATAATTTAGTGGTTGGTGGTATTGATACTGGAATACCACCTTAAACGGGTACAACGACTGTAAAAATATCTTTGAGTGACATAAATGATAACGGACCAGTGTTTGACCCGCCAGAAGTTGTAGGTTACGTCGATGAGAATCAACCACCAAATACAAGCATAATGACATTATCAGTAACTGATCCTGATTTACCTCCAAATGGTGCACCATTTTCTTATAAATTAATTGGAGGAAAGCACAAAGATTATGTTTTTGTTGACAAACATACAGGAATTGTAAAAACAACGAAAAGTATTGACAGAGAGAGTATTCCTGCTCTGGAAATTTTAATAGAAGTGGAAGATAGCGGCACACCAAAAATGCGTTCGCAACATATTGTTACTATAAATATTTTAGATCAAAATGACAGTCCATCAACACCTAGATCTGTACACGTGCTTGTTTATTCGTTTAACGGAATATTTCCAATTGGAAAAATTGCTGATGTACATCCAAATGACGCTGATATTAAAGGTGATTATCGATGTAAAATATTACAGAATCCTCCTATTTCAAGAATTTTAACAATACCCAATAGTTGCAATTTACATGCATCGAAAATAACTCCTGGACAAGGTTATTCGCTATCTGTTTCTGGTAATGATGGCAAACATGGAGATGTAGTTTCTACAGTTACAGTCGAATTTTTATCTTTCAATAACTCCACTGTAGAAAATTCTGTAACTGTACGAATTGTAAACTTGACAGCTTCATATTTCTTGGCAAACCATTATCGTAGCTTATTAGATTTATTAAAAGCAAGTATAGAAATTGGAGATAAGTTAATACTTTACAGTATTTATGAAATTTCACGAGTTTTACAATTAAGTATAGCGATAAAAAATAATTCGGGTTATCGTTCTAAATCACATGTTATTGAAAAACTTATAAAGAAAAGAGAAGCATTAGCCAATTTGTTTCAAACAACAAACATAATTATTGGGTTTTCTCCTTGTGAAATGAATACATGTGAAAATGGAGGTATATGCAGTGAAGAAATTGTTGTCAAAGAAGAAACAAAAATAACAGATAGTCAGTCATTAATATTTACATCTCCTGTAGTAACACACGAATTTACATGTAGATGTGCAGATGGATTTACTGGCGAAAAATGTAATAAACGTCAAGATCCATGTTCTCCAAATCCGTGTCAACTTGGTGGACAATGCCGCAGACAAGGATTTGATTTTCAATGTATTTGTCCAGCAACTAGAGATGGACGCTTTTGTGAACTAGAGCGTGGTGATTCATGCTCAAGCAGTCCATGTAAAAATGGTGGTTCTTGCCGTGAAAGTCCAGATGGATCATCATTCTTTTGTTTATGTCGTCCTGGCTATAGAGGCAACCAATGTGAAGCAGTTGCTGATTCTTGCAGACCAAATCCTTGTTTAAATGGTGGTTTATGTGTCAGTCTGAAACCTGGTTATAAATGTAGTTGCACTGAAGGTCGTTATGGACGACATTGCGAAAAAGCAACATATGGTTTCAATGAATTATCTTACATGACTTTCCCAGCTTTAGATGCTGCAACTAATGACATTTCATTTATTTATGCTACAACTAAACCAAATGCTCTACTAGTGTATAATTATGGGTTGCAAACAGGTGGAAGATCAGATTTTGTTGCTATTGAATTAATTAATGGAAAAGCAGTATTTTCTTTTGGTGGAGCTAGAACCGCCATTACAACAGTTGCTGTCAAAGGCAAAAGTGGGAATTTGGCTGATGGTTCTTGGTATAAAATTACTGCAACAAGAAATGGAAGAGTTGTCTCGTTAAGCGTAGCATCTTGTTCAGAAAATGGCGATGTTTGCGATGAATGCAGACCAGGAGATGAAAATTGTTATGCAGATGACATTGGTCCTACAGGGTTAGTATAGTTTAAATAAATTTCATAATTACATTAAATTAATAACATTATTTTTGTTTTATTTATAATATATTAATATTAATAATAATATATAATAATAATTATTTATTGCCAAACAGAAATAAATCCAATAATACAATGTAAAAATATTACAAAACAAATCAAGTATTACATATGCATTTATTTATAATATTTAAAGAACAAATGAATATGTCAGAATTCTCACAAATATTATTATAACAAAATTACACATAACAAAGACGGGTATTTTATTTATTAATTCATAAGTTTTAGTTGTAACAGTAATGTCTAATAGTGAACATTATTTTCAGGACACTAAATTTCAACAATCAACCATTACTGATTGGTGGCTTAAATAATGCAGATCCAATCCTAGAACGTCCAGAACAAATTCATTCGGATGATCTTGTAGGCTGTGTCCATAGTGTTTCTGTAAACGGTCGTGCATTGAATCTGAGCAATCCGATACAATCTCGTGGAATTGATAGCACATGCAGTAGAAGAGGTTTTTGTTCCAAATCTGCTATTGATCCTTGTGGTGGTTTCGGAAAATGTTTAGATAGATGGTCCTATGTCAGCTGTCATTGTGGAACAAATTTAATTGCACCAAACTGTCACAATGCTATACAATCAGTATCAATTAGTGATGGAGGCTTCATTGAATTTAAAATCTCTGAAAAACATAGAAGAATGCAACTTCTTGATTCTTTATACGGTGGATCTGCACAATGGCACATTAAAACTAAACGAGTTGTACCTGGTGGTAATTTACCTAGTATATCAAATTTATCACCTGCAAAAAGTATTAGTTTTCAATTTCGAACAGTAAAAAACAGTGGTGTTTTATTTTATGCCGCAAGTAATAAACATTACACTTCTGTTGAACTTATTGATGGACAAATAGTATATATGTCTCGGCTTGCTTCAGTAATAAATATGACAGGAATTCATGGCAATATTATAGACGGAAAATGGCACAATCTTACTCTACATTCACATAGCCGAGGTTTACAGCTATTATTAGATAATACAAGATTAGGTGAAGAATTAGATTCAGCTGGAGTTCATGACTTTCTTGATCCATATTTAACAGTTTTATTTTTGGGTGGAGTAAAACAAAATATATATTTTGTTCGAAATAGTCCTCCAGAATTATTTGAAGGTTGTTTATCAAACTTTACTATTAATAATGAAATTCAGCCATTTAATGGTTCTGGAAGCATATTTGGAGAAGTATTATTACACGGCAAAGTTGTTAAAGATTGTCAAGGTCCAGTTGGTGTTGGTACTGCAGCTATTCCAGATCCATTAAGCATTGGAATTACATTAGTTATTGTATTTTTCGTTGTATTACTGGTTGCAATTTTAGTATCGTTTATTGTATTTCGTTTACGAAAACAGAAGAAAGAAAAGAATGGTGGTCCAGGAAATTCTACTAGTATGCATACTAAACAAAATGGTGGTTCGACTATTATAACTAGTTCTGGCTTAGTAACAAGTGGAGCAGACAATGTGATTGGCAGACAAATTCATGCTGGTGATACAGCAATTGCTTATCATTCGGAAAATGGTGATGTAATTCGTGGTGTTGGTGGACATCATCTGGTTGCGCCCGAATTAATAGCAAAGAAATTTAAAGAACGTGAAATTGGTGGCAGTAATGAGCATCAACGGCCTCAGCGACCTGATATAATTGAAAGAGAAGTCGTTAGTAAGAGTCCTCCAATTCGAGATGAACATCATCCGCCATTACCACCAGCATCAAGTCACACACATGATCATCCACCAACGGACATAAATTCGGAATTGCCCGAACATTATGATTTAGAAAATGCTAGTTCAATTGCACCATCTGACATTGACATAGTTTACCATTACAAGGGTTACAGAGAAGCTGGAGGTGTCCGAAAGTACAAAGCAACGCCTCCACCAGTAGCTAGTTATCATCATAAACATTCAGCTGCTCAAGCTCAGGCACAACATAGACATTCGCCACATCATGCGGGCGGTTTTGCGCCGCGTGCACCACCTGTGTCTGCTTCAGCAGCTCAACGTACTCATCAAAGTACGCCATTAGCAAGATTAAGTCCTAGTAGTGAATTGAGTGCACAACAACCAAGAATATTAACCCTTCATGACATTAGTGGCAAACCGCTTCAAAGCGCTCTGCTTGCGACCACATCTAGTTCAGGTGGAGTTGGTAAAGACGCACTGCACAGTAACAGCGAACGAAGCTTAAACAGTCCAGTAATGTCACAACTTAGCGGCCAGAGTTCAAGTAGTCGAAAAGCTGGTGCACCGCCACCCGTCGTAAACAGCTCGACTACGGGAATGGGTCTCACAGCTGAAGAGATCGAAAGACTGAACTCTAGGCCGCGTACGTCCAGTCTAGTCTCAACACTGGATGCAGTGTCCAGCTCCAGTGAGGCACCTCGCGGAACTGGTGCCAGTCATTTAACGCATTTGCATCATTCACCTGCGCCAGATACACATCGAAGTTCCACGTCAACAGACGAAAGTGGTAACGATAGCTTTACGTGCTCGGAAATCGAGTACGATAATAATAGTTTAGCTGGCGATAAATATAAAACAACGACAGAAGCCGAACCGCGTCGGGCAGACGCAGGAGCTCCAAGTAATAAGCCAGTGCCGGTCCCTCCACCATCTTACAATGGTTTCGATTCGTCGTTTCGGGGCTCGCTTAGTACCCTAGTAGCATCCGATGATGACTTAGGAGGTCCGATATATCGACCACCAGCCGGTTCACCTTCAACAACCTCAGCCTTGGGCTGGGACTACCTCTTAAACTGGGGCTCAAATAATTTCGAAAGCCTCGTCGGTGTATTCAAAGACATTGCTGAATTACCCGATGCAGTCAACGGTCGTGTTCCTGCAGCTTTGAGACTTCCCAATGCGCCAAAACCTTCCGAAGAATATGTATAGTGCCAATTTTTTGTTTTTTTTAAATAAATTACTCAAACAATTTTATCATGTGTGCATATGTGTAATTTAGTTATAAGTACGTATAAACAATGTGAACTTTTAAATTAATCGCTATTTTAACTGAAATTTTCTTATCATTAATTTTAAATCAAATTAAAAACCTTGTATCAAGGATATTATTATATGTATAAAAATTCATTCAGGACAAATTATCTTGCCATATGTATATGATAACAATTAATGATAAGAAAAATATATAATTTTATATTTTTGTATGTTTCTTAGGTTATTTTTATACATTTGTATATATTTGAAACACAAATCAGTCATTTGTATGTAGAAATTAAAACTTAAATTAACAATAAATAAAATTAAGATTATTAATGTTTTTGTAATTTCAATTACATGTATGAATGTCATAGCCATTAATATATATTTCAATGTTTTTGAAAGATTGACTACATTCCCCACATAAAATTAAATAAATATTTCATAATTTAATTTGTATTATTTTATAAATTTAATTTTAAACAGACTTGTAATTAATGGTGCGTTATTCAAATTATTTACTTTAAATCATTTCAGAATTATAAGTACTAATTTTTAATTTATCTGTTCGAAATGTTAGTTAACATATTTAAATTCCAAATAAAATTGATAAAATAGGGTACGAAATAATATATTATAAATTTTTATATTTTATTCATATAATTCAATGACATAATGATATATTTACATAACATAGTAACTTTAAAAAAAATAAGATAAACCAGGTTGTTTTTGATTGAATCAGATAGATTTTAAAGTGCTGAATGAAAAACTGTTATTTAACCCTTGTTACAGTCTATAGTTTGCAAAATAATTAAAAATGTTTGCAAAAATTCAAGGTCAAATATTTCACGTATCTATGATAATTTTGCAAGTTTTTAAATTGAATCTTATAGATTTGGTTGCAATGATACAAATTTAAACTATTTGTCTGTTATAGTTCAGTCAAAAATTGTATTTTTGCAAAAAAATCTTTAATTGCAAATATCTCGGAAACGGCTGGAAATTTCGCAAAAAACAAAATTTTCCGCGTTTAACAAGTACTAGTCAATTACTACAACATATCCAAAAATCAACCCCCTACGACACCCCTTTATTAATTAAGTCAACCCCCAAAACAGTGATAAAAAGTTAACAAATTTGTGTATAAAAATTCAAAAACTAAAATTGCGAGTATTTTGCAAACGGCTGCAAATTTCGCAAAAATAACGAAATCTGCTCGGCAACACCTGTGTTGCTATAACATTTTCAATCCCCAACCCCGTACGACCCATCGGCTATTAATTATTAATGTTTGCAAAAAAAATCTTTATTCGCGAATATCTCGAAAACGGCTGGGAATTTCGCAAAAATAACAAAAATTTGCCGTCCCCTTATGAACTGTTTATAAACCAGGTATGTACTACAACATATCCAAAAATCAACCCCCTACGACACCCCTTCATTAATTAAGTCAACCCCCAAAAGTGTGACCAAAAAATATTTAAAAAAATCTAATTTTTTTTTCTTGTTTTCCTGACAATATCTCGTTAAAATGTTTAATTTTTTGCTTTCCTGATACAAATCTTTCATTTCTCGCTTTCCTGATACAAATTTCGTTAAAACCCCTTAGCTTATACAATCCCGCAATGCACTGATGTTAAACTGGTTTTCTAACAATTTTTTAAAGAATATTAAACAAATTTGACAATTTTGAAAGATTTACTTAAATTTAATGGACGTGCTGTTATTTTTTTAATATTTGAGGAATTGGGGAAAAATAAAAAAATACACGTTATTTGTTTAAGGACTTTATTGAAAAATAGAAAAAAATACATTTATTACAAAAAAATAAGTATAATACGTATATAACTTTATATTTTGGTTAATCACATAGTTAACTATGTGATTAACCATATGATCATATATTAACTATGATTAACTATGTGATTAGATTGTCAAAACTATTTAAATAATTAAAATGTAAAAATTTCATAAAAATAAAAATATAAAAATACAAAATTTAGTAACTTAATCACATGGTTAACTATACGATTAAGTTATCAAAACACACGTAATTTTCTTGTTAACTTAAGTGTGTGTTTAACTATGTAATTAGTTTATCAAAACACACTTTAATAATTAAATAAATTAGAATGTAAAAATTTCATAAAAATAAAAATACAAATTTACTAACTTAATCCCATTGTTAACTATGTGATTAAATTAAAACAACACACTTAATTATATATATATATATATATATATATATATATATATATATATATATATATATATATATATACAGGGTGTAACAGAATAACTATTCCTAATTTTAACTGGAGTATCCTGGGCTCAGAATATGAAGATTTAATGCAAATCACTGAGATAAAATGTGGCTCCTTACTGAGCTACAGGGTGTTTTATATAAAAATTTAAAAATGATTTTTGCCCAGTACTTTAAAACTATTTGACGTATCCTTATCATACTTGGCAGGAAATGTAGGTACCGTATACCATACTAAATTATGTTAAATAAAAGTTTCTGGCTACTGCCAGTGGCGTACAACAGGGGCAAGTGAGACGTTGATCCTTCTTAAATTCTACGCCACTGGCGGAATTGTCATTTTAGCACAATTTTTCGATTCTCCAATACTTGCTGTGTAAAAAACATACTCTTTCTTTGTAACGATAAAGTCACTGTTTTTCGAGATATTTAAAGTTAAACATAAGCTGCACCCTTGGGATTTTTTCAAAATTTGCTCAAAAAAATCTGAAAAAATTCAGTAAAATAGAGAAAAAATTAGCTACATAATAACTAAGTAACTTTTTCTCTAACTCATTCTGGTTTGGCTGGAAAAATTATTGAAAATTAATATTTTTTGCATATAATTTTTTTTATTTTCAATAATTTTTATAGCCAAATCAGAATAAGTTAGAAAAAAAAAGTTACTTAGTTATTATGTAGCTAATTTTTTTCTCTACTTTACTGAATTTTTTCAGATTTTTTTGAGCAAATTTTGAAAAAATCCCAAGGGTGCAGCTTATGTTTAACTTTAAATATCTCGAAAAACAGTGACTTTATCGTTACAAAGGAAGAGTATGTTTTTTACACAGCAAGTATTGGAAAATCGAAAAATTGTGCTAAAATGACAATTCCGCCAGTGGCGTAGAATTTAGGAAGGATCAACCTCTCAATTGCCCCTGTTGTACGCCACTGGCAGTAGCCAGAAACTTTTATTTAACATAATTTAGTATGGTGTACGGTACCTACATTTCCTGCCAAGTATGATAAGGATACGTCAAATAGTTTTAAAGTACTGGGCAAAAATCGTTTTTAAATTTTTATATAAAACACCCTGTAGCTCAGTAAGGAGTCACATTTTATCTCAATGATTTGCATTAAATCTTCATATTCTGAGCCCAGGATACTCCAGTTAAAATTAGGAATAGTTATTCTGTTACATCCTGTATATATATACCGGGTGTTTCAGACCACCCGTCCCACCCTTTTATTTTAAAAACACGATGAGCTATAAAGTTTGAAAAAAAAAATTCATAACCAAAGCAAATGCAAAGAATTTGTTGGCCTTGCTATAATTTTCCTGAGAAAACCAGAAGTGGGGGAAACCGGAAGCAACTTTGAAATTTCAAATGGAAACATAGGTCATGTTTGATATCGGTGGATAGGGTTTTTAAAAAGAATTCCTTTTTATTTATAACATTTTTTGATATCTCTTACGGTTAAGGAAATAAGTAAAAAAATAATAATGAAGACTAAAACAGTAATTTTTTTTTATTATTGTTAAATGTTTACATATTAGTTAAACATGTTCAAAATGTCTACTTCTCGCATTTAAGTACTTCCGTGCTCTTTCCGCAACGGCTGACCACCAAGATGGAAATGGATGAAAGATTCTTGTCGTTCTATCTTCCCCGAAAAAGTCCTCCGAGCAACCGATAGCGTTGCATTGCGATATATACAGTGTGTCTACTTAAGTTGGAACTATATGGAAAACTTTTTTATTATTGGTTTTGTGAAAAAATTTATTCTTGATAAAAAGTTGTGTATGGTCCAAAACTTAAAATGCAACCATCAGAATCAATTTTTTTTAAGCCGTATACAAGGTTTGTCAAAAAATATCAATTTTACTCAAAAGTAAAGAACCTTTATTTTTTACAATACAGAAGAATGTTATAAAGTAAAGTTATTTTGAATTATAAGTTATATTCAAATATGCAATTACAGCCATTTAGCATAAAAATTAAGGTTTGGTGATTATTTACGTTTTACATTATAAATTATTTGTAGTTATAAATTTCAATTTCAATGAATGCATAATAATTATTTATTTTAGATATAGGAAAATCCATACAAAGAATATTTAGTAAACAAACAACTATTTATACAGTAAGAAAAATAATTATCTTTTAATTTAATCTACTAAAGCTTTGACATATCCACCTTCTCTTTGTAAACATTTATTTGTTTTTTTCTCAAACTCTTTTATTACTGTCCGTATCATATTTGTATCATATTTGGAGTAATATTTTGGCATTCTTCAGAAATAATCCTTTCCAAATGGTCCTCGCTGATAAACCTGCTGTTTTAAGTAACCCCATAAAAAAAAGTCCAGGAGAGTTATATCAAGAGACCTGGGAGGCCAAAAAATATCTGAATACCTGTGAATAACCTTTCCATTAAATATATTTGCAAGGAGTACTCTAACGTTTACGGTACTATGGATGGAGGCAACCATCTTGTTGGAACCAAATTTTCATACGTTCTTGTAACGGAAGTTCGTGCAAAAAATCACTTACTTGATTTTCTAATAATTGTAAGCAATATGCGGCATTTAAGGAATGTCGAAAAAAAAGGTCCAATTAATTTATTTTTGTAAACACCACACCATATGTTCGTTTTAAACGAATACTGGTTACGACTTTTTATTACAAAGTTTGGATTACTGTAGGACCACGAGCGACAATTTTGACATGAGACGGTTCCGTTAGATGAAAATGTTGCCTCATCGGAAAAAATTATACTTTTTGTGAAATGCGGGTCTTCTTCCAATTTTCCTTGGATCAAAGTGCAGAATTGCGGTTTGTATGCATGATATTTATGACGTTTTAAAATATTAATATTTTGCGTAAAGACATTTTTGACAGAAAGCATCACTCAAATTCAGTGTCTTCATTGGCAACCCGTTTTCTACGTTTATTCTTAAAATTATTTTCAATACTTCCACTGGTCTTGAATTTATTTATTATTTTTGTAACTGTTGAATGCCCAATGTTTCTATGCGGATGTCTTATTACTAAAAATATTTGCTGCCTCTCTATGTGTTTTGTAATTTTCTCCAATAATTAACACAATTTCTATTTTTTCTTCACGATTTAGTAAATTTGCCATTTTTACTGTAATTTTATTAAGGCTGCGATGATTTAAATCAAGTGATTTAAATCATTGATTTAAATCGCGATTTAAATCAAATGATTTTTTTAAAAAAAAACAATGATTTAAATCAACCAAAAAAAAATATTTCAGAAAATCATTCGCTCTGATTTAATCAAGTAGTCTAATAGACACATTTTTTATATGTATTAAAACAAATAAATAACTGAGGAGTAAGGTTTTAATAAAGTAAATGTTATTGTGAGGAAACAAATATTTTATTCTTTACACAGTGAAATAAAAAAGTATAATCTGATTTTGATAAAATATAATAACGCAATCTAACAAAATAAAATATCATTCTCATTTAACAATCAGTACGGATGTAGCGATGATGGCGCGAACGTCTCACCGCGAAATTCAAAACTGTTAATTACGGCGATACAGGATATTGAGATTGGATTGTTTTACGAATTTTTAGTTCTACTTGTAATACAAGTAAGAATCAATTAATTATTTAATGAACAGTGTACATAAAATTGAAAAAAATCAAAAAAATCTGATTTAAATCAAAAAAATCCGATTTAAATCAAAAAATTTTTTTTTGATTTTTTTAAAAAAAATCATGATTTTTCAGCCCTAAATTTTATAAGTACCAACTCACTCTGACATTCACTGTCAAATATTTCATGTCAGTGCATCCTAGATTACGTTAAATTGTATCAAGCCAGAATAATTAATATGGAATAATTAGTAAATAATCACCAAACCTTAATTTTTATGCTAAATGGCTGTAATTGCATATTTAAATATAACTTATAATTCAAAATAACTTTACTTTATAACATTCTTCTGTATTGTAAAAAAATAAAGGTTCTTTACTCTTGAGTAATAAAATTGATATTTTGATATTTTTTGAAAAACCTCGTATACGGCTTAAAAAAATTAATATCTAATGGTTGCATTATATATATATTCTATTCTCATCCGAATCGTAATCATCTTAATTTTCATATCGACATTTTCCTATTGCCGGGTATTGTCTTCGTCTGGTTCCATTGCCCGGAGACGACAGATCTTCCTTGGGAACAATTATCCCAATTGTTCTGCATCAAGTGATAGATTCGCAGATTCAGACTGAAAAATTTAAGTTATGAATATCAGAAAACTGAGCTTTGTTTGTTTAAGAGAAACTAAATCCATTTTTTTTACATAATTCATTTGATTTTATCTCAAATTGAAACAACTCTAGTATTTAAAAATGAAAATGCACACACTAAAATTTATCGCTCATATATAATCTATCTGTCATGAAAATTAATTTAGCAACATATTATTTAAATGAACTAATTGCAAATTGATTAATTTTAATAATAAACCGGTATATCTATATATTAATACGTGCAGAAAAAACCTTGTAGCCCTTTGAAACAAATACATTAAATTATCACAATTGTTACAAACCACGTGGTTGTTCAGTAGAGCTTGTGCAATGCGTCTACGTTATATGTGTTGCCTATAGCTTAAAGAGGCAAGGAGTTAATCTAATCGTAAGATTATTTGTTTACAAAAAATACGAAGCACGTATTCTTTATTTCATTTTTTGTATAAATTTTTTATAATTTGAAAAAGATAGGTAAATTAATTGTGTAGCCTTGGTAAAATCTGGCCAGTATAGCAAGAAAACCCAAGGAAATGGTCAAAAAACGCGTTATTGTTTTTTAAATATGGCTTAGCCAAGCTATACCTCATTTTTTTCTATCGTTCGTATTTTTCAAATAACTCGAAAATCAATGCATAATGACTTTGTATTTGTACACGCTCACAGCTGACGTATAGAACAAAATTCAAAAAAAATATATGCTAAATGGCTGTAATTGCATATTTGAATATAACTTATAATATACTCTTTGACAAAAGAACCTCGATAACGTTCAAACTTAAAAATTTCATGAATTACGGTCGAACTTCGGCCACTGGGCGACCACTAGTAAGTACTTAACATTTGTTTAAACACAAAACTATTATGCATAAAGTTAGATTACAACACTTACATTTGTAATTTTATTTTGCGGTTCATCATCGGTTCTATAGTTATATTTTCATTCTCCGAAGTTTCATCTCCGTACAATCTTTGTTTGTATCGTCACTTGCCATCCATTTTTTCACTGAAAATTTTTCACATGTGTAAACTAGTAAAAAATAATCGAATATTCGATTCTGAAAATCTTTCGAGATATCTCTAATTAAATTGAAATCATTTGGATGATGAACAAACAAAAAGCGGCAATTTCCATAAAAATACACGAAATACATAAAATTGAAAGATAACCTTAAGGCTAAAATATGTTTTTAATTATTCGAAATCAGAGCCAGTCAATCTATCCAAGTAGCAAATAACCATAGAAGTATGAATACTAAGGAAGCTAGTTTGACTGATAGATGCACTTTGCTAGGTGCTATTTGGAATGACAGCGCTCATGAATAATTTAGTTAAAGACTTTGTAACATGTGGCTACACAAGAATAAATATTGTTTTATTAATATTATAACATATAATTACTTTTTAAAACAACTTACAGTAGTTGGAGGTTCCATAGTTGGTGCAGAAGACCAATCTTGTACTGCTGCCATACTTTTAAGTGAACTATTTAAAATAGATTTCAATGAACTCGTTTCCATTTTCACTTTGTTATTTATATACTGTAATATAAAATATATAATTATTGAATCATAAATACTTATTACTAATTTAGAACAATCTTATAAAGAGTAATTATGTTTTAGTTTGAACAAACTAAACATATGTGGAAGTTAACGTACATTTAATTAATAAAATAGTAAATATATATACTATTAAATATCGCTGGATAAACAATATGTAAAACTAGTTTACATAAAAATCAATATAAAACTTTTAAAGAACGTTTTCACAATATTTATTCAATTTAAAAAAAAAAATCACATGATAACTTTTGACAAATTGACAGATGCAGTGTGAACGGTGAGAACATAGCCAAAAATAACAATTGTGTAAAATAACAGTTGTGTACTTGTGTATGCAATAAAATTGTGCTAATGATATTTATAATTAAATTTTATACTTCAGTAGCTTTTTAATGTAACATTAATTTATTTCTACTATACGTAATTTACGATATACGTAACATATTAAATACTTATAAATTAATTTTCTTTATTTAATAATTACACAATTTTTTTTCTACTCTTGTCATTAATTTTGCATTTTTGTCATTTTTAAAAGATAATCTTACAAATTTTGTTCAACCATTTGCTAAAAGTATATATGTATAAATAAATATCATTTTCTTCCAGTAAAGAATTTTATTAATGTTTCTATAATATTTCTTCAAAATTTTAAACAGAAAATATGAAACAAATTTATAATATTATATTTTCATATTTTTACAAATTTAAATTTAAAAAAAAAAAATAAAAACAAAGTAAAGATAAACATTTAAATATCAAAATACAATTATTAAAATATTAAAGTATGTAAATATTATTATTATTGTTCGGACCAGGCATTGCCATCTGTTGGCAACTGGCTAATGTTCAAGTTTCGTTATCATGTTAAGACCGCTGTGCCATCTGTTGGCTACTAGCGCGTACAAATCGCAACACATTTCATATTCTTATCACGCTTCGTATGTCGGCCGCATTCAGTACTAGTTTCGCTTTGCATCCGCAAGCACGCAGTCAAGAGTTCATATCCGGCCGTGAACGAGTCAACATCTCTACGCTGTGCAGTTGAACAAGAACGCACATTTCATCTCATCAAATATCATTCGCAGCAAGTATTATTATATATTTCTGTGTCGCTTCGTACTACACATACAAGTTATGCTACGTTATTCGCTAAACGAACGACTTGTAATGTGATTCTGTCGAACATACATGAAATATCTCGCTAGCTTGCACAACGCTACTTTCTATATTAAAATAGATTCGCTGTTATCCGCTATACTACACATATTACGCAGAAGTATATCATTTCTACTATTAATTGTGATTAACTGATTGTAAATTACAAGATATCACATTTCCGCATAGTTGATCGAACACGTGGTGAAATAACCTTCAAATATTTAAGGAAAGTACAACATATTTTATTCTTTGTGATTTACATGTTATTATTTACAATTACAAACGCTTGTATACCTGTTACACATAGAATTATTCCAATTCTATGCGCTTGCAGTATCATTATTCCGCATTTTATGTACTATGCTTACATTATTGTCGCATCACTCGCATTTCTCATTCACGCTCGCATTTTCTGTGTTTGCAACATTTATTCTCATATTTAGTTGCAGATTCTTCTCTTATTTGTGCTTTATTAATTGTTCTGGAAGCTTATTAACACTAATTCTCGCTCAACACTTGTTGAAGATTTGACGATTGATACACATTCACGCATAGCTCCAAACACACACCGCAGAAGCACCAAGCTTACGTTAATTGAAGTACACGCATCTCGAAAGCTCTCACACTAACTACACAATAGTACGCTGAATTGTAAGGTATCTAACCGCATATTCATTACGGATCTGTACTACATTATATAAACGTAAGTTGCTTTTGCATTACTCATTCCAATCGTGCAGTAATTGTGCTGACACTTGACTTGCTACAAGTTATTGGTTTAATTCACCTTACCTACCGTCCCGCACTCCTATACCTCAGTTGTGGGCCAACCTCTTTCCTCATTTCTTCCTAGAGCTACCACTTCTTGTACAAGCCCTATCTATCGCTCGGATAGGTGAAGATCGTCTCTGATCCTTATCCATCCTCTTATTTATCAATTAATTAGTTCTATTCAGCAAGTTACGCACGCTTATTCCATATTTACGCCGCAATACAGTCCACTAGCTCGCTACATCACCGCACACACGCCGCATCGCCTTTTTTAGGAACTCGAGCACTTGCCCACAGACACAACTAGTGTTTCGTGGTCGCCAAGCCAGCACCGGGTCCCAACATTTGGTCCTTCGAGCCGGATGGGCGGGTCACAACCCTAGTGACGTGTGCCCCATCATTTGGACCTACGATCACCAGATGGACAAGTCACAACCTGTTGACGTGTGCCCCATCATTTGAATCTTTGCACCGAATGAGCAGGTTACAACCTACGCGACGTGTGCCCCATCATTTGGACCTACGATCATTGGATGGGCAGGTCACAACCTGTTGACGTGTGCCCCATCATTGAATCTTTGCACCGAAACGGGCAGGTTACAACCTACGCTACGTGTGCACCATCATTTGAACCTTCGATAGCCGCTAGGCAAGTCACAACTTGTTTGACGTGGCTTCATCATTGATCATTTGCGCTCTGAACAAGATCAAACGCTATTTTACGCATTCTAAACACAATTCGCTTCGCTGTCGCCACGCTGTGCACATACAATGCACATCAGCTGACGCCTCACTAGCTCATCAGTAGCAACCGCATATACTACGTTCAACAAGAACTGGTATCACACGCTCATCAGTAGCAACCGCATATACTACGTTCAACAAGAACTGGTATCACTCGCTCATCAGCAGCAAACGCATATCACGTTCACCTAGAACACGCCTCATTCGCTCATCAGTAGCAAACGCTAATCACGTTCATTTAGAACTCGCATCACTTGCTCATCAGCAGCAACCGCACATCAAGTTCATCACGAACTTGCTTCATTCGCTCATCAGCAGCAACCGCAAATACTACGTTCAACAAGAACTAGTATCATTCGCTCATCAGTAGCAACCGCATATACTACGTTCAACAAGAACTGGTATCACACGCTCATCAGAAGCAAACGCTATCACGTTCAACTCGAACTCGCATCACTTGCTCATCTGCAGCAAACGCAATCACATTCATCTAGAACTCGCATCACTTGCTCATCTGCAGCAAACGCATTCACGTTCACCTAGAACACGCTTCATTCGCTCATCAGCAGCTAACGCATACAAACGCATTAATCACGTTCATCTAGAACTCGCATCATTCGCTCATCAGCAGCAAACGCATATCACGTTCAACACGAACACGCCTCACTCGCTCATTCAAACTATAAACGCATATATTCAAGTTCAAACCGCAACTCGCATCGCACGCTCATACGAAGCCAACGCATCTATATTTTATTCAAACCGCAATTCGCATTACATTCTCATCATGACTGAGTTACTAGCTCCGTCTGTACGCCGCAAGTTTTGTCAACTGTTTGTAGACAATCTACAGTCTCTAATCACACAGGCTGCAGATCCACAAAAGGTCACAGAAGCACGCTCCCAGTTTAAGTTGCTTCCGAAACGTATTCGTGAGTTTGAAGACCATCACACTCAAATCATGATCCATCCAAGTAACACAGCCAAACAGGATCAGCTTTATTCTGAATATAATATCTTTATGGATTCTGTACGTATCATACAAGCAGCATTCACGCAACCTCCATTCTACGAGCAACCAGCTCTGGATACCAGCGTTGCAGACACCGCATTCATATCGCAGACGTTGTCACAGTCATACACGCACGCAAAACTTCCGAAATTGGATTTACCTCAATTTTCTGGTGAGATCGCTAATTGGAACTCGTTTTTTGATATATTTTGCAGCTCCGTCCATGACAATGACAGTCTACGACCAGTTCAAAAATTCCAATACTTAAAACCTATTGTAAAAGGAGAACCGCTCGCTCTAATCAAGAACTTATCGCTCACAGATGATAATTATTCGATCGCTATTCAATTATTAACTGATCGCTACGCTCAAAGAAGATTAATATCATCTTATCATATTCAAACGCTAATAGAATTGCCAAAACCAATTCCAATGACTTATGATCACGCCACAACATTCATTGCTGCAATCAGAGAGCACACTGAAGCATTAAGGGCAAATCACGAACCTGTCGATGAATGGAGTCCAGTATTAACTTTCATTCTGCTCACTAAACTCGACACAAAAATTCGCAACAGCTTTGAACGCAATTTATCTAAAGATAATTTACCTAATCTCGCTGATTTCTTAGATTTTTTAGATAAATTCATACAATCTCAGCAGTGGCAATGTATTGGCAAACCATTCACTCAAGCAGATACATCTCGATCCTCCGATCAGACAAATCGCACGTCATTTAAGACAAATCGCACATCACTCAATCCAAATCGCACGACATTCAATACATCATCATTTGTATCAACTGTAAACACAAGTAAGTGTATCGCTTGTTCCAATCCGCATGCACTGTACAAATGTTTCAAGTTTCAATCTATGGAACCAACCAAGCGATTTGAGATGATACGCACCAACAACTGTTGCCGTAACTGCTTATCAGCAATACATGCTACGTCTACTTGCAAATCAAAATTCAACTGTCGCAAATGCAATAAACGACATCACACGCTCCTGCACTTTGAACGAGTTGAAAAGTCAACAAACGCTTTAAGTCAGCCGCAAGTTGCGGACAACGCAATCAACAACAGTCCGTCAACTTCTCCTTTGCCTATGATAGCAGGTACAACTCGTACTTCATCATTTTCGCACAGCACGACAGTTTCAGCAGTTCTGTTAGGTACAGCTATTGTACGTATTCAAGATTCACTAGGATCATGGCAATCAGTACGTGCACTTTTAGATAGTGGAAGCGAATCTTCATACATTTCTGAAAATTGTTCCAATCGTCTACAATTACCAATACATTCTGCAAACATCGTCGTTTCAGGATTTGGAAACGCTACAGCTCTGAACAACGTTCGAGGCACTACAACAATTTGTCTATGCTCTTCGCACAACGCTTCATCAGCATACACGCTCTCCGCAGTCATTGTTTCGCAAATCATCCAAGATTTACCAAAGGCGCAACTTTCTTCCGATTTACTTCGCCAATTTCAACATCTACAGTTAGCTGATCCAGACTTTGTGACACCGGCGCCCATTGAATTGTTAATTGGTGCTGATCTATACTTCAATCTTCTCACTGGTCACAAGCAAACCACTGCGAATGGTCCGACCGCTATTGACACCTCATTGGGTTGGATTGTTTCTGGACCAATCTGTTCGCTAACCGCATCAACCGTTACCACATGTTTAACGGTTCAGAACTCGTCTTCGCCAGCATTATCGGAAATTTCGGAACGTGAAGACGCTGCCACGATCGCTACATTGTCAAGTTTAGATCATCTATCCAACAATATCTTTTCATCTCAGCATAGAAGATTAGAATCAGGACGCTATATGATTCCGCTTTCTCTTAAAGAATATCCTCCCAAGTTAGGAAATTCATACGCGAACGCACTTATATGTTTTAATATTTTTCAATGTCGCCTACCATCTGACAGTCACTTACAATTGGAATATTGCAAATATATTGCTGATTACTTAGAACAAAATCACTTGTTATTATCTCGCTTAATAAAATATTTGTTAGACACCGTAACATTGTCTTTCTTTAATATTTTAGCGTCGTCCGATTCTACAATCACTCTGTCATGGGTTCGGACACCACCATACAAATGGAAAACTTTTGTAACCAGCCAAGTTTCTGAAATTCAACAGAATCTTCTGCAAAATATGTGGCATCATATTTCGTCGGAAGACAATCCTGCTGACTATAAACTTCTACATCAATATTCCAACTTAAATCACCTGTTAAGTATTACTGCACTCTGCACCAGATTTTACAAAAGGTTAAAATTGAAGGAAGCAATATCATCGCCTGCACTATTAGCATCAGAACTCGATAACGCCTCAATCACATGGGTGAAAATTACGCAACTTGAAGCATTCGCTGATGACATCGCAAAATTTGAGAATGAAATTCGAAATTCCAGTCTAAGTGTTTCTCATAAACAACCTATACTGCTACCATTACGTCATCGCTTAACCGATCTTGTCATCGATTATTATCATCAGAAATATCTTCACTCATCGCCAACAACATTTCAAGCAATTTTAAATCGCCGATTTTGGATTGTAGGTGCTCGCCGTCTGATTCGCAGTTATTCTGTAAAATGCATCAAATCCTTCCGCTGTCATCCTATTGGAATCAATTCTAATATGGGCAACTTACCAGATCATGAATATCGGAAATCAAATACCAATCTTCTACGCCGCTGGCACCTGTTACACAATGTCTTACAATCATTTTGGAACCTATGGCATGCCGAATCTCTCAACACACTTCAGCAAAGATTAAAATGGACACGCTCTACCGTTAATCTTCAACCTGATCAACTCGTGATCATCAATACGATCTACTACTTCCCCTTCAGTGGAAGCTAGCTTGAATCATTAAGGTTCACCCAGGAAGATAACGTAGCTAGAGTAGCTCAAGTCCGAACCGCTTCTGGAGTATTAACAAGATCCGTTGTCGAACTGTGACCACTCTTGTGATCCTAAAAAACTCCGTTTTTGGCCGGCCGGCATGTTCGGACCAGGCATTGCCATCTGTTGGCAACTGGCTAATGTTCAAGTTTCGTTATCATGTTAAGACCGCTGTGCCATCTGTTGGCTACTAGCGCGTACAAATCGCAACACATTTCATATTCTTATCACGCTTCGTATGTCGGCCGCATTCAGTACTAGTTTCGCTTTGCATCCGCAAGCACGCAGTCAAGAGTTCATATCCGGCCGTGAACGAGTCAACATCTCTACGCTGTGCAGTTGAACAAGAACGCACATTTCATCTCATCAAATATCATTCGCAGCAAGTATTATTATATATTTCTGTGTCGCTTCGTACTACACATACAAGTTATGCTACGTTATTCGCTAAACGAACGACTTGTAATGTGATTCTGTCGAACATACATGAAATATCTCGCTAGCTTGCACAACGCTACTTTCTATATTAAAATAGATTCGCTGTTATCCGCTATACTACACATATTACGCAGAAGTATATCATTTCTACTATTAATTGTGATTAACTGATTGTAAATTACAAGATATCACATTTCCGCATAGTTGATCGAACACGTGGTGAAATAACCTTCAAATATTTAAGGAAAGTACAACATATTTTATTCTTTGTGATTTACATGTTATTATTTACAATTACAAACGCTTGTATACCTGTTACACATAGAATTATTCCAATTCTATGCGCTTGCAGTATCATTATTCCGCATTTTATGTACTATGCTTACATTATTGTCGCATCACTCGCATTTCTCATTCACGCTCGCATTTTCTGTGTTTGCAACATTTATTCTCATATTTAGTTGCAGATTCTTCTCTTATTTGTGCTTTATTAATTGTTCTGGAAGCTTATTAACACTAATTCTCGCTCAACACTTGTTGAAGATTTGACGATTGATACACATTCACGCATAGCTCCAAACACACACCGCAGAAGCACCAAGCTTACGTTAATTGAAGTACACGCATCTCGAAAGCTCTCACACTAACTACACAATAGTACGCTGAATTGTAAGGTATCTAACCGCATATTCATTACGGATCTGTACTACATTATATAAACGTAAGTTGCTTTTGCATTACTCATTCCAATCGTGCAGTAATTGTGCTGACACTTGACTTGCTACAAGTTATTGGTTTAATTCACCTTACCTACCGTCCCGCACTCCTATACCTCAGTTGTGGGCCAACCTCTTTCCTCATTTCTTCCTAGAGCTACCACTTCTTGTACAAGCCCTATCTATCGCTCGGATAGGTGAAGATCGTCTCTGATCCTTATCCATCCTCTTATTTATCAATTAATTAGTTCTATTCAGCAAGTTACGCACGCTTATTCCATATTTACGCCGCAATACAGTCCACTAGCTCGCTACATCACCGCACACACGCCGCATCGCCTTTTTTAGGAACTCGAGCACTTGCCCACAGACACAACTAGTGTTTCGTGGTCGCCAAGCCAGCACCGGGTCCCAACAATTATTAAACTATGTTTTTTCAATAATTTATACATAATATAATTTTTAACTTCTGTTAAAGTTTAAAGACGAAGTTAGATAAGTATTTGTCTAATAAAATACAAAGGCCCGTATTCTCACCTCACTTTTTCGTGAAAAAGTGCTTTTATCATTAATTTCAAAATATGTTGTTGATTTTGTTTTTGATTAAATATAAATAATTTTACTATTTTTGATCATTTTTATTAGATTTGGTATTATAAAATTTAAATAAACTATTATAAAGTGCTTTATAGATAATTTTAAGTAAATGTCAAAAGCGCTTTTGGCAAAAATCAATTTTATAAATGAGGTGAGAATACGGGCCAAAGATTTTGCTATTAATTTCAAAAATGCAGTATTAAAATATCAAAAATTGGTTACCATCTTTTCAGAAAAGTATGGTGGGTTGCAGAATTTAAAATTATTAATTAATTAATTATTACATAACGAATTGTATACATCGTGTTTCTTATGTTAAAATAAATTCCTAATCATAAATTATTTGTTAATAATATAACAATTAAATAAATCATGCATTGTATAATGCATGCAAATTTACATAAAGCAATCATAACTGGTTATGCCTAAAATGTGATGGTTTGCAAGAACTTTTTTATAATTTTTTGTTAACTGTAATATTTATTATTAAAATTCTAAACATTTAAAGAAAATAAATACGATTTAAAAACACAAATACATCGAGTGATAAAAATAAAGCACTATAAACGTACTACAAATTTAATATATTTGATAATATCTCTGAAACTATAAGAGTTCTTTTTTTATAAAATAATCAAATAATACTAAAACTATAAAATTCAAATTAAATTATTTATATTTTCAGTAACAAAATGAATTCTTAATATTTTTATAAATATTTAAAAAAGTTTTGTTTTTTTAAATTGTGTACAAAGTATAACATAGAAAAAATATGTATTATTTAATATTATCTCATTTAAATTACAATTTGTATTTAGATTTTATTTGTGTATCTGCTGCAACTCTGATTGACAACAAAAAAATATATAAAAGTTAGGGATATTATTATTTTGTATCAATGAGTTTTAAGCATCTTTCTTTTAAAATATTTGACTTGAGATATTATATCTTTCGAGTTATATAGTATGAACATTTTTAAAACAAACAAACAAAATCACTGATATAGTTATTAACTTACGTTTGTTTCATCTGATCTTTCGCTTGCGCACTGTCGAGAAAAGAAAAAAAGAACGTGGAAAACGACGCCTATGTACTTCGACGAGTTGTAGGCGTCCACTTGGCTGGTGCGATCAGATGTGTATGTCTGGCAGTCTACCGCGAACTCGTGTTGCATCCGCTACGTCGCCGTCGCGTCGAATTAACTGGCTCGTTCGCTCTCTTGTCGTCGGCGCGCCGAAAAATTTCCTATATCGATTCACAAAATTTGTATTTATTAGTGACTGTGTGGTATTCGTAGTTTGCATTTTGAGTTTGTGTTACTGAATAGTTTGCAATAGAAGACGACGTTTGATTTAAACAGTTTCGTTTAAGTTACAGTAAGTTTGTAGTTTTTGTTACTATGTTGAGTTTATGTTTGGTTATGGTATTGTTATGATAGTTGTTATAGTTTCAACTTGGAAACTTTAGTTTTTACTTTAAAAATTTATTGCTATTATATAAAACAAATTATGTTAATTTATATAAAAAATATTTTAGTCATAAGTTGTTTTGTTTTTAAATAATTATAAAATAAAACAATTTAAACTTTGATAATTTCACTCTTTATTTATTATTGTGACCGCAGTTTCGCCAAACATTGGCATTATCAAACTGTACTGTACATATTACATTTTCTCTTTATATATGATTACAAACAGGTATAAATGTTTACAAAATATAGGGAATTACAAACAGGTGGCTAATATTATTAAAATGTTTACAAAATTTAGGATTACAACCAGGTAACTTATATACTAATGGTTACAAGATTTTATTCGGAGAAACCTTAATTAACTAAAACTTACTATTTAAATACATGCTTTAAAAATTGGTGAATATATTAGGTCTATTTGGTCGTTTAAGAGTGTAAATTGGGGGCTTTTGTTAGCTTTATAAATTTCCAGTGATTCTAATAAATTTAGTTTATTACTTTTATCTATTGTGTGCAAGATTTTAATGTTTTCGGTGGAAAAATTGTGATTCTTTTCAATTAAATGGTTTGCGAATGTTGAATCTGTTTTTAATAATCTAAGAGCTCTAATATGTTCCTTAATTCTAATTTCAAATGACCGACCAGTTTGACCTATATAAGCACCATCACAATCACTACAAGACAATAAATACACTCCAGATTTTTTATTAATATCGGTTGAATCTTTAGCATTAAAAAGTATGTTTGAGAGTTTGTGTGGGGATTTGTATGATACAATTATGTTATTATTTTTGCTAATAATTTTACCTATTGTTTCGCTAATTTTACCATAATAAGTTAATGTAACATATTGTTTGTTTTCGGATTTAATACAGGGGTATATGGAATTTAAAGTGATTTTATATTTTATTTTGTTCAAAATGTTGTAAATTAGTTCTTGCGGGTAACCATTGTTTTTAGCTATTTCTATGATGGTGTTTATTTCTATAGTAAAATTAGTGGTAGATAGTGGAAGTGTTAGTGCTCTATATAACATAGAGTAAAAAGCTGCGTGTTTGTGTTGTATGTGGTTGACTGAGTCGTTTGGTATTATACTGTCTGTGCACGTGGGTTTGCGATATACGTTGAAATCAAGTGTGTTGTTTGTTTTAGTTATTGTTAAATCAAGGAAATTTATACTATTGTTATTTTCGGTTTCCATGGTAAATTTAATGTTTTGATGTATTGAGTTAAGGAATTTAAGGTATGAGTTGAGTTGTCGTGTAGTGCCAATGAAGCATGCTAATATGTCATCTACGTACCGGTACCAGAATATTATGTGTTTTTTGCTTAAATTGTTGGAGAGTATTTTGTCAGTAATAAATTTCATAAAAATTTCTGCGAGTAGCGGACTCAGAGGTGAACCCATAGCCAAAGCGTCTCTATGTGAGTAATATTTTTGATCAAATGTAAAATAATTTTGATTTATAGTTAATTCTGTGAGATCTAAAATTTCTTGTTTCATAATGGGATTAACTTGATGGTCTGTAAGAATATGATCCATAATTTTTAAGCACTCTGTTGGTGGTATATTAGAAAACATGTTACAAATATCAAAAGATACGAGTTTAGTATTAGCTGGAAGATCGATGTTTTGAAGTTTTTTAGTCAAATCTATAGAATTAAGTACTGCGTTATTATCTGAAAAATTTGTTAAATGTTTAAAAACGGAATTGATTTTAGCGCTGAGTTTACTAGTAGGACATTGTTTAAATGATACTACTGGTCTGATAGGAGCCTCAGGTTTGTGAACTTTAATCAGGCCATACAATTTTGGAGCTGAGGGGTTCATTATGGTAAGTTTGTATTTTTCATTATTGGAAAATAAGCTATGTGAGTTCTTAATTGCATTTTTTACTGCTGTTTGGTATTGTGGTGTGGGGTCTGTTTTTATTTCTACAATGTTTTCTTTTTGAATGAAATCTAGAACTTTTTTGTTATATTCATGTTTATGTAAAATAACTATTGAATTACCTTTGTCAGCTTTGGTAATAATTAAATTATTTGTTGCAACTTTGGTTTTTATGTTTTTAATTGTTGAAGCTTCATATTTGTTTACATTTAAATTACTTGTCTTAATAATTTTAGTTAATTTATTTTTGTCTATATCTAAATTGTTTCCCTGCTTAATAGCTAATTCAGATTCTACGGCTAAAGTTTCTTTAATATTTTTACAATTAACATTAGGGACAAATTTGGGTCCTTTTTTAAGTATATTAAGTTCGGTGTCATTAAAATTAGTATTGGACAAATTCACTACCCTCGGGTAAAAGTCTCTATTTGTGTTATTGGTATTTTGATTAGATTTTTTGTGTGATATTGTTTTAGATACTAAGCTGTCCAGTTTCTTCTTTTGGGTTACAAATTTCTTGAAAATAATTTCGCTAATTTGTTGTCTAACATTGTCATCCAATATATCAAACTCGATGTTGTGCAAATTGTAAGTAAGTTCTGAATGTAATACCTTAATATATAATAGCAGTGTGTCTCTTCTACGAAACCAAAACCTAGATTCTTCTTTTATCCAAATAATTTTGGCGGTTTTCATAGCCCGTGTGGAAGCTTCTGATGTTGACTTAGTTTTTAGTTGAACGTAGTTCGGTGTCACTTTTCTTTTTAAGCACTCTTGGTTGAACCAAATATTTAACACTGCTAAACGATGTTGTAGACGTAATTTAAAGTACCATTTGGCCTGTTCAGCTGTACTAGCTTGTTTTAAAAAATTAACTCTTTCGGCCGTTACTTCGTGAAATTTCATATTGAAATAATTATAAAATAAAACAATTTAAACTTTGATAATTTCACTCTTTATTTATTATTGTGACCGCAGTTTCGCCAAACATTGGCATTATCAAACTGTACTGTACATTTACTGTACTGTTTTGTTTTTTCTTATTATTATTTATTTTTTCTCTAAGTACAACAATATATTTTTTAAATATAATTTTGAAATAAATTTTAATAAAACAGTAGTTTGATAGTGTAATCACAATATTGTAATATAGTTTGTCTATTTAATTATAATAAATACGAAAAAAATACTGTTTTTAGTGTTTGATTTAAATTTTTATAATAACTTTGCCATTAATAATCTTCCTAGTTTTGAGCACGTTATGGTAATAAATTTCTTGTAAAAAAAAGCAAGAAATGAAATGAATTTTTATTAGTCATTTAATTTTTATATACAAATTTAAATTAGATTTCGTAAATTAGTTTACTAACGAAAACGATTTTATATACTTCTACAGGTATATGAAAAAAAATAAGGTGATTAAACATTTTGTAATATTTGCATTGAAATTTTGATAAGATTCTAATTTGAAGGTTACTTTCTATACGCCAAATGACTTTGTTTTGTGTTCTAAATTTAGTAAGTAACTTGGAATTTAAAAATAGTTGTTATTTTATAACAAATCCGCATTGCAAAATAAGCATAGTTATTATTGTATTGTTATTTTATTATACTATAAAATATATCTTTAATAACATTTATGCTTTTGTATTTAATTTCTATACTGCAAATAACTGATTTTCTAAATAAATAATTGTAAATTATTTGATATTATTTGATTTAGTTCTAGCTCAGGAAACTATTTAAAATCTGTATTAATTATATATATATATATATATATATATATATATATATATATATACGAGATATCATAAATGTGGATGAAGTAAAACTTACTTGTCTAGATAAAAATATTTGGAGGAAATTAATTTTGACATAGATCTTGTGCCACACTTTTTTGGGTACATGGCAAACAAACACAATTAAAATTTCTTCAACAGAAATAATTGTGCGTGCGTAAATAAACTCCGCAAATTCAGTTAGCTCTTATTGAGTTAATTTCGATAAATTTTAATAGAAAATAAAGTACGCTTGCTGCATTGAATGTATTTTGGGCAACCTTACAATCTGGTTGTTTCATTTTCATCTGATATCGACTTTTTTCTGTCTTTCTACAATCTGATTTTAGTATAATAGATTTAGGCTAAAGAGCCCTACAATTTTGTTTATTTCCGCCAAGTTTTATACTGTATTTGAAAAAAGTGTACAAATATAAATTTATATGACTTATTATGCTCTAAAAATAATATATTATGAAGTTGTCAACAATTTTTTTTATAATAAAAATGGTAGTTAAAGAATAACAACAAATAATTAAAAAATTATAAAAACTCTTGCAATATATAGTAAACAATTAAAACATTTATCATTTTTTGTATTATATATATATATATATATATATATATATATATATATATATATATATATATATATATATATATATTTGCTGTATACTTACACGCAAAACATAAAAAATAACTGTTAACATTTAATGTTTTAATTTTTACAAAATAAATTAGTAAGTAGTTATAATATCAGTAGGAGGAACTGCAATAAAGAAAACAATAGCGAATCGGAATACGTGCTTAGTTGTAATCTTGAATAACCTAGGAAGACATATTGAATTTACCGATAAGAATGTATAGTTTGAAATTATTGTACGTTGACTGACTTACAATAATAATAGTATTTCTTGACAGCCTTCAGAGTAAGCGCAAATTTTTAAAATCCAAATTGCTTTTTTAAAAAAACAAATAATTTAAAATTAAATTGGAATAATCATAAGTTTAATAATTGTATAATAAATTTAAACTATTTCTATTATTTACATTATCAATTCATGTAATTTATAATTCCTGGGTAGTACTATATACTTATAGGTTGTTTACTGTTTGATAGGTCGGTGCGTTAATTTAATTAAATTCATACATACACAATCACCACATTTATGCAGAAATTAGTTTTCGCCAAACATTTCTATCTAGAGAAGCAGTTTTTGGTTTTCTACATTCATGATGTCTCTCGTGCACGCTCTTTTATTCTTACTTGGCAATATTCATTCACGTAAAACATTCATCATATCTCTCCATTTATTTATCAATTTTCTACGTAGATGTATTCTTTTAACCAGTTCATTAAATATTCGTTCATGATAACCGAAACATCGTAATGGACTAAAAATAAATTATAAATAAATAACAAAATTATCCCAAAAACCGTGACATTTTTAGATGGACTCGGTCGCTCGGCATTACTGCACTGTGCATACATATTTAATAACTTGCACAGGACTTTGACAGAATCAGTTTGGATGAGTATACAAAATGAACTATGCAAGTTGTGCTTAGTACAGTAATGCTGAACATACCCTTTGTAAGTTTGATAGGTCGATCAATTAATTTCAGAAGGCGATAAAGAAATTATCTTAAAAATTGTGACATTTTGTATAACATTAAATTTCGTTAAATATTGACCTGTTTTATCATCTCCTTAAATTAACGCATCGTCCTTATTAAAACTTCATACATTAATAACTTTATATTTATAAATTAATGACAATTACATAAATAATTTTATATTTGAAAAACAAAAACATTATTTTTCAGTTTTATTATTATTATTTTATATTTTAATATCGAATATAATAATATTCTCAAAAGATAAATATTTTTATCATCAAATATTTACATAAATATATCATTTAAGATGTTCGAATAAGTGAAAGATAAAAAACATTTTTGGTGAAAAATGATGTTACAAGTATATATTCATTTTTTAAATAAGAAAGTGAGTGAATGAAATATATTTCAAGCAAAATTTCTTTTTACTTCCAAACATAAATATAAATTTTGCGAACATTTAAGTTTCTCGCTTTTAAAATTGCTCTTGAATGAAAGAAAAACTTGAAAAAAAAAAGTTAAATATCCCAGGCAAAGAAAGTATACCAATCTCTTATGAAATTGACGTTCTTTAAAACCTGAAATGTAAATTTCAACATTCATTTCAGAACCCATACACACATATATACATATAGTGTGTTTGTTCAAATTTCAAATATTTAATATATATTTCGAGGGTATGATAGAAAATATAAATAAAAAGATAATTTATAACATTTAAATTTAGATCAATACAATTAATACAAGAATTTTATCGTTTAATATTTTTATAAATTAACAGAAATTTTAATTTGAGGAAAAGATTAAAATATTACTTTTATCATGTTATTAAATTAATTGACAATTCAAAAATATTTTTTATAAAAATTCAATTCAACAATAATTACATATTATCGTTTTCCCTTGGCAGATTGAATAAAAAATGTTTCCTAAATAATACTCCTATAAAATTTATGAATTAATATTTTAAAATTATTTCGTCAAATAAGTATAATATGTAAATAACATTTGTCAGCTTAAATATTAACAAATTAAATAAAATATTTAATATTTAAATAATAAATATTTTAAATAATATTTATTTATCTCAATTTAATTTATTTATTTTATAAAATGTTATCGAATTTTTATGGCTTATACTTATGCATTTGTAGAGTACAAATGTATTAATTAATATTTTAGATTAAATAAATTTATATACAGATATTTTCGAATTAAAAATTGAATATCATGTAATAAATATTGTATATTAAATAAATTGTACAATTCAAAGTTTGGTCATATTTGTTACAGACTATTTGCATTTTTCTAGTGAAGAAAATAATCTGTAATATCTCAGATCGTATACAGGAAATTGTGCTTAAAATCATATAATAAGACTTTTCAATTTATACCAGTAAAAAAAAATTCACTCAACTGCATATGCAAACTCAGTAAACGAACTCTCGCTAGATAATGCTCCGCCAACAATCAGTTCGCGATAAGCAATCACGTTCAACGACTTCAACTGCTTATCTGCAGCATTCTCAGCGGGTTCTTCCGCTAGTTGGGAGCAGCGGGTGGCTGGCTGGGTGGGGCCCGCAGAACCGGCGACAAGAGATCCCCGCAACAAGCCAAGTTCAAGGGCAAATAACCGCTGCTCGGACCGAACCGGGTTGGGCTTGGGTGTTCTTCGACTTCTTCTAAGAGTCGTTTTGGTTTTGCGCTTCACTGAGTGCAGGTGGCTAGCGTGCGTTTTCGGTGTTCGCTCATGTGGAATTTACTAGATTATTATAGTTGAAAGTAATGTTCCTTTGTGTGTTGTGGGGAAATTTTAGTTTGTCGGATGATGTCATTCGTACTCAGTAATCAAAATCAATTTCAATTTAAAATTTGTATACAATTTAAGCAAATTTGGAAATATATGATGCAAGAAATAATTTTTAAAATTTGTGATTTCAATTTGTTTTTTAAACATTTTGTGCTGAAATCGAATATCTATCACTGAAAATTTTAAATATATTGCAATACATTTATTAAACCTATCTAACATTATTTGCATAAAGCGTTGTTAACTTAAGTAATGAGTTAAGTATTATCGACTTTTGAATTGTTTTGTTGATTGGTCAGTTGGTAAGTTAATGAAAGAGTTAACTTACAAAATATTTAACAGTGCTTCATGCAACCAGGCTAAATAAACATAATAAAAATTATACTAACTTTCTCAGCATTTTCTATAAATCTAGTGGTCAATTGCATTATACATTGTCAGATAAGAGCGTGTGAAATTTTCGACCAACTAATCAATAGTTTTTTTTTAAAAAGCAGTTGACAATATAATCGCAATATAATAATAAGTTAACAATATTTAATGCAGCTAGTTACAAATTAAATTTTACAAAATTGTATCAGTGCTTTTTAATATATTCGGAAGTAACATGGCGTAATTGTGTATGTATGTATATATACTTGTATTTAAGAAAATTAATATTTGTTTGGAAACTTTACTACATAACTGTACTTAATAATAATACGGTTGAACAAAAACACTGAAAATAGTCAAAGAATTTTCTTCAAAATAGTATGCAAGATTTTTTTAAATTCACCTGTTACAGAAAATTACAGGTATTCACGTACGAACTACATATACTTATAAAAAATGTAAATATGTTTTGTAGTATCTGTACTTTGTAGGCAATTAAAACTACATGTATTATGTATGTTTACAAATATATTTAAATTTAATTGTTTTCAATTTTTATTGATCACATGAGTCACTAAAAAAAGAAATATTTTTTAAATAATTGAATTTATTTTTGTAAGAATAATAAAATCAGTTGTTTAATGTTTTTGTTTTTCCAATGACCCATATAATTTAATAAAATTCCGAACAAGTTAATGTCGAATTAAATAATATTTAAATTTATTTATTATGAATGCTCACCGCTTAATGTGATTACGTCGAGACTGATAGCAATATCCAATTGATAATAATATACGAAAAAAATGTAAATACAAATTTGTTCGTTTACATCCGGCTCGTTCTTCGACTGATAACATTATCCGTGATTTTAATACATCTTTCACTATTACAAAATTGACAATGTTAATGATTTGAAAATAAATTCATTCATTAATTTCTCACTTAATATAATATTCAAATGTGCTGCATCTTTTATGTTTTAACTTTAAACAATTTACAAAATTATAGGTAGGGTACATAATATACAAATAAGTGGGTTTTACTTTGAATAGGCAAATTTAAATATTTTGTTTAAAAATAAACAGTTACAGACATTACAGAATGTTATTACACAATTAACATATTTTCTGTGGAATTTTATAAACGGAAATACTAATATATACATCGTACTTCTCTCATCAAGTAATTTAAATATCGTGGGAATATGTAAAACACTGAAAAATATTTCGTAAATTAAAATATGTAAGTAAAATAGTTTTATTGCGAAGATAGATTAAAAGATTTATAAATATTTCTATTATTTGCAGTCGCGTATTTATAGACGTAAAATAAAACGGCTTTAGTTTCGACGTACTCCACGTATATCATCATAATGTATGTGGAGTACGTCGAAACGTTAATTAATAATAAAAATTGATAGATAAAAAAGCAAACTTCTTTGTAATTTTTATTTTTTTATGAACTCGTGTTGTAAGCTTACTAGCATACGTAATTATGACAAAATTTTACGTATCTAAAGATAATGGTTAAAAATCGATTTTTTTTAACGGGTGCCAAAAAGCTAATTGAGCTACCGATTATTTGTAAACATTATAAACATAACTATTGTTAAAATAAAAAAAAAGCTTTAGGATTAAGTTCTGTATAATTTTAATTAATAAAATTTGGCTTTCTTTAATTGATAATTTTTAAATTTTATAATCTAGTTACTTGTATTTTGTTACCTAGTAACTTATTTCTATGTTTTGTTTGTTAATTATTTATGTTATTTGTATATTTTTTTCTGATAATAAGATTTAGAGTATATCGAAACGTTGATTTTTAATTAAAATTATTCAGAACTTAATCCTAAAGTTTTTTTATTTTAATATAATGAGTTCTGTAAGTTTTATACTATGTTATAACTATTATTACATTAGATTATATGTGCAAAATTATAGAAGGTTAAGTACGCGTATTTTAAAATTCTCGAAAATATTCTGCTGTTGTTGTTGTAAGTCGTAACAGAAAATAAATATACGTATAATATAAAACAAAACATACATATGGCATTGTGCCATATATATATATATATATATATACGATTATTTGAGAAAAACAAATACCACAATATAATTTTATTTCTTTTTTCGAAATGACGCATTTTCCACAACATTCTTTTATTTCATCTGTTTACTTCATATAATTTAAATTTACATTAATTTTCATTACATTTCTAGAATATAGAACATATTCACATATTCATATAGACATATTGAATAATTGGTGTCGTGTCACTTGCGTACGTGTCAGATGCATACAAACATTATTTAGTATCACTTGCGTACAAATAAGGGTCGGCTCAAGCCCAGGTAGTGAAGGTACTTAGGCCGAGTGTCAGATGCGTACAGAGGTTTGGGAAATGTCGAGTTGTCATTTGCGTCAATAACGGTATATCATTTGCGCCACGAAACCCTATCATCTGCGACACTGTTGGCTTAGGGTAGGTTAGGTTAAGGTTTAAGGTTTAGTTTTGTTATTATTCAATATAGGAGCGTTATCTCATCGGCGCAAATGACGACTGGCTTAAATGATTGGCTAGGTTAGGTTAGATTACCTTTTAATCTTGCGCGGAAGACAACTCGGTCATGACTTTTTTTTGTCTCAGGTATAATTTCAAATTCTGGGAGACAACTCGGGCCCTGCCCATTAATCTACACAAATTAAATTTAAACCACTAAATATAAACTTGGTCAATATTAAAATTGAATACTAACTTGATTATTTGTAAAATCGCTGTACGCATCTGACACTCGGCCTAAGTACCTTTACTACCTGGGCTTGAGCCGACTTTTATTTGTACGCAAGTAATACTAAATAATGTTTGTACGCATCTGACACGTACGCAAGTGAGTCTATTTCGAATAATTGACATGTATTATTTTATTAACAATTTTTGTTTACATTGTCAATAACTCAGAGCGAGTTTTAAATCGCTATTAATTCATTAAGTCGAAATATCAGAAATTATATTTGTATTTAAATAATACAGTAAATGCAACTTGATTCAACAATCTTTGGAGTGTCAATTATACATATTATCACTGAACTAAGATTGTCTAATGGTAATTATACTCAAGGTTGAGAAGATAATTTTTATAACCGACCTGAATTATTTCACAAAACATCCAGGGATAAGAGTGCGATACTATCATATTTTTCAACTACTTTTACAGTTATTCCTATTATTTAACTATTTTAATATCGATTATAAAGTAAAAATTTAAAAATTTTTATAATGTAGTTATTTATTTTGTTACCTAGTAACTTGTTTCTATGTTCTGTTTATTTACTGTACATGTCTTTTGTATCATTTTTTCTGATGAAAATGTACGTTGACTATGTCGAATCGTCGACTATTAATAAAATTAATACAGATCTACAACCTAAAGCCGTTTTTTCTTTAATTATATACATTTCGTGTATTTACATAAATACATTAAAATATAATGAAAATCTAAGAGAAGAATATTATTATTTTCTTATATTTTATGAAGTGGCAATATAATTGTCTCCCAAGAATTTTAACATCAAAGAAAAGTTTCAAGTAACTCTCTAACGAGAAAAAGTTTTTTCTTCCTTTTATATTCAATAAGAATATATTACGCGAATGCTTTGTAATGAAAATAAAAAGACTGAAATAAAATTTGCAAAGAATTTCTGATCTAAAATTAACATTTAATAGTTTCTTGAATTAATTTTCATGTTAATGATGTTGATAAATTTAAAAGACATTTTTAATAAATACGTAAATTTAATTATGATCTTGTAACTACTGGATAAAATAGCGTATTTATATCAAGATACAAGTTACTAGGTAACAAAATAAGTATCTATGTTCTGTTTATTTACTGTAAATGTCATTTGTATTTTTTTCCTGATGAAGATGTACGTTGAGTTCGTCAAAACGTCGATTAATAATAAATATTAATATCGAATTAAAACCGAAAGCCGTTTTATTTTAATATAATGAGTTTTGAAAGATCTTTTACTAAATAAATTATTGCTCACTTACATAATTTATATTTTTATTTTACCACGTAATTAAATTTTGATATGATTGAGAATGTTTTGCGTGAGTGAATGTTTTTAACTGGTAAGAATAAAAGGGCATTTTCGAGATCATGAACAAGCAAAAGTTACTTATTCGGATCGGTAACACCAAGGAAATATAAAAAAGAAGTACTGCTTATTATATTAAGAGCAATGCAACTTTATAAACAAATAACCTAATAGAAACAAATAACCCTTTATCCTATATCTTTGGTATTATCATAACCACAGTTTCATTTTGGAATTCAAGCTAATATCTGCTTAAATGGAAAGAGTTTGTACCACACATTTATGAGCACATGGTGTGATTGTGAATGTATGAATTTTTGTATTTAAATTATTTTTTGGTTAGTGGAATACGTCAATATTGATCAGTGAATTCAGCTCAGTTTATTTTTAAATTTAATTAAGGGTTAATATTTCCAACTCAGGATAAAATATAGAATTGTTAACCATGGAATAAATGTCTAAATTTTACCTTTATTCAATGATTAACTCTTTTACATTTAATAAATAATTAGAAATGGTGGGCCTAAATACAATAATATACACTTACATTTTTTTTAACTTTCCATTTCAGAAACATTAAACAGAAACATAATATTAAAGTGTCAACATATAATAAAAGAAAATATTTAAAAAAATAATTCCAAATTATAATTTAGCATATAAAGCATTTCCTTTTAAGCAATAAAACTTCCATAAAACTTTCTATCGCATATCCTGTCAAATTAACTTTTATTCTAAAAAGAGTTTCCTGTTCTTATTATTTTGTTTTTGCTGACATTTTGTTTATTAACATAGCATGAAGCATGTGAAATTAAAATAATTTAAATAGAACATTTTTTTACATGTCATTCAAAGTAAAAAATATGATGTGACCAACGCATTACCGATAATAATATAAATAATATTAATTATTTTTATTGAGGCAGTATCGTTTTGTTTTAGTATCAAATTTTATTATAAAAAATGAAAGTTTACATTAGTTTTTTTTGCAATATATATATATATATATATATATATATATATATATATATATATATATATATAAATATATATAAGAGAAAAAATAGTTTTTTTTTTAAATTCAACATTTTTCAATACTTAGCTATTCTTTTTGAATATAAATTAATAATTCAGATATATTTTATAAAATATTAACAGTACATTCCTTTATTTAATATTCGAATATATTTAATAAAAATTCACTTTTATTCTAAGCTTTTATTTAATATAAATAAATAAATAAATATATATATATATATATATATATATTTCTGAAATTCTATGTTTTTTTAACACTATGTTGAAATAGTTTATATGTACAAAACTTGCATGTTTGAAAAGAGTTTTCTGATACATTTGTTCGGTTATATTCATGTACTTACAGAAAAATACACATTTATGTAAATTTATGTATTGCAATATCTTTTACAAATTCCCATTGCGACTATAAATATTGTAAACGTAACCTATTTTCAGGAATCGTGTAAGCACAAATTGGGTCAAACTATTATTCAATTGCAATTGTAAAAACTTAACACATAATGTATTTATTTTATTTTTACATTAATTTTAAATTTTATTTTATGAATAAACTAATAAAAAATTTGAAATTATTTTTGTTAAACCACACATATTTTTTTAGTAATAAATGATTTCAATTGATATTGTTTTATTACAAAATAGTGAAATTAATTAATTTGTTCTGTAGTTATTATTTTTTACTTTTGTATAAAATTGTTATTAAAATATCGGTAATTATTTTAAAACCTTTTATTTTATTTTTATTAAAACTGAAAAACATTTGTTTGAATTTATAAAACTTTCTGGGCTAGTATGCCTAATCATCAAGCATTGAGGATGCTATCGACGATGTATGGCAAAACGTCTGCGACGAAAATAGATCGACCACGGCATACCAGTTAAAAAAGTTCTATAAATACAACCGTGAAAACCTAAAGAAGCAAAGAAAATGTATACCTATATGTATTTCACATTAATGAAAATAAAGATAATACATTTTTATTAACGAATGTAATATTGAATATTAATTCAAATGTCAAGTGTAAAATTTGCTTTCAAAATAATATTTTAGCGATACACTAAACTAAAATATTATTTGCATATATTAAACACTTTTTATATCAACATGTGAATGCTGTAGAGTATTTAATCTTGAATGTAAGATTTGAAATTGTAGGACTCCTATTCCTGCCAAAAGTTAAATACCTAGCAATCGTATTTATGTGTGAAGGTCCTAGTTATAAATATACCAAATTTTAAGTTTTTTTTCTGATTTATTAGTTTATTACAAGCTCTCAAACAGATAGATAGCACTTTTTTTTATAATATATAAGATCGATAACAATACATTTCAAAAATATGAATAAAATATGAAAATAAAGTTGCTCATTTTTATCAAAAATGTTTGTTTGATAAATTGACTTGTCCAATAATAGATCTATGATTCATGAATCATGAGAATTATTGTTATAATCAAATATCGTGGTAAGATTTTAATTGCACAATCTATTGTTTTATATGTACTCTGTAATTTCATAACATTTTTATACGACTAAACTTTGATAAAAATAAAACTACTGTAATTTAGTCAATATTGAACAAACAGAATTGCAATTTATATACATTTATTTAAGAGTCTATAAAGTCTAATGTGTTTTAAAATACATAATAATGATAATAAATTTAATATAATTTTATTGTATATAATAGAAAGTAGATAGTTAAACGAGCCAAATTTTCAAATTTCTAATTATGCTAATTTTCAACTCAATTGATTCTCACTCAAATAGAAAATTACTATAATATAAAACAAATTTTTATTTAAAGAAATATGTTAATAAATTTGTTTTTCATATTTTAGTAAATGTAAATGTAAAGTTACGATAAATTTTAAAAAAGTAAATAAGAAATTACCGTTCGCATACATTGAGAAAATTTTTGTTTAGAACCAACGTTTTTACTTTTAACTCAAAAGTAAACGTATTTTTGAGCTGTAAACTTATATTTTTTTAATGGAAATAAAAAATTTAATAGAAAAATTTAATACTAAGCTACATTATAACTATTTAATTATTTACTATTTAATTTGGAAACACAGTGTTTTTGTGGAATAAATCTAATTATAAAATTGAATTGTGTTAATTGTAATAATTTTCAATTAAAATGTAATTTTAAGTAGAGAAATAACGGCTGTAATTTTATTTTCAAACTAAATAATAAATATAATTTCACACACAACTTTGAAAATATTACTTACTGCAACATACTGTTAAAATTTGTACTGTAAATTTTTTATTTTCATAAGAAAAACAAAAGTTTACAATTTAAAAACATGTTTATTTTTTAAGTTGGATGTAAAATAAAAAAATTTCAGTGTATAGGTAACACACGGTTTTATGTTTGATAGGAATTTGTACATAAAATGTTTTGTATACACATAATATTTAAAAATATTTCTATTGAATGAGTTTATGTGAGTTTAGATTTTGTGGACACACCATACGTTTCAAATTGAATACTTTCGTATCAGTAAATACAATGTAGCTTGTACTTTTCTTGTAAAATAAAATTACTTTATTGTATGTTGTGTAAATTTAGCTTAGGTTTCATGGTAAAAGTCAATATTCAAAATCAATGTGGAATTGCAAAAACCTGAATTATAATTTGATATCCTAAAGTATCTAGTTCTAAGGTTTACTATGCATCTTAAAGGTGTGTAGTATACAAAAATATGTAGTATGTAAGTAAAGTGTCTCAAATTTTGGAAGATAAAATTACGAATAAATTTAATTCCAGACGCTCAAAGTTCTATTAAATATTTTTAGTTAATGTGGTACTAGGTTAGATTTTAAGTTAAGAATTGAACAGTATACGCATTTAACTTGGTACTAACTTTCAAATATTTAATAGCTTTGAGTGTTATTTGTAAAATATATGATTTTAATTTTTACTAAGTCATGGACATAGTCAAATCATACATATAAAGTATTATAAATTAAATTTACATATTTTTTTAGTTTTACTTTTTACATATACAATGAAGAAAAAATAAATATTACAAATAAAATATTTTTTATTGAAAATATACAATACATTTATTTAGAATTTGAATATATAACAAAATTTGTTTTATAGTGCAATTTAATATAAGAAAACTATATATAACGTTTGTCAGGTAATTTTTTAAAACTTATTGTAAGAAATATAAATATAATTGAAATAAAGAAAATCAATTTATTGTAGCTGAATATTATTTTTACGAAAGAAAAAATACTTTCCACAATAGCTTGACATTTCTTATAATATTAAACAAAACATTTATTGTTATTGTATATTAACCTTTATGTATCTTATGCATTAAACAAATCCATATTAAATATAATTAATATATTAAAATTTTCTGCAAATGCCTGGTGAAATGACATTTAACAACCCAGGTTATAATTTCCAGCTATAAATTTAAATATCTTTTATACCTGTCTGGAGAGGCGACTAAATTTGCATTGTTTCTCTTTAATATCCATTTAAGTAATTATTTTCACGCTTTTTAGGTCCGAGTAATTAGCGCAAAATCATCTCTTAAAATTATTTAAATATAATAAAACGGTAAATGCACTTAACAACTGTTAATGGCTGTGAATGCAATTTAAAATGTAAAATTTTCTTTGTTATGAAAGTAACATTCCTGTTGCAATATTTAAATCTTGTAGTAGGAGGTGTTACGTAAAAAATAAACAAAAGGTCGATTTGAAGATGTTCCGACATTTAAAATTTGCAATTATAAAATATTTCAAATGCTCTATCTCATTTTCTAGAAATTTTAATCGTGCAATATTTGTTACAGAATAATTATATTTTATAGTGTTTGTATATTTAGAAAGAACAGTAAATTGCTGACGGAAATAATTAATTTTTCTAATTATGAGTATTTAAAAATTTATTTGAAAAGATTTAATCAAATTACTATTTCTTCAGAATTTTTAAATTGAAAATGATAAATAATAAATAATTTAATTTTATGACATATTTTACAAAGAAATTGAATGTTTAACAATTTCAAATGATTTTTTTTATTTCTTGTAACAAAAAAATATTAATTTCCACTGACAAGTAAAATTTTCAACTCAAAAATGTAAAATTAAAATTTGATGATAAAAAGACCAAGTTAAAATATAATTTTTCTATTTTTGTTTATTAATACGTTTTATAATATATGTATTCTGTTAAGTTATACTGTCCATAACTTACAACCGTGAGGTATGAAATGAAAATTAGCGTTACAATTATTTAAATTTACTAGACAGTTATAAAACAGATAAACCTATAAATTAGCACCGTTGATAAGATACCGTACTATTGATGCAAAACTTTGAATTTAGTAAATTGAAATTATTTTGAAATATCATTCACTTAACACCAAAAGGAATTTTTTTTTCTATTGTCTAGTCGTAGAAAAAGTATAGTGTTCTACTTCCAAGTTATGGCTATAACTGACTATAATACAATCGATAAACTATATAATATAAAAATAAAAAAGCTTTATTGATTAGTTCTATATAATTTTTAATTAAAATTCGTCGTTTCGATATACTTCACGTATATCATCATCAGAAAGAAATATATAAATGACACAAAACAGAAATAAGTTACTAGATTATAAAATTTAGAAATTATTAATTGTATTATTATTATAATATAATATAAATTAATTATTCTTAGATGTTTTCAAGATGAATTAAAGTTAGCAATATATTATATTTTTCCAATTTTTATATTGTTTAAATATATTATGGAAAATTAACTCAATAATATAATTATTTAGTGAAATGTAAGACAAAAAAAATATATATATATAAATATAGAACATTAACATGAATTATGCAGATGCGATCAATGTATGTAAAACAGTATCTATACATTAAATGCGTTTAATACTTGGAATCAAGTCAGTATTAAAAGTATCGTAAAACAATTGGTACGGAACAACGACATTGGCCCAGTTGTGAACAAGTAGTATAAAACGAAGAAAAAAGAATTCTTACGAGGTGAGGGACATGACACCAGTTAGATAGGCAAAAGCACTTCTACTTGACTGCTGTTTGGCGCAAATTCGACTATTAATAAATGCACCAGGATATTTTTAGAATTCAATTTCATGTGCCAAAGTTGTTCGGTGAATGGTTGGTAAACAAATCTATTTCAATTAGCTTGAAGTGAGGTTCACTGTTAAATTTCGTTTCTGTTTTTGTTTACAGATATCGAAATCACATGAAATTGTATTTTCTTTTTACGAAATAAACGATTTTATAACGTAATTTAATAAAAAAAAAAATAAAAAAGTCCTCGTGCTTTTGATCGAGAGACTTAAGCGCATTTTTGGCGGGCGGATCAGATTTTTAAAATATCATTAATTAACTTATTTAGCATTGGCTGAACACTTTTAAACTATTCGATGCGCCAATAACTCGATAGCACCGAACTAATGTAAAAAAACTAGAACTCTCCACGATGTTTGGTTCAAAAGTTTTTCAATGCAGCCGATCGACTGACCGACCGACCGGACAAAGCGTATTATTAAGCGTCCATTTTTTTCAAAAATGCGCTAAAAATAATAAAATATATTTTTGAAAATATTTGTCTTTTGCTTTGTTTTTATATATATGTAAATATTTGTTTATACATACATACGAGCCGTAGTTTGTTTTTTCACTGTTAACATATTTTTTTAATCATTCTTACATTGATAAATAGATAAAAAGTGCTTGGTTTTAAATATGTATGGCAAACAATTTAGATTTTTATTTTTTTACTGTTATTTTTGAAAATAAATAAATCATTTTAATTGGCATTTTTTATAAGAAAATTAGTATTTTCTTTATTGTACAGTGATTATCAATAATATGAAGAATGACTCAGAGCTTAAAGATGAATGCAAATTTTTGTAAATCTGATGTGAAAATGTGCTATTAAAAAATGCAAAACTTTAAGGCACGTATTTGAATACACACTTTTATAATCTTGCAAATTCAAACAGCGATAACTTCAATATTTTATGGAATATTTAATCAAATTTTATAGCAAATTATTTTGTGTTTTTTAATGATATTATAAGATAAGGTATCTTTTCTTGTGACTGGTTACATATCGAATGTCGATAATTAAAAGTAAAAAGTATAAGAACTAGAAAACAATAAAATTGGTAATAAGAATATTAAATAAGTTTGTTGGTTAACCAAGCGATAAACTGTAGAAGGCCGGCACTGCATATAAAGATGATTAATGATAAGTGCATTCTACACTTAACTGCATATAATTTCTGTTTCGCCATGACCTCACGCACCACGCACGTAAAAGAGATCTAATATTTTACGATTCACTATTAAATTAACAGTCTCCCATTAATTAAAACATTTCTTCTGGGTATAATATGATATGTTTAAGAGATATTACGCTACACTCGCCGTTTTAAAGAACAACTAGAATAATTCTACCATTAAAAAAATAAATAAATAGGTAATTACATTAGACGTAAAATGTAAATTATGCTATTTTAAAGTATGAGTAAGAAATTAAAAAGAAAATTATTTATAGTTTAGTAACCAATTGCAGAAAAATGTTGTTTAATTAATAAACGGTTAACTACTCAGTTAGATTTTCCAAAGCGCTACACTGAATGTACCATTGACAATTAAATCATATTAGATTAACATGTGTTTTATGCAATCGCAAATAAAAGAGTCAATTACTGATTATTGTATTTTGTTGACAATAAATATAAATAACCATTTGCCCAGATTTTTTGTTATCTCACTATACAATTCTGATATTCCGTAAGAAATCTTATTGTATATATTTTTCTTACAAAATCTCAATATTTCAAAGGGCCCTTATTTTTATCAGAAGCGATTCAAAATATATGTTTATAGAAATTACCGAAGAAAAAAATTATTTTCAATCTGGTATACAAATTGATGAGTCTATTAAAGTCATAGTAAAACTACAATCTGAAAGTTGATCAAGATACAGTCCGTTAACATTTATTGAAATTGAAATATAGTAAATAATAAAATCAAATTTAAAATAAAGCCTATATCTCGTAATTTTTAATGTATTTTTATTTAAATAAAATAAAAAAACATTTGTAATTTTGAAAATTTCACTTTAATACACAAATTTAGTGATAATGACAATGTTTGTCGAAACTGCAGTCACTAAATTTGTGTATTAATGTGAAATTTTCTAAATTTCAAAAGATTTTATTTTATTTCAATATGAAGTTTCACAAAGTAACGGTCAAAAGTGTTAAGTTTATTTTTATTTAGTTAGTTTTATCTGATAATAACACTGATACAGTTTCATAAAAATTTTGTATTTTAGCTTAAAATAATTGGTTAAATAGTTCGAAAATTATTTAATGAAATGTAAAATTTTCTAGAAAGTTTTTCTGAACTGAGAAAACATGACTTTTCAGTAACGGTGCATACAATTTACAGATGTTAATGAAGTAATTTAAAAACATTACCTAAGGTTACTACCACACAACATTGTTAACAAATTGTTGCATCAGTTAAGGTTTGTTTGACAACAAATATTTGTTTTGTAAACATTCATTTTAGTTACAAAATATTTTAGGGTCTTCACTTAACATCTGTTGCTTTGTCTCTAAAAGATAAATTTAAAATTAATATCTAAATAGATTCCAATTTGAACAAGAAATATATTAAACTTTTTATTTATATCAATTATAAGTTAGTAAAATAATATTAATTCAGTAAAAATATATAATTACTTCTTAATTACTAATTCTACTAACTGTTCAATTATTTAATTTTTTATTTTACATAATTTAATCTTTTAATTTAATAGTATCAGTATTATATGTTTCGGTGCTTTGAAACTAATATTTGTGAGAATTATGATAAATTATTTAAGAGCATGAAGAAATAAATCCCTTTTTGTTTGACGGTCTGAAACTGTAGTTTCTATTGTAAAACAGGCAAGTTTCTCGATACTAAGTTTTTACTGTCATTCTGAAATAAATTGGTTTCAACTTAATTAATTAATTTTAGTTAATATTTTACTTTTCGTGTGTGAATACTAAAATTTAATTTCCGTATTTTGCTAAATAATCTGTTTGCAACTGTTTTTGTTGATGTATGCAATTTTCTGGGTGAAAGAACACATCTAAGCTTGAAACTAAGTTTAAATTCAACTGTTTTTGGTGGTGTAAGTTAAAATGAAATTCAGAATTTATATCTACATTTTCCTGCAGTTAAAAGATTTATAACAATGATACGACAAATACCTGACTTTGCGGTTTTGAATATAATTTTATACCTTAAGCTCTTTTCACGTTGTTTTGAAAATTTATTGTAGCTTATAGAAAATGTGATAGCGACAAAGTTTAATGTTTTGTTTATAATTGCATAATGTTGTTACAGTGTTACAGTAATATGATAAACCGATATATTTAATAAATCAATTAAATAAAAAAGTAGTATATAATATTCTATTCTCATTTTGTATTTCGAAATTGATTAGTTTTATTTTTATTTTTTATGATACCAATTTTGTATTATTCATTAGTAATTTTATGATTTGTGCACATAATATATAATATTATGGTCTGTTTAAAAAAAATAATTATAATATACTTTCAAAATCAAAATCAACTGTATTCAAAAATTGTTTTAGAAAAATGTATCCCTAAAAATATATTAGGTAACTTGGTACTAACTTGGTACATGCTACTACATACTACATGTTTTTATTTGACGGAATTTCAAAATTAAAAGCTATTTTATAAGCAAATAATGAGATTTTTGTCTAAATGATATATAATATTTCAGTAAATAATTTTTAATTGTGTTATAATTATAATAAATAGATATATTTATAATTTAATTTTGTTTCATTCGCAATTCATTTAATTTTATTGAACATAATAGTAAGTATTATTAACATGAATTATGATGTATTTTCGGAATTCCATTGTCATTTTGTATTTATTTATAAATCTGTATAAATGCTAATAATATATAATCGGTACAATATTTACTAATTGAATCATGTTAAAATCAATAAAACATATATAATATTTACAATATAATTTCAAAAATACGTATGGTAAATATAGAGTTAACTATTTTATACGGGTACGTTCCCATCATGTTTTTCTCTTTTTATAAACTCATGTCTTTCAATCTTCATTTAAAATGACGTATTGTTAAGAATTTCCGGTTATAAAATTATATCAGACTAACATTGAATGAGATTTAGTTTTCCTGTGAATACAGACAACGTTTATCTTTTGTCTAATGCTAGAAAAAAACAGAATTGAAATTTTTACTCAGATTGTATGTTAAACGGAAATAAAAAATATGCGGAATTAAATAAGTTATTTTTATTATAGATTAAATGTTGACTAGATAGTTTAAAGAGATATTTCAATTTACTAAAGTAAATATTTATTATAAATTTATATACATTTCAATAATTATAAAGTTAGAGAAACATTTAGTACCAATTTTTTTACAATCTTTCTCGCATATTCAGATTTATTAAAAATCTTTTGAAAATCGGTTCAGCCATTTTGGAGTAATACTTTTACAGACTGACTTATTTATATAGATTAAATAATACAGTAAAATTTATATTCAGTATAAAAATTAATGGGAGGTAATATATTGATATAATTAGCATATAAAACGTGCATCGGATGATCATAAAATTGCTATTAATACATTACAACCAGAAAGATAATTAAATATTAATTTGTACGGAAAATAGAACGTGAAATCTCCCAATCCAAATCGAATTATCTTCTAAATGAAATATAAATGAGCCATAATTCCATAGTTTTTAATAGCTCATTAACCCCCCTCATCTACAATCGATATAAAATCCGAATTGAAATACGTTCATATAGAGGACAGACCCCCGCTTTACCGAATCGTTCATATCATCCTCAACCCACGGGCCACAGAAACCGCAGACAACACGTACGGGCCGAGGTATCGACCTGGCCACGACCCAACCCACATCGTTACGCAATCAGGTCAGCTGTTAATTCGTTTAGCGCTGGATGATCAAGCACCCGGTATGCAACTTAACAGGTCGGGGACAGGTCGGGCCGTGTAACATTTTTGAGTGAGGACAAAGGATTTTTAGTTTCAATTGGAATTGTTGCGGTATTGATTGAATTAGATTGATAATTTATTGATACAAGGTGATATTAAATAGTTCGAGAAGATGATACGAGTACAAATAATTTGGTTAATTTGAAAAACTATATACGAAAATAGTAGTGAAGGTTGAAGGAATATTTGTTCTGAAAATATTTATTTATTATTTAGATCTTTTACAACAATAATTAATGTATAGTAATTTTTCTCATTTTTGGACAATATTTGACAATTAATATATATTAATTTTTTTCGTTTCTGAACAATGTTTGTTAACAATTTATTCCTAATTTTGATGTGCTTTTTTTATTTAAGTTCTTAATATTGTATATTTTATTGTTTTTGTAAATAGCTTTGCTAAATAAATATTTATTATTATTATAAGTTTATATGTTTGAAATTGTTAATCATTTCTGAACTTTTAAATAATGTGAACTAATGTGGTTGTTCATTCTCTAAAAATGTTAGAAATTTAGTTGTAAAACGTAGTGCTGCTAGAATTATTCCGTAATGGATATGTATATACCGGGTGTCCGTTCGTCAAGTTCGTATGGGCGTTTAACATGTAATTTCGATAAATTGCGATATACTACTTTCTCGAGTAAAATTCGAAGAAATACTTAGAATACTTTTCGATAGGACATAAAAGGTTCTATTATTTATTTTTAGTTTCAATTTGCTAGCATGTGCCGTTTGGGCGCTAGAATTTTTTGATGATTTTTTGGTTTTTATTTTTTTTCTCAAAAACTATGAGGTGTAGGAAAATAAGCATGGCATAGAAAAATGCGGAATAATGAGTACGATAATTGAGTGAAAAAACCATTATTCTACAATGCATCGTTTAGTAGAAAAAAATAAAAACTGAATTTTTGAAAATTTGACAAGGGGGGACCCTTGGGATTTTTTCAAAATATGACTTTTTTCAAAATTTGCTCAAAGTAACTTTTTTCTCTAATTCATACTGATTTTGCAGGAAAAATTATTAAAAATTCTAAAAAACATTTTAGAATTTTCAATAATTTTTCCTGCCAAACCAGAATGAGGTAGAGAAAAAAGTTACTTAGCTATTATGTAGCTAATTTTTTCTCTATGTTACTGAATTTTTTCAGATTTTTTTGAGGAAATTTTGAAAAAAGTCTTTTTTTGAAAAAATCCCAAGGGTCCCCCCTTGTCAAATTTTCAAAAATTCAGTTTTTAATTTTTTTCTACTAAACGATTCATCGTAGAATAATGGTTTTTCACTCAATTATCGTAATCATTATTCCGCATTTTTCCATGTCATGCTTATTTTCCTACACCTCATAGTTTTTGAAAAAAAAAAAAAACCAAAAAATCAAAAAAAAATTCTAGCGCCCAAACGGCACATGTTAGCAAATTAAAGCTAAAACCAGATAATAGAACCTTTTATGCCCTATCGAAAAGTATTCTAAGTATTTCTTCGAATTTTACTCGAGAAAGTAGTACATCGCAATTTATCGAAATTACATGTTAAACGCCCATACGAACTTGACGAACGAACACCCGGTATATATGTATATGTAGACCTTTAAATTTAAAATGATGTAAATTTCTTGGCTGTATATGGAATTAATAAAACAAGCAAAATTTTAGGTTTTATTTAATTTATTTGAAATATTTTAAAAACTGTTTAATATATTGGTATTTCAGATACCATTTGAGGAACAATTTAATAAATAAATAAAGTAAACGTAAAAATAAGTATTTGTATTACTATAGTTGCACAAAGTATTGCTAAATACTTTGTAAGTTAAACAGTTCGTGACCTAACAATGTGGCAGTTTGAAGACAGTTGACAATCTAATTGCTTAGTTAACTTATTGATTATGCTTTGTGCAACCGGGACTATGTATTTTACAGGACTATATGTTTCTAAAAATATTTTCAATTATAAATTATACCTAAAGATGCCGAAGTATTGAACATTTTTAAATAATTATTTATTTATTTGAAATAAATTGACTGAAACATAATAAATTATTTTATTCTAAATTTAGAATTTAAGATTAAGATCCATCATATTAATTCAATTATTATAAAAGCCATCCAATTATTATTTATATAATTATGAATAAAATATAATAAAGATAATATTTATAGGAATGCGCTTTTGATATTACTCAACTTTTTTATTTTCTAAACTTTTAGAAAATATATAGTATAAGTGTTAAGGGGATTAAAAAATATCTAGAATTTACCACTTTATAATAATTTATTATTCTAGCTTTCACTCTTGAACTTATACATGTTTTATTTTTATTTATAAATGAGACAACCTATTTTAATCGGTTTTAGTAAATTATAAAAATTTCAAATTAGTTATTAATCCTGCATATAAGGAGTATTTCAGGATTTTTACAATTTTTTTTTATTCGAATCTATTTAATATACTGTAAATTTTTAATTTACATACTTAGATATATTGTAAAAAATATTTTTTAAATGAGAAAAAATATTTCGACAATACATTAATAATTAACAATATAGTATTTTCTAAAATTTTCGTTTGGTTTTTCTTAACCATGACTCAATGTTAAACACATTTGAATAAATATTTTATGTGGGTAAATTTTATTTTTAGAAATAAAATATTTCTAGTCCTTGAGATGGTGATAGAACTTGTACTGATGCTAGTAATCAATAAAATTGTACTGACAAATCATACAAAAAAAAAGAGGAAATAAGTTAGATCTGTAATAATTAATTCTTCATAAATAAATATGGTTTTAGATTTCATACTATAATACATGATTAATATTTTTGTGTAAAGAATGAAAATTAATTTGAATTAGTAAATTAAGAGCTTTTAATATTGTATTAATTTTTGCTGAAAGGAACAAAACACTAGTTGAAGTTTAATTGACTTGAATTATCGGAAGATTAAATTAGAATTTGATACACGCAACAAAAGTTCTGTGTAAATATTGGAACACGGAACAATTTCGAAATTAACGCCAACTTTTGTACTTACAATAACAGTGGGTCAATAACACTTCAGAGTATAAATTTTGTTATCAAATGTTCTTCATAATAAAATCAGATTAAATTTCAAGTGAAAATACTATCACGTTACGAAAATGTCACAATGTTTCTTAAGTAAAAAAAGGAGGAAGTACTTTTTGTTTTAGATTTTGCTATTGTAGAAAAACTTTAATGATTATGAAGCATTTTAATTAAAATATTCCAAGAAACAAAATCGAATGTTATATGCGTAATAATTTTTATATGTTTTCTTGGAATTACATAAATTTAAAAATAATATTTTATTCGCATAAATTAGTTTTTTTTTTTAAATAGTTACCAATACAAGACTATGGAAAAAGGCTATTCCAGTGATCCTGTCTTGTAGATAATAATATAAAAATCAAATATGCAAATCCACAGATATGAAACACGTGAATATGGCAGATTTACTATATAAATACATATTTATATGCTGGATGTGTTGTTAAAATATGAAATTTTAATTATAACACATACATACATAATAACGCTATGTACACATAAGGATGTGGTACAAACTCGTTCTATTTAAGTAGAAATTATTTCATGTAAACTATTAATTAAAAATAAATGATATAAGGGAAATTAAAACATATTATTGATAATTTTTATAGGAAAAATAGTACCAAAAGGCAATTTGTTACAGACCACTAAGTTCCGAATATAATATAATTGATACATGTACAAAATACAGACGATCACTTTCAGTAAAACCGAATACGATATTTTTGTAAAATTATAAAATTAGTATGTAGTATGGGTACATATAAACCATTTTGACATTATATACAGAGTGTTCAATTTAAGTGCGCCATTATTGCTATCTCAAGAAATATACTATGAGGTTGGTTTAAATTAGCGGTATCAAAAACATATGTTTAAAAATAAAAAAATTATTTAGAATATGCCTTAATTTCGCAAAATATAAATTAATATAATTACTAAATTATTTTTATAAATACTGCTACACATTTTACACATATTTTTAAAGATTTTGATTCTTTTTTTATATGTACTGCATGAAATAAGCAAAACGTAATTATAAAACTTGTTTCGCTCATAAGAAAAATTATAACAAAATGAACTTTATCTTTTGCTGTAGTTAAATCAATTATTGAAACTATTACAATTCTTTTTTAATACACTTATATTGGGCATGGTTACGATACAAAAGTTTTAAGACAGCAACAATGTTTATTATTTTTCAAATGTGATTCAGACGACACTAAGCGTGATTCAAACCTAAGCACATATAAATGATGAGTGATTTCTTTCAAAATGATGACATTTTACACTACTCGGCCATGGAAGTCGCCAATTGCAAATTAAATTTATAATTAATATTTATTAACGGTAAAGAAAAATGTATTTTTTTATTGTGAGAAAGACAAAATCACATCCTAAAATTATAATTATTAAAATAATAATAAACATAATTATTAATTATTCAAGGAAGATAGTAATTAAAACACATCAAACTCGTATTCACATTATTATTTATAATCGTTAGATCTAAAACTGTAATAATAAGAAATAATAAAAATGTAATTTCATTTAACGTGCAGGAACGGTTAAGATCATTAGTTCTAAATGATGAAATTTAACTAGCTTAAAGAAAATAAAATGTAAAGTACTTAAAGAAAACGGTATTAAAGAAATGAGGCCAGAGTTGGTTTCTGTACAATTTCAACGTGGGCAAATATCTCTTGTACATCTATTTAACTACGTATTTCACGAATAATCTGATCTGTCAGCGATGAATCTAATGCGAAAGGTGTAATCAGATAATGTTAGTGATGCTACGATGAGAAGATACAAGTTAAAATAAAGTAAAAGTATCTACAAGATGGCTGTTGAGTGCGTCTTTTACAATATTCTGCAGATCAGGTGCATAACTGTATTTTGGTTGTATAAAGTCTTTTTTTTAAATAATTATTTTGGCGTTAAAATGATGGTATTGTAAATTACATCATCGAAATGATTAAATTAATTTTTTTAATTAGTTTAATTAATTTAATTAATTTAACCATTGTATACCACGTCAGGTAGAACTGTATATACTAGATTGACAGAACATGCGTCTAAACCATACAGATAAATCTGCTATTGCACAATATGCGTTAGAATATCTTCATCATGTAAAATTTGAAGATACTATAATAATCGCAAGACCCATCAATATTTACAGTAGATTGACAAGAGAAGCAATAGAAATTTATAAAAAAATGATAACATCAGTTAATGTCAAGGCACTGATTTAAATACAATTTAGCTTTCTTTTATTTTGTTACCAAATTACTTGTTCTGCTTATTTACTGTAGTGTCATGATCAACGTTAAGTATCCTAAAGCCGTTTTAGTTTAATTAGTTCTGAAAGATTTTTTATTATATTAGTTAAAAATAGTTTATATTCAATTTTTTTTTGTTTTGTTTAAAGACAAGATAAAATTATTTATAAAATACCAAATATTTTTTAAAAATTTCTGCAAAGTAATTTCAGTTTTTATTAATTTTATAATTTTATTAATTTTAAATTTCATCAAATTCTTCAAAACTGAACATTAAAATTTGTCAAACAAATTATTTATTATAATAAATTAAAACATCTTTACTGCATCTTTACATCTTTACTATAAAAAAATTACTGAAATAATTGCAAAACCTAACAATATTAACAGAAGATTGATAAGAGAAGCAATAGAAATGTATAAACAAAAATATAACATCAATCATTGTGAAGGCACTGATTTAAATAAAATTTGTATTTCATTAATTAGAAATCTATAAATTTTATGATCTAACTATTTGTTACCTAATAACTTGTTTTTTTGTTCTGTTATATACTGTAAATGTCATTTGTATCATTTTTCCTGATGAAGACGGACGTTAAGTTCGTCGAAACGTTGATTATAAAAATATATTAATATAGAACTTTAACCTAAATATATGTTAAAAGCATAAATAATAATAAGAAATAAATTAGTTAATATTTACGGTTTTAAAATTCAACTTTGTATACTTATTAAAAAATACAATCTGATTAATTATAATTTAAAAAATTTCTCAATCTTACTTATTATGTAAAAGAAAAATATAAAAACATATTTATCAACTTTAATAGTTAATATTCATAAAAATGTAATAAAAAGTAATATTCAAACTTATATCAATTTAATTTTTTTTTAAAAAATAGATAAAGATAACAAAACACATAAAATTTGTATTTAAATTTTACATTACAATATCAATAAATAAAATTGACAATAGAAAAAATATCTACCTTCAAATTAAACTTTGAAATTTATGTGTCAAAAACAAACTTTATAAAATGTGTTTATAAATAATTTATTTTGAAAATATATAACAATTATTTTCTATATCTTTTCAAAAATGTTTTAAAAAAATTAAATATAATAATAAGTAGGTATATATGTTCTTGAAATTTTTAATTTATTTTTTCGTTTCAAATCAATTAGTATGCAATATAAACCAACAATACAATCATATTTGTTTGTTAATTAAAATATATAATATAGAAATTATACAAAAAAAAAAGATTTATAATGAAAGTTTGATTCACATCAGTGCTTCTGTTTATGTACAATTATATTTTTGCAAAATTAATTATTAATTGGTAAAAAAATTGTTTAATAAACTATAGAAAATTATTTTATATCAAAATGAAACGGAGCATTACTAAAATTAATTACTATTATAATTGTGCTAAAGTAGTTCAAAAATAATATGAATTTGCTTCAACGTTTAAAAATCATTTTATATTAAAGTTTGTTTTATTATAAAAACTAAACACATTTATTATAAATAAATAAATATGACGTCAAAATATAAATTCGCTTTTCCGGAAATGACAATCAATTACAGGAAATAATTAATTAAATGAAATACAATTAGATTTTATATAGAAATGTTACTATCAAAACGATAATTTATTAAATATTTTCTCCATCAATAAGTCAAAATTAATTTCTCACGGTATCTTTTTGTAATAAATTATGTATCGAGAACAGATGAAAATCGACAATAAATTATTAAAAATGTCTAATGTAGCAAATTATCAGATAATATGCCATTTTGTCTTTTCACCCAGCGGGAAAAAAATAATTGAAATTCTGTCATTCAGCTTTTTTATTTTAATTTTATGTCTTATGACAGTTGAAAGGAGGTTTTTGATTAATTGGGTTGTTATTGTCAAACGTTTTTAACTTTATTATGTCAAATATTAGCTTGGCACGAAAGCATGTTCTTTTAAGTTTCTATTCACGCAATATTGATTTGACTATTTTTGGAAATATTACAATAAACGTTTAGTCTAGAATGTTCGGTAAATAAAGCCAAAAAGGTCAAAAAATACTCAAATGTATTTTTATAAATAAATATTTCATGTATAGAATAAATATTCTATTTAATGACAATTACACTAAAGTCTCAATCGGAGTGCCGTTTAAGTTTTACGCAGAAGAATAAGAATTTGACCAATTCATACACTTGACAAATTTTTTGTTTTAACGCCATGTGTTTGGATAGGTCAGATTATTGTGCTTATGCGTAAAACTAAAATGGCTGAATGTGGATTAAAATAATTAAAAAAATAATATTATCTTATAAACAATAATAAAAATCAATTTATAATATTCAATGTAAAAACATACATACATACATACACAATCACGCCATATACCCAAAAGGGTGTGGCACAAACTCTTTTCATTATCCCGAAATCAGTCGCCTCCAAACACTCCTATCCAAACAAGCAACTTTCGCTTCATCCACATTCATAATTCCTCTCATACATGCTCTTCTATTCCTACTACTTGGAAACTTTCGCTCACGCAAAACACTCTCAATCATATCACTCCAACTACTCATTGGACGTCCACGCAAACGTAAACCATCAAAATCATTCAAATAAATCTTTTTAACCAAACGTTCATTAGACATTCGCTCAACATGTCCGAACCATCTTAACTGACTAACACCAACTTTTGCTACAACATTTTTTTCAATTTCACACTCATCATACACTAGTCTATTTCGTACCCGATCTCTCCTAGTTACACCACATACCCCACGTAAAAATCTCATTTCCACAGCAGTCATTTTCCGTTTATGCTTTTGCAACCAAACCCAACATTCACTACCATACATCACCGTAGGCACCAAAACTGCATTGTATATACTTAAACGGGCTTCTTTTGAAACATTTACATTCCTAGCAAAAGTTCCCAAAGCACCCAAAACCTTACAACCAGCATTTACTCTCCTTTCAATTTCACGATCAAAACGGCCATCTCTAGACAGCAAACTACCCAAATACACAAATTCATCAACCTGCTCTAAACGCGCACCGTCAATATGTACATTACATTCAGTCATCAAATCACCTTTCTCAAAAACTAAAACTTTGCACTTATCAACATTCAACACAAGATTCATATTTTTACCAACAACATTAATTCTATCAATCATCCTTCTCAGTTTTTCTTCAGATTCAGCCAAAACAACAACGTCATCAGCATACGCTAAAGCAGGTACAACACAATCACCTATTTGTATACCATCATTACCACAGAAAGCTTTTCGAAGAAGTACATCCATATATAAATTAAATAGCCAAGGAGACATTACACAGCCCTATTTGACGCCAACATCTATACGAAACCAATCACTTAAGCAACCATCAACTCGTACTGCAGCTTCACTTCCATCATACAGAGCTTGAATTGCTCCTAAAAGATTACCATTAACACCGTACTCGCAAAGCACATCCCACAAAATTTCGCGAAGAACACTGTCATAAGCTTTTCTTAAATCAAGAAAGCCACAGAACACTTTTTTATTTTTGTCAAGTGACTAAAAACAATTCCTACAAAAATAAGTTATAAACATATGATATAAACATTCGTTACTAGAATTTTTTATTTTCAATCGTAAAAAGCCCGTAAAGATAGTATGTTATCACTTCCATTGTTCAAGAAGTCTTTATGATTATACAACTATATATATTAATATAATGAATTTTGAAATATTTTTTATTGTCTGATAATATTACAAAAAATCATGTGACATATTAAAATAACACATGATGAAGAGGGCCGCGGTTTGTACACCCCTGATCTAAATCCTTATGATACAGAACAAAATTGCCACATTAATTGTATTTTCCAGTCATAAATAGTCATTCGATATAAAAATAATTGCAATTTAGGTACCAAATGAAATTGCGAAACCTTATACTGATTTATTATTGACCAATGTTATTTCCATATCGAAATTGAACAAATGCAATAACATTTTTATTAATTACAAATAGAGTTGACCGTAGAACGCTAAAAATAGCAATTGTTTCATCACGACTCTATTGATAAAAACGAAAACACTGAAGACTTAGTAAAGTTAGAAAATAAGCATTTCCGGACTAATCTATACTTGGTATTTAACTACGGAAAAAAATGTTTTATTAGCTGAAGGCACATGAAGCCATGTTGATGTAACGACCGACGTCACAATCCCACACGGGCCAACGCAAATAATATTACAATTGATTGTGTAATGCATTCATATGCGATATTGATACAGATCGATAATACATATTATAAATTATTACAAATATACTTTACATTTCTAACAAAATAATGTTTTACTTGATTATAAATGTTTATTGTTGTATGTAAATATACTAAATATACATGCTCACTTAAAAAAACGTGTAGTTTTTTTTTAGACATTGAGAAAAACAAATTCATCTATTTTTAAAGACTAATTTTTGTATAGTTTGCATGACCGAGTGGTTTTAGATGTTATACCAGTGATTCCCAAAGTGGTCCAGGTGGACCCCCAGGGGTCCACGGAAGACTCGACGGGGGTCTACGATGGCGAGAAAAAAAAATGGGGGTTCACTGGTTGTAAGTGGGGGTCCACGAAAATTTATCTGGTTTCGATCGTAAAGAACTAAAATGTTGGCTTGGCTGTACCTATCAATGTAGGGCCTACATTGTAGGCAGATAATACACTAGGTACTAAAAAAAATTCCAAATTTTTCGGTGATTTTTGACAGGCTTTATTTCGGTGCAAAATGGTCGTATTGAGACTTTAAAAAAAGCATTTTGAAGCTTTATGATTCAAATTTTCAGATTTTTGCTAAGATATTTTAGGAGTTACGGTTCTCATGCAATACTAACAGATAGCGCAAAAAAATAATATTGCAAATTTTTTGCTTGTTTTTTTTTTGTCCACGGGTGTGAAAATTTTTTTTCAGTTAGGCCGGCATATGGATCTGATAGCCTGTTTATTTAGTATTAATTTCCTTTTTTTTAAACCTCCGTTAATTTTTTTGAGTAGTGTATTTTAAGAAAGTCAGCGACTGTTAACTTGTAAAAACTTGCATATTCGATATTTTGAGTACAACGCGTATCGAGACTTGCAAAGCGCCGCCCGCTAGCCAGCCAGCAACGCTAGTTAAGACGTGCATAGGGACGAAATACGACTTGTACTGTGCTTGCAATCTTGCATGAACTTGTTTGATTCTTCACCAATATAAATACGAATGCCAAGAACAAACGTTACTCATTTGCTTTACTCATTTGCTGTGCTCATTTGTTTCGGGAATTTTGAAAAGAAACGTGTGAGTGAATCGATGTCAGTGTTTGCCAGTGCCGGAAAAAGTAAGTATACCTGCCTATTTGTTATACATACTTTTATTTTATATTGTAGTAATATTATATTATTTGTTATGTTTGCGTGTAGTAGGTACGTAATAAAAATTAAATACTGAACAGGGCCATTATTCGATACTTCTATAAAAGAACAGAAAGCCGAGAAAGATTGAACTTTTAGTACTTTTTATTATAAAATTATTTATTTACCCGACTGTGGTGATTCACTAAAAGAGAGTTATTATAATTGACCTGCATGTTTGTACATATTTCAGTGCCCTCGTAGTTGCTAATGCTAAATGACTAAAAATATTTTCATAAAATGTACCACTCGTATAGTAATGTATCAACGTAATAAATAAAACATTAAAATCGCGGTGTTTTGACGTCAAAATATTCTTTAAAAGTATTTTCTCTCGAATTTACAGAAATGTATCAAAATATAATTAATCAAAAAATGTTTTGCATTACATTAAAATAGATTCAATCTTAGCGGCTTATTGCTTTTAATAATTAAAATCAGTTTTGCCGCCGGCATTTTGGTTTTTTCATTGCAATAATTAACTAATTATTCCCATTCAATTCTGTTCAAATAGCCATATCCTGTTAAAATCACCTTATGATTACTAAAACAAACTTTTTTTTTTCTTTACACGTAGGTAACTGATACGAAACATGGCTGAATCTAAGAAGAAATGTCGACAATACAGTGTTCAATATTTGAAATTTGGTTTTGTTCCATCAACGGCCGACAAACGATTGCCCATATGCCTTTTGTGCAACAAAGTTTTGAGCAATGACTCGATGAAACCATCGAAGCTCGAAGATCATCTAAGAAGGTGTCATCCTGATAAAATAGGCAAAGATTTAAAATATTTTCAAACATTGAAGGAAAAATATGAAAGAAGACCCACCGTGCAAAGTATGTTCGCTTCAACGTCTCAAAGTAACGATGATGGCTTGCGGGCATCCTACAATATCTCATTGCTTATCGCGAAATCTGGAAAACCGCACACCATCGGTGAACAGTTAATTTTACCCGCTGTTGAAGAGGTTTTAAAAACTGTTCTGCACAAACCTCCATTTGACGTACTTAAAAAAATTTCTTTGAGTAACAACACTGTACAAAGGCGTATTGATGAAATGAGCTCTGATGTTGAAAGCTTCTTGTGCAATTATCTGCAAACAACTCATTTTTCTATTCAATTGGATGAATCAACATTACCTGGCAATGAAGCCTTATTATTGGCATATGTTCGATTTGTTATGGACGAAGAAATCCATGAAGAGCTACTATTCGCGAAAACTTTGAAGACGGACACAAAAGGAGAATCAATATTTAATGTCCTGAGCGATTTTCTTAAGGAAAAATCGATTCCATTTACAAACATTACTTCGGTGGCAGCAGATGGAGCTCCTGCCATGTTCGGGCGATATCGTGGGTTTATAAGCCATCTTCAAAGAATTATACCAGGAGTAACTGCAATTCACTGTGTCATACACCGACAACACCTGGTAGCGAAAAATTTGAGTGATAGATTGCACCAATCGCTTCAATTTGTGATTAAAGCAGTTAACAAAATAAGAAGCAACGCGTTAAATACCCGTTTATTTGCACAATTGTGCGACGAAAATGATGAAGACTTCCAACGATTACTCTTACATACTGAAGTACGCTGGTTGTCGAAAGGTGCATGTTTAACAAGATTTTACTCACTTTTTGAATCAGTTTTAGAGTTTTTGGAAAGTAAAGATCCAGATTTAAAAGAAAATCTGATCAAATTGAAAGCAGACATCGCGTATTTGACAGATTTGTACAAAAAATTTAATGACATTAACTTGCAGTTGCAAGGGGACAGCCTAAATTTAATAAAAACAAAGGGTGTAATTTCGGCTTTTCTTGGAAAATTGAAATTTATGAAGCAAAATATTAGTCGGCGCGAATTCGCACAGTTTCCAAACTTGTCACAGGCAGAATGTCTTGATGAGGATATTCAGACATACGTTCAACATTTAAATGCCTTGCATGATGACTTCAAAAATAGATTTGAAGATATTCTGACGATGGAAATACCACCATGGATCATAAATCCATTTGATGAAACGGAAGTGGCGAATGTGGTATTGCAAGAGGAGCTACTCGAGCTTACCACCAATGAGGAGCTGAAGGTGAAATTTAAAAAAGGCTATCAAACATTTTGGCTGCAAGCAGAAATTGCCGAAAAATATCCTGGACTGTGGGAAATTGCGAGAAAACTTTTGATAGCGTTTCCCTCGTCATACCTTGTCGAAAAAAGTTTTAGTGTGGTGACAAACCTATTAACAAAAAAAAGGAGCAGATTGAATATCACAGAACGGGGAGATTTGCGGTTATTCCTGACAAAACTGAAGCCAAATATTGATAACTTGCTATCAATTCATCAAGTGCATCCCTCCCATTAAAAATGACTATTTTTTTTAATTGTTGAAGTTACGTTATTAATGTTTAATTTTAAGTCTATTAAGTCTAATCATATTATTTTAATAAAAAATTTTAATGAATAATGAAAATATACTATTCTTCTTTTTATTTTTACCACTCCGAATTTAGAGTTGGAACTCAGCCGCGACGCATATATCCATCGTTAGATCTAATCTTCACATTTTTTGACGAGTTTTGGGAATATGGTAGAAATGTAGCAGCAGGGGGTCCACCGAAACCAGTAAATTTTTGAAAGTGGTCTACGGGGAAAAAAAGTTTGGGAACCTCTGTGTTATACCATATATATTGCTCGTACTTGTTCTGAGTTCAAATCCTGATAGGTGCATGGTGCATGGATGTTTGTAATGTTTTTGTGTTGTTCAAGTCACACTGAAATTTACTAAAACATTGTTGCTGGCTTAAAAATTTTGTAGGGGTGATTTTATTATTTATATAATAATAAATACCATTTTTAACGTAGGTTTTCTTTTGTTTTGCTATATTTTGATTTTTGAAATAATTGTATTTAAATTGAATTAAATTTTTTAAAATAAATATAAAACCATAAATAAAATATTTTTAAAACTAAATTTAAAAAATTGTTTGTGAAAAATAATTTGCATATGTATATTTTAGAAATGCTTTTTATTTTTATTTAAAATCAAAAGTTTAGGTCCATCATAACTAAAAAATCGAATCTACCTAAAAAATTTCAATTAACGTCAAAAGTACTTTTGACAAAAACCGTTTTTAAAAGTGAGGCAAGAATATCAGTTATAATCTTGGTTATATCATACAAGGTGGTTTGACTTGCAATGTCCAAATACATACATACACAATTACGCCATATAAAAAGGGTGTGGCACAAATTCTTTCTAATATCTCAAAATTATCTTCCATCATGCTCCTCTATTCCTACTATTTGGAAACTTTTACTAGTGCAAAACATTCTCAATCATACCACTTCAACTACTCATCGGACGTTCACGCAAATGTATACGCAAAAAAATTATGAAGAAGATTTTTTTTCTAATTAATAGAAATACTTATTATTTAAAATATTAAAATATCTTGATAATTATCATAGTCCATTAAATTATTAACATAAGAATTTAATATTATAATCATAACTGCACATTTAATACATTGTTATGCAAATATGATAATTTTATACAAAATGCTTTTACTATAATTATTTTACCAGCGCATTATGTTTTTATGAAATATATTTTACACATAAATTCCAGAATTTTAATATTCCAGTTCTTGAACAAATTTAATATGTGTCCGGGCGTAAATCAAATTTTCTAATACCCCTCTTTTTTGGAGCGTCATTTGAGTGTTTAATGTTGGACTAAAGTAATGGCATACATCGAAAGGATGCTTAAATTACGCACGGTTTTTGTTTCAAGGGGTAGATTCAACTGATTAATTCAATTAGTTTGCCGTGAAAGTGCTAGCATAGCGTCAATAATTTTCACATTTAATTGCATTACGTACATTTAACGAACGGTGAAGAGAAAATACGTACAGCAGATAATTTAAGAAAATAAAATATAATTGAAGTTAATGCATAATTAAAACAAGAGTTTTAATATATTTTTGTTTATTTTTGTTTTTATATAAAAGTGTTAAAAATATCTCACATTAAATTTTTATTTATAATTCATAATAAAAAATGTTAAATAAGAACACATTTTTGTTTATTGATTTATAGATTTAGATTTTTGAGTAAAAAATTGTGAACTAAAAAATTAAATCTTAAGATTTTGGCTATATTATATATCATTATTTGACTTCTCTATTCATTTCAATAAATGCATTTTTTTTTTAATATTTTTTAGAAACTGAGGATAACTTATATAAATATGTATATATTTTAAATTTTATGTTTTAAAGTATGATATTTTTAACTTTTTTTTGTATTTTGTTGATTTACATATTTTGAAACAAAACATATATTTTTTTTTATAAAGATCATGAAAAACTAAACATACTTTCACCAAAGTTTTACTAAATGGTCAGTAATAGGGGTCCTACGTATTTTCATATAAAACTTCATATTTTTGAGTTAGTTTAATTTTTTTTGTTCATCATGTATATTTTGATGATTAAAAATGACCAAAACGTAGAGTTTTATTAAAATTTTATCGATATTTTTTGAGAAAATCATATTTTATACATAGGTACAATAAATCACACTAAATTACAAATACATTAACAAATTATCTACAAATATATTTTCAGATAAATTTTACTATTACTTTAAAATATTATTATATAAAACTGTCAAATTTATTTAATAAATAATAGTGTTAATATTTGTATACTGTTACATTTGGTGTCAATAACATATTGACAGCTTTACATAGATTTTTTTTCTTAAATTTCAGTCAAAAACTTGTCGCTTAATTAAAATTTGTAGACTTCTAAAAGCAGCGTGCAAATAATAGGAATGATCAAGCGTGGGATCTAGACACATAATTTGGTTAAAACTATCATGTTCTCTGTTTGATACTTATGAAATATTTCTATACTGATGTCATATACTAAATTATGCAGAGTAATAAAGGAATGCAAAAACGTTTTTTTTTTTTGCTTGGACAATTAATGCTTTGTTCAAATTTTCTGAGATTTTATCTTTGTATTTTCGAATAATTACTTTTAATTACCTTTTATTATATTATTTACTTTTGTTTGATGATTTCAAATTAAAATGTCTGAATTAGGGGTGTTGTAAATATTATTATAAGTTTTTTTTTTTATTAAATAAAGTATAATAAATATAAATTTAAATTAATTGGAAATGATGAATAAATTACATGTTTATTTCATTTTTTATCAAATTCCGGAAAACTTGAATCAATATTTCAAATGTTGTTTGCCGAACTCATTATACGTCAATATCATTTTTTGCTTTTGTTTTGTTAATGTCAACAATTTTATTGTATTTAAAAATTCATCTTTTAAAATAAATTTAATTTTATAAAAAGATACTATTTATATTGTAATTTATTTATTAATGTTATAATGTTTTTTGTTTTAACTAATAATAACTATTAATGTAAATTAATTATAACATTTAAAATAACGTCACAACAAGAAATAAAAATTACAAAAATTTACTTCAAATAAAAATATGAAAATTATTTTATGACGAATATATGTTATATTTATATATAGAAAATTGTTGTGCTTGCACAGAGCCCATTATTTTTAGATACATTTTCCAAAAAATAATGCGACATTTTATTGCTTGCAAAGCATATATAACGTGCTCGTTTATGTCTACCCATTTCCATATTTCCATAACCGTAATAGTGCTGGATCATATATAGCTCCCATAGGTAAAATATCCGTAACTACGCCACTGTGTTTTGCTGATGTTGTATGTGCGTCGTACACAGCATCCCAAGTGTGTGCTGTATAGTTAAAGTCGCGAACGCAACACACACGTAAATACTCATGCATGCGCACACGGGCGTACCGGCCACGTTTACCGACCAACACAACGCAACGCAACGGTCCCATCTGCATCGTCAGCGAGCGTTGCCAGGCAACCGGTTCAGCGTATCCTAGATTCAGAGTTTGATCACCCGCTCCGCACACCGCGCACCACCCCGCACACCACTTTCGACTATCATAATCAACATTGATAGTGTAACTACGGATCGTTGAAATAAAATACTTGATTCGAAATTGAAGCAAACACCTATTTCATGATTTTTAAATCTAAATTAGCCTAATCCAGGGTAGGGATCTAGATAATTTTATTGTTTTATTGTTTTACATACATACATACACAATCACGCCATGTACCCAAAAGAGTGATCAGGCTTCATTTGAAAATAATTACGATCATATGTCAACATCAGATTTTTAGTAATTAAGTCATCAATATATTTTGATAAATTTAAAATTTCATATTTATTATCAATTCTAGATTAATTTTTTTCATAATTTATTGAAAAAAATCATCTAGATAAAGTTGTCGTGTTGTATTTAAATATTTTCCTTAATATAGAATTTTAAAATTAGTCAATTAATTAATTATTAGTTATCTATTTTGTAATCTATTACATCTGATTTAATAAAATTTTATAAATTTTTGAAACTACCAAACTAAAATTATTTTAATGGCATTGAAAAATATGTTTTTACGTAGAATCAACTTTAAAAAATAAAAATGAAGAAAATTTTTATGACTTTTTTGTTATATTATTGATTATAACTTTTGTTCTAATATCTATTATTTTATTTAGATAATGAAAAATACTGTACCTTTGTCATTATCTAGATTATTGTTTTCTTTATCTGTCCTAACATTGGTTTTGTCTTTATTTCAGTAATAATAAAATTTAGTTTCTTTTCAAAAAATGTACAATTTTTAAAAATATGGGGGTGTTTTGATTGCTTTATAAATTTAAACAATTTTCTACGATTTGAATGATATATGTATGTATTTACCAATAATTATTTATATTATTTTCCTTTCACTTGTGCCGTACATATTTTTAGAAAGACATTAATTTATTTATTAATACATTTTTGTATTAATAGTGGTGGTTCATTACACAGTCAGTTGTGTATCCATTGTCCAGCTATTGCGATATATGTAGCAATTGTAGAAGACATATTATATTAACCCCCCACCCTCTCCAACTGTTTTATTTGCAATTTTATATATATACTTCAGAATTAAGAAATAAAAAATGTTATTATTTTATCTAACGTTTGAATTTTTCATTTAAACACTTTTGGAGTTTGCAAGTCATGTATACATATGGTGAATAACGACCAGTTTAATTCGGCAATTTAAGCTATCATTAAAAATATTTCTGATAAATTTTATACGGAAAAACTGTAAAATATTAATTTAAAAATTACTTATTGATCTACATCCGTCCGATAGATAACCCAGTAGTTTACAATGCTTATTCAACTATCATTTTATCACTTAAAGTACAAGATAAAAATATGTAATTCTGTTTTTTTCTTATATTAATTGATAACTATTGATAAAACTACAATTTAAAAAAATTACATTCCATTTTATTGTTTAATAAAATTTCAGGGAATAATAATATATATTCATTCATAAATTCATTATGACAAATCTAAAATAATTTGCAAATATTGTGATAATTTATATAAAAAATTAAAGATATAGCACAAGTATATTAAATATAGAAAACAATATATATTCTTATTTATTTACTATTTTTATACTACTGACTAATGTGTTTATAATCCAAGCAAAATATTATGATAATTTATATATTGTTTTGTTTGCTATTAAAAATTATTAGTGTGTTATATTTTGACTTGTTTTAATGTTAACCGCAAATAAATCGTAATTTAAAAGTAATATGTGTTATAAAATAAACATAATCCACAAAAGATTCAAAGTATAAATATTTTAGGATTAACATTAGATTTTATATCAAATAAAAAATTTTGGATCCGTTGTAAATATGTTCAAATTGATTTAGAATGAATTTATATTTTTGGATTAATAAATTAAATTAACTAAAGTTGTAAATTTTTTTCGTTTATTATAAAAAAAAATACAATCTCGCCCAGTTATACTAACAGTTAAGTTAAGTAATGTAATTTTTAATTTAAATACTTCGGCAATCTGTGCAATGAATATGTGCATTATTTTTTTATATTTGCAATTGAGAATCTACTATAAAAAGTATATTTAATGCATATATTTAATTTTCAAATTTATCTCTCATAAATTAACAATAAATTATTAACAATTAAACAATTTTAAAAAATGAGGCTTCATTGACATATGTATTCACTTTGTGTGAGGTATGATTTTTGTACGCCTTTCTCATATTGATTTTTCTCAATAAATATATATTTAGAACATATATAATTAGAACATATATATTATTATTTTAGGTAATGCCGGATTCATGTAGACCAATTTCAATTTATCTTAATTTATCTCTTAAGCAAAATAAATTGTAGTTGTAGTTTAGATTGAAGTTAAAGTTGAAATTCGGCATTGCATGAATTCGGCATAAAAGAATAATATAATATGATTAAAATAAATAAATCTGATTATAGGGGACAGCCCCATTACGATTATTATATATTTACTATGTAAATTAATAAATTTCAGTAATTTTGAAATTATTTTATAACAAATATAGTTTAATTTATCTATGCTTTAAATAGAGTGGCCACCTTTCATTTATGTTATATCTGGAGATATATTATCTAAGTTAACTTAATCTGAAGATAAATTATTAAAAAAGGCAAATTTAATATTGAAAATTATTTAATAAAAACTATAAAAATAACAATATAAAAAAGATCACATAAATTAGTTCAAAAAATAATCATTTAAACGATACATTTTATATCGGAAGTTGAAATGTTAGAATCTACAAAAATGATAATTTAATAATAATATTCATATTATTTAATGTTATTAACTGATTAGTACAACCTGGTGAAATTATAACAAATTTGAAGACTGGAGACAAAACTAAAGCCTCTACAAACTAAAAGATTGCACTGATTATTGCCGGTATCTATTTATATATCAAATATTACTTAAACCTTTTTTTTATTCTTAACAATAACAAACAAAAACTATCGCCAATACTGTATAAATAACAGTCGATCCACGTGAACAATATCAATAGTCCGCGGGTCCACCACTCCGTCAGCGCGAGTTGTGTGGAATCTGACCGCGGTGCCGGTCTGTCACTGGTCTGTGTCAGGCTAGGACTCTCAGTGCACCGTCGTACACGTTTCGCGTTATACGTGAACACTTTCTAACCCAACACACCAACTCTATACCATCGGCCACAATACAGGAGAAACACGTGAACTCGAACGAGATACAGGTGCACGCGTACCTGTGGAGAAATAACTTCAACAACTATATTTAGCGTGTTGTTTGTGTTTTGTTTATCTAGTCAAGTTGGCATTTTTTTTTTTCGTTTTTGTTTTGACAACATCAACGTCGAGTGTGTTTTGTTTGTGACAGAGCCTACTACTACTGTTTTGGTGTGCGATTGTGGTCACTGGATCGATTTTTCGATTTGTGGGTGACAGAATTATTATCGTGGTTTTTCTCTGGAATGGATGTCACATGTTGTTAGAAACGAATTATTTTCGCCAACGATAAGGTAAATGGCTTTTTATGTCTGTTGATATGTATCAATTCGTGATCGATGACTACAAATGTTTTTTTTTCGGAAATTTAACTTGGAATTTGGTTACTGATAAATGCTCACGTTTATCAGATATTGATTATCGATTTACTGCAATAATTATTTATACTAAGAGTATTATTTTTTGTGTATGTTTATAGCTTTGCAATATATTCGTATAATGTTTAGTTTACAAATGCAAAAACACTTAAAACTAGTTTTATACGTATGTTTTATTATATAATATAAAATATTGATATCATAATGTTTTTATATATAATAAAAAAAAACAAATAAAATATAAATATAAAATGTAAAGTTAATTTGATTTAATACATTTAAAAATTAAAATATTTCCCTATTTTTTATGAACATACAAAAATAATGTCTATTTATTTAGACGTAAATTTAAATCTGATATTCTAAAAGAATTTTATTCGTAAATTATATTTTTATCGTGAATTTTCTTTGTTTCCATTTTAAAAGAACAGAGATTATATATAAATACAGAAGAAAAAATTTAAATATTTCAGGAAGTAGGAAGTTCAGTGCTTTTCTTGGCAGACAGCGCTTTTAATAAAATTCGACTGAAATCAATTTCCGTTTCCACTTTGTTTACTTAAGTTCTCCGATAAAGTACGTCGATTTCTCTTCAGTCTTTAATTTTCCACGACTTAGATCTACTTATTTATTTATACCGATTTCAATACGTTGTTTTTCTTATTTCAAAAGAAAAATCAAGCACTCGTTTTGGAAGACGTTGAAAATTTTATCAATGGCAACAAAATAGTTCAAATCATGATTCACAACTGCTTGACTATTATTTAGGGAGTTTCTATCCTCCATTATTCAACCCCTTGTTCCGGACCAAAACAACCCTCTTTATAGATCGTAATTTATTGCTTTGTGCTCAATTTTCTAGATACTTTTTCTTCGACCGCATGTAACCAAAATTTAAGATCTTTATAAAATATTGTTGCTTTATTAAAAAAAATAATCATATAAATTTTAATATACTATATAAATAAAGCGAAGAAGTGTATAAATTTTAAAAATATATAATGTTCGTTTTTTTTTTTTTTTAAAAAAAAAAGCTATATTTCAGTCAAGATAAGTTGAAGTAATCATATTTAGACAGTAATTACAAATTTTTTATCTAAGTTTTTTTTAATAAATATCTATTTATGTAAAAATAAAAAATAAGTACCTATAAACTTTTGTTAGATACCTAATATAAAATATTAATATTTTTTTGTCTTTCTTGACTGAGTTTCATTATATGTATATACTTCCTGTGAAAGCTCAAATATTTACTAAACAATAATTAAAATTTATTTCATTTTATTCCATCAAATTTTTTGAAAAATAAAACCAAAGAATACAGAAAACTAATTTTATGGTCTAATTGCATATAACGTTAGATACATTGCTTGATAGCAGCGTGTTAAGTTGTCAATTGATTAATTATTTAAGTGTTTACAAAAAAATTATAATCTAATTTTGTTGCTAACCACATAATCATATAACAACATCTTATGCAACTGATAATAGAGAAAACTATATTGTAACGTGAATTTGAATTCGTGTCGGGGCAGTCCGAACAGTATTGGAAATGTATTAAAATAATTACCACCATATCTGCGATTGTATTTTTGACTAGTATTTATTTACAACACTTAAACACTAAATAACAATAACTGTACAACAACAATGGTTAGCCGAGCGAAGCTAAACAAACAATTACACTATTTACATTACTTATAATTAATCTTACAATTATCGGACTGACATTAACACAACTTATAAACTAACACCATATTCACTTATACTTGCACACATTTATATTACATATTTATATCACTTATATTACACTGCTATTTATTTCAACGAGTTACCACCACCAATCCATTATTACTAGATCGATTACTCAATCTTACCAGATCGGCGCTTCAATGATAACTGACTGAGCTTGTAGCCCCTAGAGCTATATATAGGCCGGCAACCAAACCTACTCGAATGCTCTCGTGTTTTCTAGAAGCCTAACTAGAAATTTCCACACATACATACCTACACAGCGCACACCGACATTACGTCATTACATAAACACGATCTAATAGCGTGCCTCACTGCACGTATACACACACACACACACATGTGCACTCACACACACATGCAAACATAATCTTCTGGAAATTATATAGAACTTCATTTTGTTACAATATGATAAAATAAAGCTCGCCCAAGTTACGAAAAAAAAATTTGTATATTTCAGCTTGAAAAACAAAAATAATATTTAATTGATAAATTAAATAATAATTAATTAATATTTATAACTAAAAATTTTATTTATAAACTAGAGAAATTCGAATTTCACTTTAGTACAAAATTTCATGAATGAATAAATCTATTATTAAAATTATTTTCATTTTAATTCAACATTATAAATAAATCAACAAAAGACAAAATAAATAAATAAAAATTAATATAAATAATAAAAATTTTAACTTTCCTTTCTGACAGACAGTGACAGGTAACAATTAGATAATTTCTATTTTACGCAAAATAGATATAATTTGTATTTCGAGTGAATTTGTTCTGTCTGATAACCGTGAAAATTTAATTACAATTATTTGTCTGCGGTGTGTCTGTCTGCGGTATATGAAGGAATAAATTTAGAAATTTGTGTTTAAGTAGATCAAATTTCGCTATATGAACATAGGTATATGTTTGGCTTTAATAACGTAATTGTCACGTGCTAACATGCGTGAAATTTGTGCGAAACGTTAAATGAATTCTGGATAATTTCACATGTCAAATTATACATTTTATTTTACTTTTCACGCTTACATCTTTATTTTTATTTTTAGTTTTTATAAAAGTATAATATTATATAGAATTATTATTACAAAATACTATATGTTATAAAATTTTGTAATCTAATTACTTGTATTTTGTTACCTAGTAACTTGTTTCTATGTTTTGTTTGTTTATTAATGTCAGTTGTATATAGTTTTTCTTGATGATGATATACGTTTACTATATCGAAACGTTGTATTTTAATATAAAATTAAACACAACTTAAACCTAAAGCTTTTTTATTTTAATGTGTTATTTATTTAATAAAAGAATTTTAAAATTATTAAAAAATATATAACATTATAAAAAAATCTTTCAGAACTCATTATATTAGAATAAAACGGCTTTAGGCTCTAGTTCTGTAATAATTTATTAATAATTCAACGTTTCGACGAACTGAACGTGCGTCTTTACCTATCTTTTTCCTGATGAAAACACACGTTCAGTTCGTCAAAACGTTGATTTATTAATAAATTATTACAGCTCTAAAACCTATAGCTGTTTTATTTTAATATATATTAAATATTATTACATATAGATAAAATATAAGATAATTCAATTATCATAATAGCTGCACCAAACAAATGAACTAAAACACTCAATAACCGTGCTTGGAATATCAGCTATTATTTTTTACCAATAATTTTATGTGAATTGAACAAGATATAAAACTTATACATCCAATTAATATCTTAGTTAATTACCGAATGACTTTAGTAAGTAATCTGATGAAAAAATGTATACATTTTTTGCCTAGCTCCTACTTATATTTTAAAATTTTAATACGTTGGACGTATGGGAGAAAAAAAAAACGAAAAAGAAATATATATATATATATATATATTATATATATATATATATATATATATATATATTTAAAAATTATTTTACTGTAGAAAATATGTATAGGTAAATATTTGTCAAGTAAAAATGGTATGTGTGTGAGAAATGAAAATATCCAAAATATAAAGATAAGTATGATAGATGACGCGCATAAAATTTGACGATTTTAAAATAAAATTTATTTTATAAGATACGGGACAGTGATATATGTACATACATTTGTAACAAAAAAAAACATGAACAATAAAAAAAGATAAATAAGAATAAAAACATATCATTTTGCTTGAAAAATAAATAAAACAAATTACGGATGTATTAAAATGACGTAGTATTTATTTTTAATTTTCGTAATTAACTTATTCGATAAGTATTTAGAGAAAAAATTAATTTCACCGAAAATTTCGTTATTTTATTTCTGATGAGTTATTTCTGGCGCAGCGCTGTTCTAATATGATAAAGCCATTTACGTCAGAAATAATTTTATTTTCATAGCTACCCTAGAACGTTTGTCGTAAAATGTCAAATGTTTATCGACGTCTGAGTTTTCTTGGACGCCATCTTCGTTTGCGCGAACAATATTTGCAATGACGGAATATTTCAAAGCTGACTATTTTTCCGAGTCTGACAGATACGAAAATAACAGATGTTTACTGAGTAATCATTCCTGCTAATCGTTTGAAATTCAGTTTTTGTTTGATATTGAGTTGAGTAAAATATGAAGTTTGTTGACGTTTTATATTTTGACATGTTTACTATTGTAATTGTTTGAATTAAGTATGAAGAAAGTTGTATTAATTTCCATATAGAATTAATAAGTAATTATAACTTCTATATTTGTATTTTAAATTATGTACAACTATCTATGGATAGTTTTACATATAATCATTTAGTAACTTTTCCACAATCCTTATTTTGTTTTCTTTGCATATTAAAATTGAAAATAGTTACTCCAAACTTTATATAAGTAATATAAGTTTAAACTTAATTATGTTTTAATATGAACTAGTAAAATTTATTGAAAGTGGCTATTTATACATACGGTATGCATACGCAATTGGCTATTTATACGTACAGTATTTTTACGTAATTGGCTATTTAGGGTAGGTTTGGTTAGTAGGTTGGTTTAGGTTTTTTTTTAGTATGTATAAATAGCCAATTGCGTATGTAGTTTGTCATTCTATATATAAATTAAGTATGCAAGATGTCCAAAATATCTGGCTTATCAGGGGTATCTCGAGAAGTAAATTAGACAAAAATTTATCACAACCAAGAAATAATTTAATAATGGTCACTAGATATCAACAAAAATATTATTTTCATTTAATTTTATATTTAACTTAAAATTTATTTATTTGAATTTTGACAATATTATCACATGCAAATTTCTATAGGCATTGTTTATGAGAATTTTACAGAAGTTCTATATCTATACTGCTAGTTTTCGAACTAAAAGCACAAAAAGTACAAAAAATATTTAATAATAGCATAAATATAATAATAAAAACAAAAAGATGTAATATTGTATTGTAGTCACAGTCACTTCTTCGATAATTTTAATTTAAATGTATATATATATATATATATATATCGAACCCAGGGTTCGATTCCCAGACGATACAAGTTGACAAATTTTTAATTTAATTTTCAATTAATTAATGGTATTTATTCAATTTAAACTATATATATATATATATATATATATATATATATATATATATATATATATATATATATATGATTTCATATTGTATCGAAATGAGTTTGCGAATTTTTAGTCTATATATATTTATTTTGCTGAATGTATTGCATACATATATAAGCTCATTAACTAAGTAATTTCAACCGGATGAAATAGAAAATAATATATTATAATTGTACTTTTCGAAAGTTTATTTTGTATTTTTTATTTAAACAACGGTTTTATGTTAAATAATATTTAATTTAAATTCTTTTTAAAGAAAAACTCTTAGTAATAGTAAAATGTAAAAAAAATAAAAAAAATATAAAGAAAAAATTTAAGTTATAGAAAGAATATGGAGTGTTTGACTTGAGGGGGGATAACATCTTGACACTTTCAAAAAATCAATTTTTTTTGCATTTTCTGAAAGTTTATTGCGTGTAGAATAATGTGAACGGTTTTTCGAAACTCGAAACATTTGCTGTAAATTATTACAACTTGGTCAAAATTGAAATAAAACCTGAAGAGATACATTCTATTCTAGTAGAATGAAATAGAACATATTTTCAGATAGAAATGGAAAATATTTATAATATGCAATCATCGTATAATCACAGCGCATTGAAAAGTGATTTCATATGTGAAAATGAAAAAGGCTTACGATGAAACAAAAGCGTATGAAATTCACAGCCATTCTAGAGAATAATTCGCTTTCCATTATGTGAGAACCTTTTCACGTCATCTGGCGCGATTAGAACCTGCCTAATTGGGTCGGCTTTACGCGGTGCCAGAATACCATTACGATTACGCATACCGCATTTGCTACCAATGCAGAAGAATGTATACAATAGGTTATGTTTCGTTGTCGTACGCATGCGTACTTCACGCTAAACCTCATGAGAAAGTGGTACTGTAGCGTAAACGCTACGCATTCTAGCCATTTTATGTTCTAGCCTGTGACCCCGTCGCGTAGCTCTTTTGTCTTCGCCTGACTTTAATTCTTTTGTTTTGTTAAATACGACTGAAACAGATTATTTGTATATAAATTTGTTCACGTTGTTATTGCGATTTGAAAACAACTGAAATCCATTTTTTTTTGTTTTTATTACAACTGTTAGACATTTATATGATGCTCGTTTGTTTTCAGTTTTTGTTTGATTATTTTTGTGTGGGAATTGTAACATATCTTTACCGTTATAAATATGTTTGTACTTAAAATTGTAATTGATATGATTTAAAGATGAAATTATAACTGTATTTGTAATTGAATTTTGATTACAATTAATTATAATGAGTTTATTTTCCTATAAAAATATGACTCAATGCAAAACATACATATTATTTACAACCATAATGTACAGTTATTCTACTTTTAATAGCAATTTTTAATTTATTTACTAACAATTAAATCTAACAGTTATAAAAACATGTGTAAATTATTTACAAACTCCTATATGGATGTATTAGGAAAGAGATTTACTGATATGAAAACAAACACCTATAATTGCATTGAAATAAATACTAAAAGCAGTAAAATTTATTTAAAAGTAATAGTTTAGTATAATATAAATTTCATTTAAATACACTTCTATTAGGATAGCAAATGCAAAGATACTTCCAATATAAATGGTTCGGTATGTTTTTAATTTTATTCTTTTGTAATGATTTTTTCGACATTTTTTTTAAATCTTGAAAAATGCTTATTTTACACTTAATCCTTATTTTATAAATTTACTACTGACGATGGAAGATTAGCTTCTGAAATATGGTATTTAGTTATACTTTGTAAGTTTTGCGAATTTAAAAAATTCTTTTTTGTTTAATAAAGAGATATTACACTATTCGTAATTTTTTTCTAAAAATTAAACAATTTTTTAATTGGAAAAATATTACAAAACAAAGAAATATATGAGTTTTTATTATAAAAAAATCTTATGTATTAATAAAAATAATTACTTAATTATTAAGATTATTATTAAAGTTTTTGTCATTATTTTTTCTATATTATCACAATATACAATCTGTATTTTTAACTATATAAAAGTTAAAATTATAAATGTCTACGTATAATTCACCAAGAACAATAGTTTTTTAAAATATAAAAATTAGCGAAAAATTTAAATACAAACTTGCATTATGCATTACACAATGTAAATTAGAATTAATTATATATCTTTGTATTCATAGTGTGAATGTTTATAGAATAATTGTTGTAGAACTCAATACAATGAAGAGAAGATTTTTTTTTACCGTTGTGATTTCATAATGGTATATATACGACATTATGTATATATGTGTTCCCGTCACGTGTAATCTAATGGAATGTACTGACCTTTTGATAAACTCTAATACTAATGGCAACCAAGGGCAATCAAAATTTTTAGAGTGGATGATGTACGACATACGATCTTATTGTGCGACATTTGAAAATAAAATGAGTAATTTATAACATGGTTAAGTGTATGTGGAATACTGTTATATGTTTGATTCACTTAGGCTCGGTTGCAAAACGCATTGTTAATTTAATCAATGAGTTAATAAGCAAGTAGATAGAAATTTTGCAAAATTGTATGAACTATAAAGTATTATATTCCATTTATATAATTATAACAATTTGCTAATACTCACATAATCTTTTTAGGTAAAATTTGTCATATCTCCATTCAAAAAATAAAAATAAAAATGCATTCAAAGAATAAATATGCATATTATTTAAAATTTATGAATCATTATGTCTAACTTATAATGAATATTTTTTAGTTACATGTGTCCATATAAGTAGATATCTTGTACAATCATACAAATATTTTAGTTTACTTAGTATAATTAGTCACAAATTCCTTGAAATAAATATTCTTTGACCATTATCCTATATTTATCTAACCTAAAATTTGTATTGTATTTACAAATGGGTACTACGTTTTATTATGTATCCATTGATATTAATTATTAAGTCTTTTGTTCTTTAAAATGTAACTGGTTCAAGATGTAGATAATATAATGACTCAATTGGAATTTAATATTTTTATGAAAGATAGATTTTCAAATGTTATATTAGAGAAACATAGTTAATTACATTTTATTACTTATGTTTGTAGAATATTTTAAAAATCATGGTTTGTATTCAAGATCGGTTTTAACTAATATTATTATATAATAGTAGTCTATATTTCTTGTTATTATTAATATAATGTTTTTATAGTAAATTAATATTTCTAGAATGTTTTTATTTCGTAGAAATATTAGAAAACGTTTAATTTGGAAAATGAAATACAATTGCTCTCGAAAAATGATTGCATATTCTGGTATCAAAAGTCTGTGAAGTAATTTCTAATATTATAAAAAGTTTTCATACAGATAATAATTGTTTATGAAGAAATTGATCAAAAAGTTTTTATTTCATAAGAGAACAAATTGAATTTATTCACAAACTAATCATATTCTGTAAATTATTTAAATGAGAGTAAATTTGATTTATTTGTCAATAAACAATTTTTCTATACAAGTATATTAGAAGAAAAAATTCTCAAAAACATTCTTGAAATTGAGTGTATAAGTAAAAGCTGATTTATCCGGTACGTTCGGAACAGAGATGTTTTCCGACAATGACATTCGCCAGTCCAATAAAAACCATAATTTAATATAAACATTATGTATATTTTATATTTCATAAAATTATTGTTTAATTCAACAAAAAATATATTATATTTCTATAATAAAAATTTGCAGTTTATTTCCATTTTCTGTTTTTTTTCAATTGACAAATATTGTTTTTTTTTATACATTCTTAGTGTTTTTGTAAGGTGTAATGAATTTATATAAAATTGATTGTATTTATTTTTAGATTTGATTATGTATCACGGTATTTTTTGGATTCAAATCATTTTAAAATATGTTAGTTTACAGCGCGCGTCATTTAATATAATGCCGGATAAACAGCTATTTAGTCTAATTAGTTTAAAATGATAATGATAATAATGATTTAATAATGTAAATACCTCTTTTGTTTTAGATCATCGCTGACTCGCAGGACCAGAATGCACCATCCAGTGACGAAGCAGCGATGAAATCCGTGGATCAAGGTGCCGGCCTGGAGACGGGCCTTGTCACCATGTCAATTGGAAGTGGAGGCGGTGCGATCGGTAGCAGTTTGTTGATGGCCACACCAAAGCAAGCCGGCTACGTTAGTCTAATTAACAAACATCGTAGGTGAGTGACATGTTCAACACCCTCGCATTAATCAATAATCATAATGGATTCATCACATACATAAATGAAATACGAATCTGTTTGTGACATTTCAGTGTTGACATTATGTTACATATTGATGTTTCAATTTTAATATATAAATAAAATGCCTCTTATACGAACGATTTTTGAATTAAACGGACTAATGCAGCAAATCTGTTCACATCTCGTAAGATTTGTAGCATTACGAGAATTTTGTCTTTTTCTAGTAAATAAAATTGTTTTTTGATAGAAAAAGACAAATTCCGAATTGCAAAGTTCTTTCCAATTTTGATATACGGTGTTATTTTTTTGGGAGTTATGCTCCTTTTACAAAACGAGAAAAGAAATATATTTTACTTAACAAATTAAAATATTGTAAAGATATTTAAAAAAGAAACATTAATTAAATTTTCCATCTATTTATTTATATTTTGTTATTCGTTCAATCGAAATATAAAAAAATAATTTACCAGCTCAAAGCGATCTACATCAATAAATTCCAGCTATAAATTTAAAAAAAAGCTTTTAATCCATTTGCCTAATTTTTTACAATTATTTACTAAATTATATTAAAAGCATAAAATCAGAAATAAATTTCAAATTTCATTTACAGGAATTTTTAATTGAAAAAATTACTACAATTTTGAAGATTTTAGGATACGCGTCTTAATAATTAATATTGTACTTTACTCGGTACTGCATTATTCTATGTACATTTTTTTTTCTTTGTTGACATTTTCCATACTACTTGTACTGATTTAAATGGAAATAAAAATAGTACTATTATATATTTAGACACATTCGACGGAAAATTGGAAAACAAAATGTAATTTACAATTGATAAAAAAAAAATAATTGGATAATTTCATTATTTTTATTTAATTGAATTTTATGGTTATTGATATGATGAAACTTTAATTTAAAACTAGCAATACTAGTTATACAAGAATACAACAATATCTTGTGTTATCACTTGACTTCATCAATGTAAATGTATTCAAAATTTAATCATCATGTTTAAATTTTGCTTCTTTTACGAAATATAGTAAAAATAGCCATTCATGAAGTTACGTCATACAAAACGTCATCAATTACTCGTGAAATAGTTTTGCGTACACAGTCCAGCTATTGTATAATGAAAAGAGATGGTACATAACTTTGTTATCAGAAATTCACGACGTAACTTCATTGAATGACTATTTTTACTACAACAAGTTTGCATTGCAATTCATTATTAAATATGATTTTCTGTAAAATAATATTATACATATGATATAATTTTCATATTCATATATAACAAATATATTGTTGAAAGACCTGAATAGAATTTATTTTTCAGTGTCTGTCATATACAAGTACCACATATATGAATAACTATTTGAAACAATAGTCAGCAAACGAGACAAACAAAAAATTTGCATGCAAATCTAGAACAAGTGAGTTGCATTGCATGCACAAGAGATAATAACTAGGTATTCGAGAAAATTCCTTTAGTTAATACTGCAAGCAAAACTTTGGCACCATTCCGCGAACAAAATAATTATTTTTTTTTGTACTTCAAAACAATGATGATTGACAGATGAATAGAAAAAGACATTGCACGCAAATTAGAAACAATAAAAAGTAACATATATGCTTAGAAACTAGTTATTAAATTTTTAAGTATCTTACTGAGGAAATGTAAAAATATTAAGAATCATTTTGAAAATTAAAATGTAATGGCCCGTATTCCCACCTAGTTTATTTATGGAAAAGTGCTTTTATTTTTTGCTTTAAAATAACTTTTTACTTTTACCTCTTATCAAATAGAATATAGTATTTCTATTTTTGATATATGTTTTTATTCTAATATTATAAAATTCAAATAAACAAATTAAAATTGCTTAATAAGTAATTTTAAGTAAACGTCAAATTTCTTTGAAAAAATCACTTTTAAAAGTGAAGTAACAATACGGGCCATCGTTTTTATTATAAAAATAAAACAATGAGTGTAAAATTGAATCGTGAATTTTGAAAAAGACTTGTTTCGAGTTATTGTCATTTTTATTTCATTACGAAATTACAATCAACGAGCATCATTTGATTGTTTCCGCGTTATATCATGTATGTTTGTTTTTAATTTTTCAAATTTAAATTATTCATGTATTTATAAAAAAAAAAACAACATTACAAGATATTAATTTTATTAAATTATTAAATATTATACTACAATACGAGTATAATTTAAATACTCAATCTTTAAATCTTCTCAAACTGTAAATATTTGAAAATCCAATTCGCTTAAGAGTTATCCGGAATATTTTGGTCAAAATGTATTACGCTTTCGCATAGCGTACAACCACAATAAAATGGAAATAAAAATTGAAATATTCCCTGAAATATTTTCATAAAATTTCGTTCCACCTCACAGGCAAATTTTGCAAAACAAACTTTACGAAATCCGTATACAAAATAGAAGCGAAAAGAAGTAAAAACCATTTTTCATACTCATACTTCGCAAACTTAGAGATGACAACGAAAATATATAAAAAACTAAGTAAAATTTTCAGAAAACTTATATATCATAAAAAATATAAATTATTTGTTGTTGCTTTGGAAGTAATTTAATATTTTTTAAATTCTATATTACAATTTTTACTGAAAATAAATTGTAATGTAGTGCACGATGCATGTTGGAGTTAGGAATAATGTTATCAATCGGGTATTATTATTGCAAAAATGAGCCGGATGTATAAAAATATAATTTTGTTATTATTTTTATCTTATATTATTATCAGGTTATTATTATCGATCTAGATGTGATTACATTAAGCAGCCTGGCACTGTATGTTTATTAATTCTAGTAGGATTAGTAAATAATATTTTTTAAAATCCAAATATTTTTTTATTTTTTTAGACAAATTAAATTAATTAAAAAATAATCAACATTGAAAAAATTTTTGGTATATAATTGAGAAAAGTTAGAAAAAATTTTAATCAAAGAATATCTGTATAAATATACATTATTAATTAAAAACTAAAATAAAAAGTTTCTATCATTGCGTCGGTCTTATTGAAATGTAAACTTTCATTGGGTCACTGATTTCACTGATCACAGAGTGATCTTCAGTCATAATTTGCTGACCACTGCTGTGTGAGATGTATAGAATTATTTTAAATATTCGTGTTAAAATGTCCTACTTTCTTTTAAAAAAATTATATTTTTTTGTTGTAATAGTAGAACATAAAATTAGCAGTCTACCAATACTAAAAAAACAATTGATAGCATAGTAAAAATCTTTCAATTAATAATGTTTATTGAAAAATTTACAATAAATTATTTAATAAGTATAAAATAAAATATAATAGAAATGCCTATATATGTAAATTTGAAGAACAGGATTAATTATTTTTCTGGCAAGTCGATGTAGCTTTAAAATAGTTATTTTTTCTACTATAGATATGCTATACTTTTTAGGTTCAGTACCGAAAAAAAATTCTTTCGTTACTCAGTATCTAAAAAAAAAAAAGATTTTCCTTAAATTAATATTTTTAGATTTCAAAAAATTAATATAACAACGGTCGGTCGATACACAAGAAAACAATCACAACTGTCTTTACAAATATTCCAATTTACCAAGCACTCAAACAAAATTGTTTAACTCTTCAAATTCAATCATCTCTTTGCGAAGCAATCGTAAAGTTTTGCCGTCGTTAATAATTAAAGAAACTTTCTTTGCCTTCTTGTAGAGCGGGCTCGACGGGTACGACCGGCGACGAATCGTACACAACCGATGAAGAGGACGTGTCCGATGAGCCAGATTGAGCAATACGCGACGTCAAGGATCTAAAGGAGCACGTCACGAATGGTGTACATGAATGCGATCGCGATGCGGACGCCAGCAGTCCGGAAGTGGATGACCGGAAAACGGCCACCCGGATACCGGAAATTGAAGTGCATGGCGATGATGAAGTTGATGCCGAGACGAGGTTGTGTCATCAGGTATGATTTATTGTTTTTTTTAAATGGGGTTGTTGATATTTTTAACTTAAAATGTTTGCTAAGCATCGATTTGTATATTTTTCATTTATTTTAACAATTTATATTTTATGTTTTTGTACAAATGTTGTACGACATATACAAAAAACAGTTTTACAAAAATTTTGATTTAGAAATTTCGAAAAAATATGTAACTTGCTTTACATATTTCGAAATGAAGTATCAGCGATTAAATTAATTAGATTTTGACAAAAATTGTTGAAATTATCTTTATCTTTTGTTTTAAAATAAAATGCAATAGAATAACTGCGTTAAGTTAAACTTTTTGAAACAAAATTAATAAAAAAATTGAAATTGAATATCTAATATTTTCAAACAAAAACAAAACAGTTATTTATAATTTGATTTTGATATTTTGTGCTTTAAGTTACATGCGCTATAAATCTATTACCTATATTATATAACGAAATTCTATTATTAATATAAAATATTACTATATAATGGGTTCTATTTTATCTTTTCATATATTATTTACCTAATTATTGATGGATTTAAATAAAAGTAATATAAATTCAGTATAGCGTTTTTGAGGAAATCATTACATGACAAATTCAGCAAAAGTATTTCTATATCACTATTTTTTTTAAAATATATTTTTTATTTTATTTCCGGAAAAAGATTGTTTTTTTTTCTAACGTTTCACAAAATTTGTAATATTCGTAAAGTAAAATTATATGATTTTTTTTGTAAATAAAAATAAACATATTTTTAATACTATTTTTTACGACAAGTATAAAAACATATTCTCATTAACAAACTAATCTCATAATTCTTACAATCAGGCATTATCGTTAAATGGGTCCGCGGAAAATGTGGACGAACAGACTTCCTGGGAAATAGGTCGAGGAGTCGTTGAAGTAAAAGAACAAGCCTTGACGCGACTACAGAGCGAACTCAGAGACGCTCATCAGGAACTTCGGTTACGTGACGAAGAAGTTGTACGACTCAGCAGGATACGGCAGGATGTTGAATCGGAATTGGAGGATCTCACTGCAAGTCTCTTTCAGGTAGTTTTCTTTTTCTTATTATGTTATGGTTACTGTTATTAATATTTATGAGTTTTATTACTTTATTTGTAATGTCTGAAATAGTTGTTCATTTTTAAATTTTTTGATGTTTTTTCGCCAAAATTTACATAAATAGTAGTTTACATTTACATTTATAGATTTTTCAAATTTTTTTTTTAGCACATTGAAAAGCTTTATTTGAATTAAAAAATATCAGAAATAACAAAAATAACAAATACATTTGATATATAAAACAGAACAAAATGATATTGAAAGAATCTTCAGTTTTTAATCTTTTATACATTGGTATATATATATATATATATATATATATATATATATATATATATATATTTATGAGTATATTGTTATAAATATATTAAAAACAAACAACTAGAATGAAATAAAAATTCGTGTAAAATTTCTATTTATTTAAAAAAGTATATTATTCGAAATTCCAAATTTTGGTTTGGCATGAATGATATTTTAAAATCATATCAATAGCGATAACTCTTTAAATATTTTAAATACAATTTTGTGATTATCACAAATAATTGATTTCACAAATATTAATTATCAAGAAACGCATATAAACAGACGTTTGTTGACAAACCTGAAAATTATTCATAGTTTACGCGTTGTAACACATTTATATAATAACTTTATATAATTTTAGTTTTTTTAAAAATTTTGGTTAAATTTATTGTTCCGGAAATAAATGTGATTTTCTGGTCCCTGAATTTGTGTAGTTATAGATTTGACTATTAATTATTGTATTACTGTTTTTATCTTTAACAATTTAAATACTACATTAAATAAAATAAACATTATGTATCAGCTATAAAACGTTAATAATATATTATAAATATAAAATTCACATACTCTTTCACTATGAAATAGAATATATGTAAAATAAAACCTAGAAAACAGAAACAAAAAATACTCATGAATAAAAAATAAAATAGCTTTTAGCTACCATAATTTATTTTACATTTTATGAATTAATTTTTTTTCATTTATGTAAGTACCTACTTACTCTTTTTTTTATTTAGTCTATGGCTTTTATCTTTGCTTGTTCTACAGTAAAATCACAAGTATTTTTGGAAGAAAAAAGTTTTTTCTGTTGAAATCTAATTAAAAACACAATTGAAACAGAAATAAAAAAAATATTAATTAAATTTTTGCGAAACTGAAGCCGTAAATTAATCTATCGAAACACGACAGATACGTGAATGTAAAGCTGAAACACGATTTTTGTTACTTTTTATGTGGTGAATTAATTCTCGGATTTTCGCCCCGTTTCAAAGCATTAGTGTCTCCGAAATTTTTACGCAAATAAATGTATTTCGATTTGTATTTACATCTAGCAGACACACTGGTATTGAGGACTCATGCATAACCTATATTTTTATTACTAAAAAACAAAAACAAAATATATTGCTATTTATTTTAGTATTGTACGGAGCTCATATAGTAAATATGAAAATTTTAAATAGTGGAAACTTGCACAGAACAAAACGTATGTCTTCAATTAATTCATATATAAAAACTATACATCGTTGGAAATAGAAAAAAATAACAGTTTTTATATTAAAATAATAATAAATTCTTATTTAAAAAATAATAGTTCATGATTGTTTCGTATATATTTTACAAGAAAATCTGAACAGTCTTTTAAAATACTAAAATATTTATTTGACACAAAATTCTTTATTACTAATATTAAATTAAGAAGGGGAGTGTTTTTCAAAATACATCATGATTGTTCCTTTATTTATGTAGATTTAAAACTATTTAAATATGTATAATTTGTTTTATTCAAGTTAAATTTTGCAATGCTACGTAGTTTGTTTAAAGTTATTGTTTGTAAAAAAAAAAATTGAACCGCGCGCCCATGGTCATGTTTTAACTCTTCTGCTTTAACATGTCGCTGGATTTACGAAGACCGCGAACAAAAGGCAAACAAAAACTCGATTTGCAGTGTTGAAAATTTTTTTCAGCGCTAGTACGACCGCAATTCGTAGTACACAAATACGAATAAATTCCATTTCATTTTACATTTGTCTCTCCGTGTTTCGTAATTTGTATTAATGCAGCGAGACTGAAACGTAGGTACGTATTTTGTTTGCCTGTCGAATTTCATTTGTGATTAAAATCAACTTCGACTAGAAACATAACTCTGAATGGAGACAAGTAATTCAGTTTGATGATTTCAAAGTTCTGATAATAATATTTGGTTATGAATAGTTTTCATATGGCTGAACTTATATACTTATATACTTGCAGTTAGCTGAATACTAAAATATGTAGGTCTTTGTTCTCCAATTCTTAAATTACTAAAATTGACAATTGACCAATTTCTATTTTGTATTTTAATTTTAATAAATAGAGATAAATATATATAAAAAATATTTTAATCCAATAATTAGTTTAATTATATCACTTGCTGTTTTGGAGATATAATGCAAACTATTTTAAATGAAACTAAAATCTGAACTGAAAAACCTGTTAGGTATATTTATGCGTAGATCTCATGTATGATGTAGGAGTATCATAGACGTACCTATTACAAATCAAGTTCAGATTCGTCATCTAAAACAATGCATCTTAAACTAATTGATATAAAAGCTTCCTTGAAAAAGAAATGATTATAATTTTTATTGTATTTATATTTAGTAAATTTTAATAATTTTCTTATTTATAATAACATCATATTCAACAAATTATTAATATTGCAAAAATCATTAGCAAATATTACATTTCGTACATTTGTTTTTGCTATTTTGCGACTCTCTCTCGATTTAGATTAATTTTTAACAATCTTATTTTTCAGTATATTTGTAAAAAAACATAATTTAATTTAATTTTTATATATTAAAATGATGAATGCTAAACATTTTTACAATTTAGTTATGTCGTTTTCAAATATATATTGAAATAAGTATTAAAAAAACGTTTATATATTCCGTTTCTAAAATTTCACATTTAAATAGATTTCTTTCACGAATATATTTGAAAACCTGATAATGCGAAATATTTTCGATATACGTCTTTGAAGTACCAATAAAAGATTCTTACACCGTAAAATGCTTGTCAGTTCAAAATGTGAATATTAAGAGCGGAAAATTTCACTTTATTCAGGGCGCTGAGAAAGTAGCAAAATGAATGAATTAAAATTTTCAAAGTCACCCATTACAAAACAAACAAAAAACTTTGATCGTCGATTTTTTTTTATATTAAAAGTCCACATTACAATAGAAACTACAAAACCAATCATGCATGGAATCTGTTATTACTTTCACTCAAAGTACAGCTGTGTGATACTGTATTTATTGTATTCCATATAACGGTATCGAATACTTTACATGTTATTGTATATAATTTATATATATATATATATATATATATATATATATATATATATATATATATATATATATATATATATATATATATATAAATGTATTTTACATGATTATTATAAAAGAACATGCAAGAAATTTCTGTTTTAGTACAGATAACGGATGTTGGTAATTTGGTAGAAAATAAAACATTTTTTGTCTATTTTTTGTACACGTTGCTAATGCTCATAATGATTTCCGGGAAAATAATTATTTTCACTTTTACCTAAAATATATCATTTTGTCGACATATTTAATTTAATATTTTTATTATTATTATTATTATTATTATTATTATTATTATAACACTAATTGCTACCATGATTTATTATTAACATTATCTATTAATGTAAGTACTCTCAGATTTTGAAATGATACTCTCATAAATTATTAATACTATTATTATAGAGTTTGTTGTTTATTAAACATTAATTGAATAAATTTAGATATACCATAATCATTACCGGTGTTGGTCTAAAATCGTAGTTTTAAATGTTAGACAAGAATCGTTGTTAGTCCAGTTCACACGACGCAGAACTTTCAAACTCACAAAAGGGAATGTACGAATCTATTTCTTTGTAATGGAAACTTACGTTTCATTGGAAATAAATAAAATGAAATAAAGTTGAAAATTTGAATTGGTTTGATTTCAGAAATTAAATAAAGATATTTAATCTCATATTTCCACTTTGTTCTGTTAAATTGGTAACTAATTGTATCCAAATAAAAAAACTTTAGGTTGAAGTTCTGTTTAATTGTGGTTCTGTTATTTGTATGACGAAACGTCTGACTATGGCATAACAGCCCAGAAAATTTTATAAATTCAATAGATACCGGCCGTGAAAGCCTAAAGATTAGTATTTATATATTATTATAAAAATTTGAAAATGATTAACAATATTTGTTATACATATTAAACCAAAAATTACAGTCTACAAATTACAAAACAATGACAACTTTTTTCGTCAAATTATAAGACACAACTACTGTTTGCATTATTTTTTAAATATTCAAGAATTTTTACATATTAAATTAAGTATCAAAATAATATATAACACGCATTTTCATATTCTAAAAATAGTTCTTTGTATAAAAATGTCATGCAAATTAATGAATAAAAATCTCGCTTTTATTTATTTGTTAAATAATTATGTGTCACCATTCATAAAATTAATTAATACTTCAAAGTTAATTTCAAATTCATTAAACAAAATTACATATTTAGTTACAGCTGTCAAAATTAATAAAATAATAATTAATTTCAATACAACTCTGCGTTTGCATGAATCATATAAAGCAAAACCGGAAACAGTTGACTACGGTTATGATAAGAAAATAAGATTATTATTAGTATTAAAATTATTCGTTACAAGTGTAGTTAGTTACGAGTATGTCATACCGAAAAAATAAACGGCTGGAAAAATCTTTAAGTTTCAGTTTGCAAGAGCTTGGCTTAGAAATAGACAAATGGCAGACGGATATCGATTCGGTGAGCTTTGGACGAACTTTTAAGCTTTGTAAATTTTGGGAGAATTTGTCACAATACTGGTAACCAACGCCTTGTTTTTAGCTCAACGGGAAATAACCTAACTTTTTGATTGTTGTCTTTACAAAATAGAAATTTTGTTTCGACAGATTTGTTATATTTTTTTTAAATAACAATGTTTTTAAATAAAAATGATTGACCGATTTTTCAATAATACAATTTCTAATATTGCGTTATAGTTTCACTTCTATTTATATTTGTTATTATTGCTTTTTTTTTTATTATTAATGTTACCGAAAATTAACCTAACATTTTATAGTTGTAGTTACATTTAGGAAATAGATAGAAATTTATTTTCAACGAATCTAATTGTTCCGTTGGTTGATGGGTTTCACTTTTTATTTCTCTATTTCCTATTAATAACAATGTTTCGGGATGAAAGTGTTGTTCTGTAATTTTATTTATTAATATTCGCAATCATTAACTGTTATTTTTATTATTCTAACTGCGACTAATTACAGTGAATTTTAATTACGTTAATTGTAGGCTATTTTTCATATTAAAAAATGCCTATTAGTGAATTTACTGGCTGGAAAAACTGGATTTTCTATAAATAATTTGCTTAATATATAATAAAAGATAATATCTATTGTTGATATTTACGAGTATACTAACTATAATAACATAGATAAAACCAGGGCCGGATTACCACTATGAGGGGCCCTAAGCACAAACGATTTTGGGGGGCCCTCCCCCAACCTTTTTGTACAAATTTTATTATAGAATAAAGACGTATTTTGTAGAGTAATCAAATTCTCTGATTCGTAGAGAAGGTTATTGCCAGGAAAATAAGTAAATGAATATTGACACCATTAGTACGTCTTCTTATGGTGATGTCGAAAGTCTGCTGTAACAAAGTTAGTGTCTTTGTTAATAAAAAATGAACTAATAATAATTATGAATTACGAATGTTGGAGAATATGTGTGACTGACAAATCATAACTTTTATTAACACATGATCTAGAAAAACGTTTGTTCGCGAATTTTTGTCGTCTGCTACGAAATATTCGCCTTTAATACAAAATCAACTAATTTTTTACTACTTTTAGAATTGACCAGTCGTTAGACATACGCAAACTTTTATGTTCCAACAGTTTCTTCACTTCGTTATTTTTTTTTTTTTTCAGAAAAATTGACACTATTAGTTTTTTTAATTTTTAATTTTTTACAATTTCCGCGGGGCCCCCAAAATTTCGGGGCCCTAAGCTATAGCTTAGTCAGCTTATGCTATAATCCAGCACTGGATAAAACACAGTTTTATATTTCAACTCGAAATTAAAATTCAAAAATACAGTTCTAACTTATAATGATATTATAGTTGAAGATATCATTAATATTTTATTATCAATAAAAAGTTTAAATTATAGTTCCACAAGTTTCAATATATTTTATTTTTCAAATTTTATTAATTTATACTCTGATTTATTACTAGATTTATATAGTTAAATGAATTAAAGTATTAGAATAACATTACAATTAAACATATTAAACAAATAAAATTATTTTATAAATAAGTACAAATGATGAAATTCAATCTATTATACTCTTGTAGTTACCAAGTTAATGTATTTAAATATATATTAAGCACATTATTTACTCCTAAAATATATTAATTATTGTCATAAAAATAAATGTAATAATTTTAGGTTAATCAGAATATTTTAAATTTTTAAGAATCTTAATTTTTTCATTTATTTTACTACTTATAATTTGGGATCAAATCAAACAATTATCTTCAAATTATAGCCAAATAAACTCATTTGACATTAGAACTTAATCAATACCGTATAAATTATCATTAGGTAAAACTTAATTAATTGCGCACGCCAAATTGTCACCTTTAATTAACAACTTATGTTCGGTGTCACACCCCGCCTAATATATACAGCGGGCGGCTGACGAAAATCATGGAAACAAATTTACGAGAACAATTGGAATAGTGGAACAGCCTGTATTCTGTTTGCAGAACAACATCACAGAGGCTAACAAAATTTCATGTCGGTAATTGAATTTCAAATACGATTGTGGCGTATAGCCTCGGTATATACATCAAGCAGATCAGGATCTGAAATTGAGATCCGAAGTAATAATAATATAGTGAGTTACGGTAGATGTTGAGTTTTAGATACGTATATTGTTTGTTATTTATGAATGTAAATAGATTTGGGTGTTTATAAAATAATATTGGTTTTCAATTAGATTGAATTTAGAATAATAAATCTACTGCATTCATAGAGTATATAGTTCCATCATCAGATTAACTATAAATATAGATACGTAATTTCTATACCTAATACATGGATTGTTTCGTTTTACACATTAAAAAGGGATGAAAATAGTGTTTTTTATTTACATTTACACAAATGTGTTTATAAACAAAATTTCTCTCTTTTATTAATATAACAAAACATTGTGTTGTCTTCTCCATTTATATTATGGTTGATCTGATTTTCCACCAGTTTAACTTTGGATTTAAAGTCGCGTTATACAAGGCATGAAGAAAGGATACTAATTTTAGAGGTATATACGAGTAGTTTAACAAAAATAAAGTCGAGAAGTGTTACATTTCCTGACTTTTAGAATCTTTTACTTGGGATTATCTTAAAAGTTTAGTATACGCGTTACGCGGTATTTATAAATAATATTAAAAAAGCTGTAATAATGAGTTGTGCAGGTAGTCGAACAGTTCAAGACAAACTGGGCATTATTGAAAAGGTATAGACTTTTTTTTTTTAAGAAGATGTAATTGCGTGAATATGAAATAAGGGCATTTCAAACATTTAATAAAAAATTAAACGTTCATATTTTTGTGTTAAATAATTGTTAAGTCAATTTGAAAGAAATTTATTACTGTAAAATCGAGAACAAGACATATTTTGGAAATAGTTTATTTGTGAAGCGATATATATGTTAACTTTATTTTTGTGATACTATTTATATGCTTTAAAAAATTGTGATCTTTTTTCAACATTCTGTATAACATTTAAACCTGGTTGGACAAACCAATTCGTTAACTTGCCAATTGATCCATCAATGAGGCTGTTCGAAAACAGTTGACAATATAGTTAACTTATTAATTAAGTTAACAGTGTTTTCTGCAAGCATACCTTAATGTTTACATAAATATATAGATAATAAACACACTAGCGAAAATTACAATTTTACTATAACAAATATATTTAATGGTTTAGAAGGACGAAAACTAAAATATTGATGAAAATGTCTCTGGTTAATGCAGGAAGCACATAACATGGTTCGTGAAGCAAATGTACGTCAAGCAGCCGCTGAACGTGCCCTGAAAGAAAGTAAAATGCAAGTAGAGGTTCTAACCGCGGAAGTGGCCGCACTTAAAGCTCTAGTGCTTACCTCTACACCCAGCCGACCTAATCCACACTTACATCCACAAATTGGCAATAGAGATGAAACCGGTAAGCAACCATTTTGTTTCTCTTTTGTTTCTGTATAATATTGTACATTTTCTTTGGGCTGCATTCTACATAAATTTTCTTAAAACTAACGCATCCCATGTACCTAATAAATATGTTATGTTATTCAGTAGATAAAATAATGAGAATCAAGAAATTTCGGCCCGTATTCTCACCTCATTTATAAAAGTGATTTTTGCCAAAAGTACTTTTTAGGTTTACTAAAAATAATTTATTAAGCACTTTATAATAGTTTATTTAAATTTTATAATACCAAATATAATAAAAATGATCAAAAATAGAAAAACTATATGTATTTGATGAAAAACAGAAATAAAAAGTTATTTTGAAATTAATGATAAAAGCAGTTTTTCACGTAAAAATGAGGTGAGAATGCGGGCCTTTGATTTTGACATCGTATTTTTTAAATAAAATTTGTACAGAATAAATAATTTGGATTATTTAATATAAAATTAACGTTTTTTGCTTAAACTTAACTGTATTAACTGTATACAATTTATTCAAAAATGTATATTTTATATATGATTTTTAATTAATATTTATACAGAACTTAATCCTAACGCCTTTTTATTTTAATCATTTAATAATATTTGTAAATTTTTTTAGCTTTATAGATGTAAGTAACTGCTAGTTCTTCTATTCTCTTAAAATATTTGCAATTTTATATTACACTTTTCGAGCACTAACTTCCGTATTCTGAAACATTTTCGTTAAAAATAACGGTTTGTTAAAATGAAAATCTTGGATTCCGTAAGAATTTTCGTTTTAATATACCTAGAAAGATTTTTTTACGGAATCCAAGAATTTTCATTTTAACAAACCATTATTTTTAACGAAAATGTTTCAGAATACGGGGGAAAATCTTGCAGTTGTAACTTTATGGTACTTTAAAAGTTTTATCGCAATTATAACTTTGTATTATAATTTAATTTTATGTATCGTTTTATATTTAATAATCGAAATGTATTCAATTTACAAATCTAACTTTAAATGTAATTATATCTGTATTACTTTGTTATTGCCAAAGCATAAAAATTTTTATGATAAGTTAATTTTTTTAAAGTTACATTTCAGATTTTTTTTAAGATAAAATTTTGGTCTAATAACATTTGAAAAATGAACGATTAATTTTAAAATAACTATTTGTTGGTATATTTGAGGAAAAAATGTATAGATGCCATTATTAAAAAGTTATTATTTAACTGTTATTTAAATATATACACGTATTGGATAATATTAGTTATACACAGTAAAAAATATAATCTACTGTTAGGTCTACGCTATGAAATGACTAAAGTTGTATTTTTTAAATGACCGTTACTTCATTTTTGGTTAGTAAAAAGGAACAATTATTCTTAAGTGTAAATGTACGGTTACTTGAAAAATATCTTTAAAATGGTTTATAGATTTACTTTCATTTTAACAAAATATTTTTACACGAATCCCACTAGCACAGCGATTTTTTTCTGTATAAACAATAAATATTTTCATATTATGATTTTACATAAGGTGCAAAGAAGAATTTTTTTGCACAAATATTAAAAGCTTTAAAACCTGGGCTTTAGCTTACAAACAACCCGCCATCTCTCATGAATACATTCCGAAAAATATCGGTAATAAAACTGATTTATCACCTAAGCGTAAATATTCGTACATACATTTGTAGTTAACCATCTGGGCTTGAATACAAAATAATAATGTACTTTGCAAAGGCACGCTGGCTTCCAGTGGAACTGCACCAAACTCGCGTCCAGCTGCTAAAGCGAAATTATTTATGATTCTTTCTATGTTGGGTGTTTATACAAAAATCGATCTCTGTATTTTTTTAGAGGCGGATTTTGCGAAAGCGCAAAATCGCAGTCCATGGTCAACGTCCTTTGTAAAGTGGATTATGTCCAGTTGGATTATGCGGCCCTTCAAAGGTTGTTATACACCGTACTCGTAAAATCAAATATATACATTTGCACGTTCCATTGCTTTTCATATATACCTCGGATTCGAAACCAAATCGACTGTCGTTTATTTTTATTTTGTGTTTTTTTGGCATTTCTTTGTTTGAACATTTTAGACGTACAATTCCATTTATGATATGCAGAGAAAATAGTCAAAAATCATGCAGAAAAAAGCAAAAATTTGGAATCTGTTTAATATTTCAAAAGATATTTACCATAAATACTAAATTTTACATAAATATTGCACAAACTTGTCACTATTTACTTGCTTGAAAATATCGTATCATCTATTTTAAATGCAATCATTATATGTGATCGGTCATTCAAAAATAAGGACGTGCGATTTTTATTACATTCACTATTGATTTTCGAACATATATAATCAAGTTATTTTTTTTTTTTAGTACAATAATGAGTTATTGAGAAAGAGTTTTATAAATAAAATTGTAAGTAAATGTCGGCTATGAAATAAATCCATACCAATAACACATCTTTATATATAGAAATGTTAAAATTTCCAATTAAAAAATAAACTATTAATTTCAGACGCAGAAAAATATTATAAAAATAAAATTTAATGTCTGCAATATTTATGCAATTTTTTTACAAGTATAGGAAATAATTTCTGAGATATTCAGCTAGTTTCAAGTTTTTACCCGGTTTACCAACTTTTTAAAGATCCGGTTGTTCCATATTCAGAATATTATAGATAAAAAATACACAGATGTTTTAAATAAAAGAATAAAATGTCCCAATATCAAATGAATTTTGTTTTCTAGATAACTACACCTTATCTAACAGATATCAATCAGACTATCTGTGAGATTTAAGAGAAAAAATATGGAATACCAAATATTTTGTCAAGTGATAAAAACGAAACAATTCAAGGAATTTGTACAATACGGTAGCAAATAAATAATTTTGATGATAAAAGGATAAAACAATTGCTTTGTTTACTAAAGGATGTTGTGTTGTTATTATTAAATAAATTAAATATTTATTTAATTTTATAACAATTTCGTAATAAAATTTTAAATTACATACGTTAAAAATATATATTTTTATTTATGATTATATTAAATACGAATTATATAAATAAGTATGCGCAGTAAGATAAATTACAAGCCAATTTTAAACTGTTCAAACTGTTCAAACAGCCCTAATATCATAAAAAATTAAGAAAACTAGCAGTTTTTTCTTTTTGTTTTTAACATTATGTAGATAAAAAAAACATTAACAGAGAAATTTGCAGATCTCTCGATCTATCAATAATAAACGGACATTATTTGCTAAATGTTCAAAATCAACACAAACTATCGCTTAAATTAATTAATTTTCAGTAAATCCAACATAATTTTTTAAAAATAGTAACACAGAAATTAAATTTATTGGAACAACATTCTGTTTAGCAGATAAACAGGTGTATTTCCGTTAAAAATCGCGGTCCGTTAAGTTGAAAATTTTGAGATTTCGTAAGAAATCTTGTTATAGAGCAACGCGAATTCTTACAAAATTTCAGTTGATACAGAATACACCCGAAATAACAATAGAACTAATATTTGTTACTGGAATTATATCTATGACATTATCAGCAACTTGGAACAACCGGACTTATATATAAATACGAGAATATATTATAAATAATGACGTCTAACTTATATTTCACTTGAGTCAATCTATTGTCAACTGATTATATTGAAATATATAAATGAATTTACATTGGTTACAAGACTTGCAAAACTGTATAATAATAAACTTATGTAAAATATTTTGCATTGTCCAGAATATTTATTTTTTTATTATAGCATTATATTTATGATTCTCTTTTATCAGTAATGTTTAAATTTCTATTCAATTTCAATATAATCATTTGACTGTTTAAGATATGATCATGAAAGAAATATTTTCGAATCAGTCATCATAACTATATAAAATAAAAATACAGTATAAGGGCGTCCACAGACTAGTTATACATGTACGCTAGCAAACCGACACGCATTCAATTGTATAGAGATAGACCTTATAACCACGGTTATAAGGTTTATACAATTGAATACATGGCGGTTTGCTAGCGTGTAGCTACGCTAGTCTGTAGGGCCCCTTAAATGCGCAATATAATTGCTTGAAACTATTTTACTGTTATAGAATATTAAAACTAATCAAAATAAAACTAAAAAAAAATTATTTATATGACCTGACTTACATATTTATTTTAGAATTATTGTATTGTACTTTATCAGTAATGTATTACTTATTGAAAATAATAAAAATTTAATAAAATATTTAATGTTTATGTTGTTTTTATGTTTATTTTTTCTAACGAAGAAAAATATCTATACACGATTGGGCAAAATTTTTAAACTAAATTAAAATTTCAAAAAGTATTTCACACATTAATACGAAATTTTGAATGAAATTATATAGTCAAACTAATTTTTTAAATTGAAATAATAATCCAATATTTTTTGGATACAATATATAGTATATTGTGTTTTATAAAAAAACAAATTATTTAAAGAAAATACAATATTTTTTTTTTTTAAATAGTCAGCTTTGTTAACTAGCTTTTTGTTAAAATTTAATACAAAACTTTAAACGTTTATTTGAAAACTTATTAATTCTATAAAAAAAAATTAAAAATTTAAATGTTTCATTTAGTATTTTTCTTAAATGGCGTATTATTGTTATAAAATACTAAGTCTCTGCTGCACAAAGCATTGTTGAACGTTTTGTAAGTTAATCAATTCGTTTACTTGCCAACTGACCAATCATTGAGGAAGTTCGAAGACAATTGACAATTTAGTTGCCTAGTTAATTCATTAATTAAGTTGCCAATGCTTTGTGAAAACGAGCCTAAATGTCAAACTTGATTCTTGTCTCTATATTTAACTAAAATCTTGTATTAATGTAATAAATACTTCTTGAGATATTAATGTGATTTAAAATTTTTGCTCTATTAAGTAAATTAGCAGGTTTGTGATTAATTTTATTATTAAAATTAATAAATTTTAATTTGTCATAAATCTGAAAGAAAAGTAAATAAATAAGAATTCAAATATTAGCATAGATTAAACTAATAATCTGAAAATGAAAACACTCATATCACCTCGACCTGGGATCGAACCAGGGTCACTCCACCAGATCAAGCGACAGAATTCGAATCATTTTTAGTATAAATGCTATTCATAATTTTAATGAAAAAGTACCCTCGTTTGACGAGAATCGAACCTTAATCTCCCAATCTCCAGTTGAAGGCCTTGCTCATTATTAGTTTAATCTATGATAATATTTGAATCTTCAGATATTTGTTTATTATTTCGGCCTGAAGAAGTAATTTCTTTACTTAAAAGTAAATATTATATTTATTAATAAATAAATAAATTTAGAAAATGTGTATGAGATATTCACAATATTAAAAGAAAAATTGCTAATTTTGTTATTTATTTCAATTGATTTTATTTCAAATTTTATTATCAGAAATAACACCTACGAATATTACAAAAATTCTTTTTAAATTTTATATCAAATTTATATATTATCATAATCCTATATAAATTAGATTTTTATATTCGAATAAACTTTAAAATTTTATATTCTATACAACGTATATTATATATATAAATAACATCGAACAAAATTGTTCATGAATGTCACTTGGTGAAATTAATATACTAATATTCTAAAGTTGAGACATTTTCTCAAAATTTCACAAGTTACTCAGTCATTGAATCGGCTGTTTAGCTATGCATCAATGACTGGCCAGATTAACCATAGACACGTGTTTCGGTCTTTAGGACCTCGTCAGTAACTGAGTAACTTGTGAAATTTTGAGAAAATGTCTCAACTTTAGAATATTAGTATATTATTTTTTAAATTATCACAAAAATCCATATTGAATTAACGTCTTTTTAAATAATATTACGTTTAAACAAAAATTTTACATTGTTTTCTAACTAAATTCGCCTATGGAACAATTTAAAACAATTAATATGCAAAAATATGTCCATGCATATGTAAAATATTTCGAATTAGTAATGTTGTAGATATTATAAGTATTTGAAAGTATAAAATTTACCGTGAAAAGACAGTAATAGGCAATAATTTTATGCAACACGTGCATGGTAATACAGCACACTCATTTTTCCATTCAAACCATTTATGACTTAATATATTTCTGCATTTTCGAACAAAACAAAAGAGCTGTAGCATTAATAAGAACGTGTTCAATGACATAACATGGTGGTTACTTACATACTTACAATAACAATGAATAGTTAAAATGTCGACATTAATTCTAATGGTTAGATATGGCGTTGTTACAAAAGTTTGGCATTCTAACACGTACGAAAGATACCAAAAAATGATTTAAGACTATCAGTTAAAAGAAATGGATATTACCAAATTGTAACAGTCACGGATCGGATTTTAATCAAATTTGTGAAACTAATTCTGTTTGATTTAAAACTAAACTATTTTGAAAAGTAACTAGTAACTTGCTATAATATATAATTGTCCAAAGTTTCAAAATATTTATAAATAATAAAAAAAAAACGCACTTTAATTTCTTGGAATAAATAAGAAGATATTTTATATTTATATCCTATAAAAAAATAAACTAAAACATTGGCCACAGTTTTTCGTGAAATAGTGCTTTTATCATTAATTTCAAAATAATTTTTTGCTTCCGTTTTTGATCAAATATGAATAGTTTTTCTATTTTTGATGATTTTTATTATATTTGGTATTATAAACTTTAAATAAACTATTATAAAGTCCTTAATAAATAATTTTAAGTAAACGTTAAAAGCACTTTTGGCAAAAATCACTTTTATAAATGAGGTGAGAATACGGGCCATTGTCATTTTTATTAATTTTACATTTTAAGAGCCAACCGCATAACACATTATATCTTAGCAATGAGTTAACTAAGCAATTAGATTGCTAATTGTCTTTGAAGCTCTTTATTCATTAATCAGGTAGCAAGTTAACATGAGAGTTAATTGACAAAGTATTTAATAATTTATGCAACCGACGCTAAATATTCATTTGATAAATTCTGATTATATTTGGTTTTTTAATCATGAGGTTGACAAGGTTATCGAACAAGTATAGAAAATAATGTTTACCAATGTTATTACACGTCTTAGAGAAAAGTCGAACTAACATTTATTAGCAACTTTTTTTGTGTATTTACTAACAATAAAGTATCTTTCATGACTTGTATATGTTGTACAAATATGTAGACATATGTTACATAGAAATTTAGAACATGAATAAATATTTATAGATATCTTGTCACAATAAATGACACATTACTTTTTAAAGAATGTATATTTTGAGGTTACTTTTAGTATATTAGGTGTAGTTGATTAATATAACTAGAACATGAATTTTTTTTATATGTTTAAATAGTATTATTGAAATGTAAATTATTTAATCATATTTTGTATTGTGAATTAAATAAATTATTTATATTAAATAATTAATTGCAGTAAATTTTCACATTATTTATAATTATGAATACACTTGGAGAGAAATTTTGTTAAAATCATTAAAGATTATCTATATTTGAGTATGAATTTTAACGTAATTTAAAGATTTTTTAATAAAAATGTTTTTAAATTTAAAATTACAAAATAACATATTTGAAATACATTTTTCGTTCTAAAATATTATTAAAATGTCAATTTTGAAATAAGAACATCATTTACGATTTCTAATATACAATTTTTATAATTTATAATATTTTTTTTTTTACTTATGTTCAAATCAAAAATACAACCATTGTTTAATTTCTAAATAAACATTAAAACTTGAATAATTTTAAACTATTTTTTGAATTAAATATGAAGAAAACTTTATAAATTTGACAACAATTTTTTGCAGAACATTTTTTACTTGTCAGATTTAAAACAAGTTATTTAAGTAAATCACTTATTGTTTGTAACATCGCCATTTATATTTTAAATTTTTTAACATGAATTTTTTAATAAATGAGACGTTTTCTTTGAAAGTGGTGTAAGTCCATTCTTGACAAAAAGTTAATTAATGATAATAATGAATGCAATCTGCTATAAGCTTTTTATCCATAAACAGTTTCCAAAAAAAATCCTTCAAAATTTTAATCATTTTGTCAATATTAATTTACGTAGTTATCATTAGTTAGTTACCATTCAAATACAAACCCTTAAATATCTCCATGTAATATAAAATGGACTTAGATCACTTTCAAAGAAAACGACTTAAATAATCTAAAATTTCTAAAAATGAATAATTAGTTGATTCATTTATACCACATTGAAAATTAATGTAAAGCTTGTGCAACGGTCAATTAATTTATTCATAATACACGATAAACAATAAATAAAAAATACACAATACGCTAAAAATAGTCAATGTTTATAAATAGATTTAAAGCCCCCGAAAAATTTCAAAATTTATAAATATTTTGTATCCGAAAAACACTAGAAATCACATAAAATTTATATAGCATAACACATTATGATCTCTTCACAACTGCATATCATCTAGAGCTTCATTAAATTTTCAAGATCTTAGAAAAGCAAATATGCTTGGACTCTTTGAAAGCTATAAGACAGCCTTTGTCCTTTCTTTTGTTTCGTATAGTACCATATATTCAAATTTTCTCAAGCAAACAATATGTGATACTTACATGTGATACTTACATTAAGTCGTAAATCCTGAAGATGTACCTTAAATTTAAAATAATAATTATTTTAAATACAGAATTTTGCAAAAATTTTAAAATTTGTTTAATATTTCAAAAACTATAGTCTGTATTCTCACCTCATTTTTTTGTGAAAAAGTTCTTTTATTATTAGTTTCAAAATAATATAAATAGTTTTTTATTTTTGATAATTGTCATAATATTTAATATTATGAAATTTAAATAAAATATTTGAAAATGCTTAATAAATAATTTTAAGTAAACTTCAGAAGTATACTGGTAAAAATCACTTTTATAAATGCATGAGAGAATACGGGCCTATATCTTTTTATTAATACAGAATTTTGTATATCTGCGGACGATATCAAAACATATTTCTGTAAATATTTTCAATTGTTTTATTATTAGCGAATTTTGAAATACACAATCAAATTCAATGTTTATAAACTGGCATTGCATTCAAATTCAAATCCTTAATGCGTCACTCGCATGGTATTTCATGAGAAAAATTTTTAGGAAAAAATAATTAAAAGAAAATTTAAATAATGAAAATTATGCTTAAATTATTCAACCTTGAAAAAAAATTAAAATGTTTTGTTTTAAATTTTCTAAATTTATATATTGTTCATAATATAATAGTTTATAAAGTATTTTAATTATATTAAATTTCTTAATACATTAACCATAGAAAATTTATTATAATTAACAGAAATATTTTTTAATAACATCTGTTAAATATATATTTTTTAAATATTAAAATGGATTCAAAATTTTGTCTAATCACGTATATGACAAACAGACGTCAATCAATCTTATTAAGACAAGCAACTTTTGTTTCAGCTACATTAATAATATTTCCCACATATAATTTTTTTACTATTACAATTTGGAAACATTCGCTCACGTAAAATACTCTCAATTATCTACTTAGATGTATACTTTCAATATTATTCATTAGACATTCGCTCAAGATGGCTGAACAATCTTAACTAACTAATGCCAACTTTTACAACAATATTTTTACCAATTTTACAATACACCAAATTATTCCGCATTTGATTTGCATTCTCTTTAATGCCGTATTTAGGGATTGAAGACGTGACTTAGTAGATCATGGCATTGCGTAACATAACATAACATAACAGGATAGAATTAAGTTTACATAAATTTTTTTATTTTTTTAACTTTAAAAAATTCTCATGAAGTCTTGAAGATATTTAATTAGTTGATTTAATGAATTGTTTAATCTGTCTGTGTAAAAAAATGTATAAATGTTTCTGCACAACTCCGTGTATTTATTTCGACTCTTCTGTCCTGTTATTCTATACTGTGCTATGCTATGCCCGGTCAAGTCAAATTTTTAATCTTTGAATGCGTCTTAGGGGAAAGCAACGTTTCTATTTAATACAAAAATTAATTACCAAAATCAAATTAGTATCATATTAATGCAAACTAACAGAAAATTTATGACATCGCTAAATATAGCACGTACACTAACTCAATTAGAAGTAAAATTTGTCTCCGAAATAAACAAGTTCGTGATATTTATCCAGGTGGCACAATATTTACAAGAAAACATCGTCGATCCCCTTCGCACTTTAATTTGAAATATGGCCGCGAGAGTTCGCCACCTGATTCGCCCGTTAAGGACCATATTGGGGCGCCGATGAGTGTCGGCGCCGAAATTATCGAGAACAAGGACGGACTCGAGGTAAGTTTCATTAATCAAAGTAATTTTCATTTTCATAAGCGCAATGTTCCAACGCATACGCTCCTAAACGTCAGAACTCATTTATTTGGGAAAATTAGAACTCTAATTATGCCGTTAGGAGTACGCTGAAAGTTTGTTATTACTCACGTCAGAAGCAAGCATAAAAATCTTCATTTCTCGTTCCGTGAATTGTTAATAAGTTGCGAAGTGTAATATAGTCTTTATTAAGATTAATTAACATTGCGGTGTCGTACAACATTAGGTTTTAAATTAGTTTTATATTTTAGCAACGTAAGTTTATTAATTTCATATTTTTTTCGCAAATTTCAATTTTTATACTGCAAATTACAAGTGATCGTGTACTATCTAGTAATATTCTTTTCTGATGCATTCCAAGTTGACAACTTGCGAAAAAAAAAATTTTAATCTGATAGTTTTAACTATTATATTAAATAGATGCTAATAGGCTGATAATATGTAACTTACAAATGTGTACAATACATAAATTCAATACGTAATTCAAGTAAAATATTTTTAAATCACAAACTCTCGAATTAATATCGAATGATAGTATATTAAAATAAATCTTTTTTCAAATATTACAGGTATTGTTATGTATGTCTTCTGTTTTATTTTATTTATTTACATAAATTTTTTAAATATTACATTCTACTTTATTTCATAAATACTTTAAACTATTATTTTAGAAAAAAATGGCATTTGTTTAAGCAACAAAATACATGATAAAAAATAGAAACTTTATTCTTATTTCAAAGTCTAAAGTTTTTAATACCAAATTTCAAAATGGTTAAAAACCCAAAATAAAATTAATTTTGCAATCTTTTTTATAAAAATTAACAGTATATAAAATAAAAATACACGTTATTAATTATTTAACTTAACTAACAATTACTATCAAATTTTAGAAAAATAATTTTGAACTTGCAAGTCGTTGACGTTTGAAATTTAGATTTTTACAATTTGGTGCTGATATCTTATTATAACTAATAAAATTTAATAATAAATAAATTTATCATGCGATCTGTAACGTGAAAATAGAAAACTTATTTATTATTGATTTAAAAATTAACAAATACTTGTAATTCTTTAATTATATATACGCAAAATAAATAAAGTTCTATTAATTACTTATTCAAACACATCTGGGCAAATTTCTAATCTTCATGAAAGATTCATCTAAAATTAACTAGAGTAAACATACCGATTTACGTATATTTGTAGAATGTATCATCTGTGGCAAATATTTACATGAGATGTTTTTGTATCTAGGTTGATCCGAATGTACATAGAGATTTTCTCGCTTGGAAGTCAAATCCACGTCTGGATAAAGAAGATCCTTTTATTGCTCGTGTTTATGAAGAAGATATAAGGTTAGCATTGACCTTCAACCATGCCGAACTGTCGGATCGTGTCCTGGCAGCTGCCGAATCTGGGACGATATTTATTGAGGCAGTTAGTGATAAAACAAAGACTATGTTTCCCAAGTAAGTTATACACTCACATATGTTTTATTTCGATTTTTATTGGTAACTTGGTTCAAAAATACGATACCCTTATAATGAAATTATTAACTATATACGAGTAGAAATATACAGTAACATGCAACATTAGTATTAATAAGTTTAAATAGTTAATTTGTGAGTTTTTTATTTTTAAATTTGTCCTTTTATATTAAAAAAAATATGTAGGTATTTATACATATAAGCTTTTGTTTATATGAATTTAATGCAATTACTAATTTAAGAGACGAATAAATATTACCCAGTAAATTTCATACAGTATTTTTAATTAATCGATTATTTTGATTTGACTTTAGGCAGGTTAGTTTGAAATTGAAATTGTAGAATTTTAATTGTTTTAAGAGAGTTAATATCTACCTGTTTTTGTACAAAAAATTCTAAAGTAAATCTATTAAATATTTAACAATGAAAACTAAATTATATTCTTTAGCTATGGTTCCCACATTATGGTTCACTGAATTTCAAGAATCTGTCAGAATAATTTGGAATTACCGAACAAAATTAATTCTTAGATAATAATTTATAGTTTGTATAAAAAATTTAAAAATGAAAAAATATATAGAAAATATAAATATTTTAAAGTTATGTTTATAAAACCGTCATTCTAAATTTGTTTAATGCATACAAATATATTGCTAATTCATATTTCAGTCAAGATTAGTGCACTATTCTTAAGTAGTAATCAAATTAATGGAATCCAATTTTGACATTAAATATAAACAATAAAAATGCAACATACATAATTACACTATTTAATAATAATAATAATAATAATTTATTTACGGGAAAAGAAATACAAAAATGATATATAATCCTGTCGATATAAAAAAATACAGAAATTAATAAACATTTACAATCTTCAGATCGAGAATTTTGTTTTAAAATTTGCATACATTGTGAATTTAAATTTTTTTTAAAAAATTTATATTTTAATCCAGATATTTAAGCTAATGAGCAAGCCTTCAACTGGAGATTGGGAGATTACTTTACTTTTTTATTTTGATTTAATATTTCGATTTTGAATATTAACGTATAATAATAATAGTCAAACTAATTCACAGAAATTTTAATATTTACAAATAAGTTAAAATATCAAATTAGATTAACATCGGCATTTTTTAATTAATACCATAAATTTAAAATATTAAATTATATTTAAAAAGTTCAATGTTCAATTTCTATTTATAAAATTGTACAATAGCGAGTGATAATAATATATTTTCATATTTATTTTGTTTGTTTGCAATTGAAAAATTTACATATTTATAACCTATGGGAAAACCGTATCACGTATTCCAAGAATGGTTTTGTGTAAAATATATATACAATCAGGAAAAGTAGAAATAATATTACATGAAAAAAACATGATCTTACATTATTTATAAAATATTTATTAATTACAATCAGATTTTTAACTGACAATGATTATAATTTGTATTTCTGTGGGAAAATTATTATATTTTAATGTTTTTCCTAATTTTTTTCCCCTAAAAATCTGTATAATTTAATTCTTCAAATTGTCTGAAGTTTTTCTTTTTTATGAATAAGTGAATGCATATTTTAATCTAACATATAATTTATCATTTAATACATATTTTCTATAAAACTAATGAAAATATAACATAACTACATCTAAATGACGACGTCGTCACTCGCAAAAAACAGTGTCCATCTTTGTTATGCACACGACTCATCGTGTGAATCAAATTGCCAATAAAATTTTATTCTTATTTCTAAATAATCTTCCTTATCGATGTGTCAGAGGTGCAACTGTACTGTCACAGTTGCACACATTCTTTCAGCGTGTCCAGTCTATGTCGAGGCTCGTAGACGTCATCTTTCATCTGATGACATAGCTGATATACTCAGCAATTCACCTGCTGCTGTCACAGCTCTCCTCGCTTTTCTCCGGGAGGCGAGGTTATTTAGTTCCATCTAGCTCCGGAGATAGATGGCAACGTTTTTCTTTATGAGTCAGCTCTCGTTGACTCGTGCCATTAGGCACTTTTTCGCAGAGATGCCGGGGTAATGGTGTCCGTAATTTCGGTTCGAGATTGCGGTCACCATTGGCACTGGCACTGCGTTGCGTTTGTACGCTTTATGTCTGTAAAAGACAAGTTTTCGGCCGCCTAACACCACCACCATCAATGGCCATTATTATTATTATTATTATTATATTTATTAAAGATTATTAATCTTATAGCCTCGCAGGGCAAATGGCCTATGCTGCCGCGCCCTTATGTCAGCCAAAAAAAAAAAAAAAAAATAATTTTTTTGGCCAAACCAGTTGAATTAGCAAAAAAAGTTACTTAGCTAGTAGCTAATTTTTTTTCTGTATTTTACTGAATTTTTCAGACTTTTTTAAGCAAATTATGAAAATAAGTATTGTTTTGAAAAAACCTCGTTAAACGTATTTTATTATTAAATTTACTTTTATATATATATGTATATAATACATACATACACAATTACGCTATGTCCCCATATGGGTGTGGCACAAACTTTTTTCATCATCCCGAAATCAGTCGCCTCCAAACATTCCTATCCAAACAAGCAACTTTAGCTTCATTCACATTCATAATGAAACGAAAGTTGCTGGTTTGGATAGGAATGTTATATTTGTCTAAAAAATTGTCTAAAAAATTTAATTTATCTAGACGATTTTTTATTTTATACTGTAAAAAAATTGCGAAATTACAGAAAAATAGAAGTAAATTTTATTATGGAAAATCTGTAATTTCATTTTACCATAAAGATTCTGTATATCTACATCAAAATTTTGTATTATTTCGTACATAATTCATAATAATCACATATAAAATTTTTTTTATCTAAACATGGCGTAATCGAATTTTACATTGACCGTAGTTTATTTTTTCGTATTACTATTGTTTGGGTTCGACAATTTCGATAAACAAATAACCAGAGAAATTTTATTATACCAATAAATAATGTTAGTTTTTGTTATTTGATTTGAATTTTCTAGAAAATATTGTTCAATTGATAAAATAAATTTCAATTTGCTAGCACAAAGATGTGTTGTGTTATTTTTATAATTTTGTTTTAACAAAATTATACTGCAATATTATTTAGATAACGGGTTTAATTAATTATCAAATTAATGAAATATGCAAAAAAAATTCAAATTTGTTTCGTTAGCATAATATCAAACAACTGCAAAAATGTATTAGAATTTTATAATATTAATTTAATATTTATATTTAATATTATTTTTATTACATTTACTATATTTTAGTTCACTAAAAATACATATCGTTCGTTTAGAATTACAAGGGCGTAAGCGACATTTTTGAATTATTTTGCATAACTGTTGTAACAAGTTACTTAGTGTATGAGGAACGTGTAAGTATTATTATTAATTTAATTTTGTCAGTATTTCATTATTAAAAATTAGAAATTACAAAGTCGTATGTTTTTAATTTTATATTTGTTGGGTTAACAAAGTCGTATCGGCTTTTATAATGAGACAACCGTATTTCACTATTACAATTTATATCGGTGTGCGCTAAGAATTTATCCACAGCTAGCTGGATTCACTTGAAAGTTCAGCGATATCCTGGTGCTTGCTTGTTGTGGCTGGATTTATATAGTCCAATCACAAACGTTTAATTCTTTCTAGATGTTCTGTGAGAATGTACTAGTCGCTTTGAGACGGCAGACGCGGCGGTACTGTACTATGTCTTGCAACAATATTAATATTAATTCCCATTGGCAAACAAGTACTGCATTTTAGCAATTAATAGTGTTAATACGTATATACTAACGTTTTTCAATGGCAAATTCAGTGAAATTGGTACCATATTCATATTCTGATTCTCAAAGTGATCCTGAGTACGAAGATAATATTCCACTTGCCAATCTTATGAGAATAAGAACGTAAGTATTGTTTAACTCTGTTACCGATATTTCCATTGAATTGTGTCTTACTTCTAGACATGAGAGTAATAGTAATTCAAATCCATCTCAATTATCAGAAACTATTTGTTTTCGTAAAAGAAAAGTCAATACTCAAAATTGGAAATCTGTAGCTAGAAAAAAGGCCCATGATGCCGGTTTGGAATATATTACTGTCAGAAATAAAATCGTTCCTTCAAAGAAAATTAAAACGTGCAAAAATTGTTTGAAGTGTGTTTTCAAGTGCCAAATATTAATTAGTATTGTTGAACGAAAAACTATTTTTCAAAATTTTTACACTTTGCAAGAACATGAAAAAAAATTGTTTATAATTTCAACCACGGAAAAAGTGCCAGTAAAAAGGCTTCGACAAGAAAATGAGTTGAGCCGCCGAAAATATACATTCCGTTATTTCATGAACGTTGGAAATGCTAGAATACAAGTCTGCAAATTTTTTTATTTAGGAACACTATCCATTAGTGAAAAGAAAGTATACAATACGCATTTAAAAAAACAAAGTATATCTAACATTCACTCTACATCCCTCTACATCGAAAACGATGTATTTCCGAAGATCAAGTAAAATGCGTGAAAACCCACATTAAGTCATTTCAACCAATCGAGTCACATTATTGCCGATCTACAACTACAAAAATTGTTTTAGATCCTTCTCTGAACATTAAAAAAATGTATAGACTATATGTTGACTTCTGTGAAAAACGTAATCAAGATCCTGTGAAAGAATCATTTTATAGGAACATATTTTGCAATCAGTTTAATTTGTCATTTTATTCACGTCGAAAAGATCGATGTGATTTATGTGAAGAAATTGAAACTTTAAAAAACAAGATTAGAAGTATATGGGTAAACCCATATATAAACTACTTTGACATTTCTCGTAAAGTTGGCAACACTGTATTTTAATAATATTATAATTTATGTGGGCACTAGGAGATACTTTTTTGAAAATTTGATCAAAATTGAATAAATAATGTAGCCACAATGAATTTTTAAAAAATTTTGTGATTTTTTTTCTCGATAAGTTGGCAACACTGTATTTTGTTAAAATTGCATAATTTATTTAGGCACTAGGAAAAACTTTTATAAAAATTTGATTAAAATCGGTTAAATGAAATAGTCAAAATAAATTTTTAAAAATTTTACTAATTTTTTTCTCGGAAAGTTGGCAACACTGTATTTTGTTAAAATTACATAAATTATATGAATACTAGGAGAATCTTTTGTGAAAATTTGAGTAAAATCGGTTGAATAACATGGCCATAATAAAATTATTAAGTTCTGAATTACAAAGTCGTATCCGCCACAAATAAAGTAAATAACAAATATCACAGTAACAAAGTCGTATGTGTTTTTTGATTTAGTTATTTTTATCGAATAATACCAGCAAATGGGTGGATTCTTGGATAAACCTAGTTAATGGTTTTCGGTAAGTACTGTAGCAAAATCTCAATTTCATTAAGTGGATCAATTAAAAAATAATGCCCAGACAATTTTTAAACTTAAAAATCTCGCAATAGTAAACAATGTACATACGACATTGTAATTCTAAACGAACGATATTACAATAAACAAATGTAAACTATGAACTATTCATTTCGCAAACAAATAACTTAACTAAAACCATTAATTTACATTCTTGTTAGTTTAGCAGAACACTTTCGCCAAATTAAACCGAAAAATATCCCAAAGTGTGGTGTAAATATGATACTATTATGTTGTGAAAACCATAAATTTGCTGATTTTTTTTTTTAAAAAGGATATTTTGCTAACTTTACGTAAAGTTAGCAAAACAATAGTTGAAAACTGACCAATAACAATAGTACCCTAAATGTGATGTACACTAAAAAATGGTGTAAATTTGGTGCTTCAATACTTCGTAAACAAAAAGTTGATTAAACAAATAATTATTATAACAAATTAAAGGCCAAAACAGTTTGAATACAATAAATTAAACTATGCATTTCATAGGTAAATCATTGGTAACATTTTTTCTTTTTACAGAAAAAATATTGTTTAAACAATTATTATTTTAGACAACTGGTATTTGTGTTGATGCTCGACTCTAATACGTAACTCAATTATTTTCAATTAGTTCAATACAAGTTATTTATTTCGCCAGTTGCAGGTAAAGATTTTAACTTTAGACGTGTATAAAGTGTTGTGCGTGTTACTTGAAATTAATTGTGAGTTAATTAACAATAAGTTAAAGTTTAGTAATTCGTGATTTTGTGAACTAATAACAATTGTAGTGACTTATTGGTATAGTGTTGTTTTAATTAGACATTTTCTGGAAACAGAGAATTATCAATCAAATGCAGTCAGCTGGATGCAGTTACAGGTTAGATTATTTATTATTCAGAGTTGTATTTTAATAGTTTTGTTGTTTGAAGGAGATTGTTGATATTGTAGTGATTTTTTGTTGTTGATTTCTAAGATTGTAGGAATTGTACTAGCGATTTTAAATAAATTTTTATTTGATTTTACTAAGATTATAAAGAATTGATAATTAATTTGTACACTAGATCAAATTTTTTTTTGCATTAAAACTGTTTGTGTTTTTTGCCGGACGTCTATGTTTTAATTAGGTAAATATTTGTATGATAATTAATCGATAAATATAGATTTATTCATACAAATAATTATAAAGTGTTTTGGGTATTGATGGTCGACCGTAATACATAACTCAATTATTTTCAATTAGTTCAGACAAGTTAGTTCGCCAGTTGTAGGTGAAAAATTTAAATTTAGTCGTGTATAAAATGTTGTTATTTGAAATTAGTTGTGAGTCAACTACGTTAAAGTTTAATAATTTGTGATTTTGTGAATTAATAATAAACATTTGTGATTTATTGCTGATAGTGTGTGTGTTTATAATTAAACATTTTCTGAAGCACAAAAATACCAGTTAGCCAGGAGAAGTTGCAGGTTAAATTATATATGTATTCAGTGGCGTAGCTAGAAAATTGTCATGTGGGGGGGGGGTTACTAAAGAAATGATATAATATTAATCAATAAAGATAATACTATAATTTGTATAAAAAATAAAGAGCAATAAAAATTATTTTTTATAAAAATGAAAGTAAAATAACATATTTCATATTTCACATACGTATGTTTTTGGTAGTTCAGGTTCTTGGGGGGTGGGGGTTTAACCCCCCTGGCTACGCCACTGATTTATAGTATTAGTATTATTTTATTATTATTATTATTTATTATTTTATTATTTTTATTTATTAGTACTAATTTATAAGCAATGAATAAATGAACGTATGTTAATTTGTGTGGAGATTAAATTTTTGTAAAACTGTAAAACAACAGACAATTCAATTTCTACAACTGTATTACTACAGTTTGTTACATTGATTTCATCTTTTTCGATTTCATTTTTTTAGTCTCATCGGATTCATTATAAACAAATGATTTATTTTCATCATGTAAGATGTTAATAAATGTGTCCCATTTTCTTGAAAAAATCTAAGAAATTTTTATTTTTTAATATATATTTATATATATATATATATATATATATATATATATATACCGGGTGTTCGTTCTTCAACAGGTTTTAATTGAAAATACACATTTGTAATGCTATTAACGACAAAAATATTTATTTAACATTATATCAAACATCAACAAAATTATAAATTATGAAGTAATATAATCTAAAAAAAAACCCATTTACAAAGTTAGGAACACGTTATAAATTATAATAATAAAGATATATAAATCAGTAATGATTTGAAAATCCAGTTTAATACTGACCAACGAATTTAACTCTGTCCGAATATAAATCAACAATGTTATCTCTGTCCCCGAAACTAAATTCAATATTGACTGCCAAATATTAACCAGGTCCGTGATGATTAGTACTGACAGCCGTACTTTATATGAGTCTGCTAAATTTAATACAGACGACCGAAAAATTAATTCAAGTCCAAAAATTCGAAAAATTAATGTAATTGTAAACAAATTTTAAAATATAACTTGACGCTAAAACAGTTCCACTTTATAAAATTAGTTCGGAAATATTTTTTACTATGTGAGATATAAGTTAATTCACATACCTGAAATTTTGTTAAATATTTTTTAATATACGCTAAAAAAATTAAATTAAAATATCTTTCCAGGCATAATATGCTATGGAATTTTTAAAGATAATATACATTAGTAGCCACAGTTTATTTCTGCAATGAATTTAATACTAATTTTTCTGCTAGTTTAAACACAAAACAACAATTAAATATTTTTTCTTCAAGACTATCATAATATTAAAATTAAGTTATCATAATGCCTATGTAGCAAGAGATCTTTATATTTCTAGTACAATAATGACATTATTATACAGGAGTTAGTTACTACATACAAAACTGGTGACAGTACCAAATATATTTTTAATGTCAAGTGTATTTCGTCTGATATCTTGGGCGGCTATATGACAAAACATTATTACGATACGTTAAGTTGATAATGTACATACACAGTCAGATTTGTCAGAAACTGCATATTCGACCAAAGAATCACGATTAAGTATAATTTATTTGACATCTCCGACGGGTGCTTTGGGAACTTTTGCTAGAAATGTAAATGTTTCCAAAGAAACCCGTTTGAGTATATACAATGCAGTTTTGGTGCCTACGTTAATGTATAGGGTAGTGAATGTTGGGTTTGGTTGCAAAAGCATAAACGGAAAATGTCTGCTGTGGAAATAAGATTTTTACGTGGGGTATGTGGTGTAAATAGGAGAGATTGGGTACGAAATAGAGTAGTGTATGATGAGTGTGAATTTGAAAAACTAATGTTGTAGCAAAAGTTGCCCCGTGTTAGAGTCAGTTAAGATGGTTCGGACATGTTGAGCGAATGTCTAATGAACGTTTGGTTAAAACGATTTATTTGAATGATTGAATGATGGTATACGTTTGCGTGGACGTCCGATGAGTAGTTGGAGTGGTATGATTGAGAGTATTTTGCGTGAGCAAAAGTTTCCAAATAGTAGGAATAAAAGAACATGTCTGAGAGGAATTATGAATGTGAATGAAGTGAAAGTTGCTTGTTTGGATATGAATGTTTGGAGACGACTGATTTCGGGATGATGAAAGAGTTTGTGCCACACCTTTTTGGGTACATGGCGTGATTATGTATGTATGTATGTATAATTACGTACATTTTGAATTTATATAAAAGATATATCTTGAAATAAATGAATTACACTTAAAATATTTTATTAGTATTATTACACGTAATATATACTAAGTCCCATTATTTTGATAAATTTCTATAGATATTAATATGCAAGCTGTAATATTAGGTAATTTCATAAGTTATACCAACAATATATGTAATTCTACATTAAGTATATATAAAGCAATTTGCAGAAAGTAAGCAATTTTACATATTTACTTTATGTGATTATTATTAATTATGTACAAAATTATAAAATTATGAGATAGAAATACAGAATATTTATGGCAAAATGAAATTACAGATTTTTATAGTAAAATTTTTTTACTACTTTTCTGTAATTTCGCTAATTTTTTTACAGTGTAAACATACCCTTCTCTAAACTGAATGACGTTCGATATAAATGCCCTATGCCCTTTAACACATCTGTCGACATGTGGCGACAGGACAAAGTTTTTTTTTTGATAAATTATAGCGATGAACAGTTGTGATGGATATTTTTTAGCAAATCAGAAAAGTTAGGTTTTTATTTATTTTTTTAATGTGTGCTATAAAATTGAAAAATATGTTAACTTCTGATATTTAGATGTTGTATCACGGATCGTTTGTTTTATCTTGTAGAGTAATTTAGTTATTTATAAACATTTAACATATATAAACAATCACGCCATATACCCAAATGATGCGGCACAAACTCTTTCCACTGCGCCGAAATCAGTTTCATCCAAACATTTCTATCTCGACAAGTAACTTTTGTTTAATCCACATTCATGATACATTTTATAAGTATCATCTTGTGAATGTGGTAAGGTTTATTTTGGACAGACTAAATTTGTCTAAATCATCCAGAAAAATCTGGTAAACATGCTTTAGAATATCTTAATGAAATAAAATTTGAAAATACAATAATAATTGCTAGACCCATCAATATTAGCAGCAAATTAATAAAAGAAACAATAGAAATTTATAAAGAAAAACTAACATCAGTCACTGTGAAGGAGCAATGAATTAAATAAAATTTAGTTTCCATTAATTTAAAATCTATAATTCTTCTGATCTAGTTACTTATATGTTAGATAGTAACTGGTTGCTATGTACTATTATTTACATTAATGTTATTGATAAATTTTTAATCTGATGAAAATAAGCGTTTAGTTTTGTCGAAACATCGTTATTATTAAATAATTTAACAGACGCGTATCTTAAAACAGTTTTTATTTTAATACAATGAGTTCTGAAAAATATTATTCAATGTTATGTAAATTGAAATTTTAAAAATCCTACAACGCTTAAGATTGACGTTATAGTATGACTATAATGGGTGGTGCAATAGATGTAAACAACATATTTAGATTGGTTTGTAAAACCCACACGTCTCTGCATATTTTATGATGACAAATGTATTTTGCGTAAAAATGCAAAGTTATTTATCTCGAGCTCGAGGCTACAGCATTCCATTTTTCTATTCCAGTTGCTACTCTACAACTGTGCGGAAAATGCATTAAATCGATGGAAAAGCACTTTTCCTCTGATTTCTATTATTTTTATTTGTTTCTTTACCAATCCAGAATGATGCTCTACTCTGATGGAAAACTAGAAGAATTTTATTGACTTTTATTTTTATATAAGTATTTTCCGTATGCAATAATTTCGACTAAAAGCATTAGTATATTATATTACGTGTAAAAAAAGTGTAAAAAATAAATGATAGGATAGCATATAAACATATACAATTTAGTTGTCAATTACATTTTTGGGTGAATCATTACATATATTAAGTTATTCTTTGTAATATTTATTATCCGTAAATAAAAGTAAGGTATCTTCAAATAACGTATTATTCTTTAACTTAATATTTAAGAACTAAACACTACACAGACGTAGACGATTTTTTCTTCAAGCTCCGTTCTAAATTAAAAATAAATAAAAATATATGCCAAGTTACTTTAATCAGTTACTAACAGTTGTAGAATAGTATGCATATGTATGCATTATTTATATCTGTTATGTGATTTTTGATAATTAATGTTTCTCTAGTCGAATATACGATTTCTGACAAATTTGGCGGTGCACAATGAATTTCTTGCACTACTTCACGCATTTTTAAAAGTCAAATATTGATTCACGCAAAATTGAACAATGCAATTGTCAATTAACTTAACTTGACTTAATAATTATATGCATTTGAGATGTAAAATTAAATACATTTGACCGTGTTTCTTTGGTCAAATATGTAATTTCTGACGATGCACATTATATTTCTTGCACTTTTTCACACAATACAATTTTCAATTAACTTAAATTGACGTAATAGTTTGTCAATATGGACGTCAAAGATGTCAGATTAAATACACTTGACAATAGCTGTATTTTTTTATCAAAAAATTGACTCAGCTTAGTTGGCAAGTGAAGTGAAGTGAAACGAAGTGAAGTGAGTTGAGTTAATATAAAAAGAACAAGATATTCAAACTCTAGCAAGAGAACACAAATAACTAACAAAGACTGCAATACTTTGACACCTTTTTTAACGTTTGTTTTTCTAATCAACCACAAATTTGTGAATCAAGAAATACATCTTTGATAAATTTTACATTAAAATTAAAGATTAAAAATAAAATTTAAAGGTCCAATATCATTCAATCATTCAATTTCGTATGACATTTTTCGTCGCTAGCCTTAAAAACAACAAGATTCACACAAACTTAACCTCGACTATTTAACTGAGTATCTCACTTCATTTTGAGATTATTTTGCGTGTGCAGCAGAATCGGAAAGGGAGGAAGGTATCCAACTCAGTTTGTCATAGCTCAGTTAAGATAAACAGAATAAGAATTATCTGAGTTGATCTGAGTTTATCTGAAGTGAGGTGAGATCTCAGTAAATTTTAGGTAAAAAGAATACAGCTAATGTGTAGTTATGTTTCGTGCTGCCACTAGTGGTGTATATAATAACTAACTACTGCATAATATTATTATTGTATTAATAACGTAATATCCTCTGTTTACATAGGCAATATGGGAGCGTAATATTAATATTATAGTACGCTTAAAGAAAAAATTATTTAAATAAAAAAAAAACATTAATACACCACGTTTTTAAAACGAACTAAAAAGTAAACAAATAATTTCTCCTAAAAAAACATGGGGCGCATCCCTTACTATTATCTATTGCATGCATCCCACGTTTTTCTCGGAGAGAAAATTACTGTATTTTTGTAGTTGTTTTTTTATAGTTTCTGTATGAGTTGTTTGTCTGAATAGGAAAACTAATTGCGGAATAGTGGAAAAAGTTTGTACCACATCCTTTTGTGTACATAGTGTAGTTGTGTATATATGTTAATGTTGCACTGTTATCTAGTTCTAAACTTTAAAGTTTCCGTCTCTAGCTCATTTGCAAGATAGTAAGAAGAGTTTATACCACTACTTTTTGTTGTGTATATACAGTGTGTCCCCGGATTGAGTTCACTATAGGTGTAATCGGCAAAAAATTTATGAATTTTATTTTCATGTTTTGGGATTCTGTCCTGCTTTGTCTGAAAACAATTTTAAACATATTTTTAGTTTTTAAAAATCAAGGTGGCCATGAAAAATGTAAAAAACTATTTTATATTTAGGTAAAATGCCTTTTGGTTAATAATACGGCATAATGTTCTTGAGAAAAGTTGTTCAGAATAGGAAATTATGGTTCTGTGCAAAATTTTAAAAAATCAGTTTTAAAAAAAATGTGTTTGGACATAACGCCGACTGGACATTTGCGCAAGCTAAAGTCAAAACGTTAGGGGTTGAGTAAAATCTGTCAATACATCAATCTCATGCAAAATATCTATCAATAACAACGATTAGCTTGCACAAATGCGAATGAACGGTCGGCGTAGTGTCCTCAGTCGGCGTTTTGTCCAGTCGGCGTTTTGTCCAGTCGGCGTTATGTTTAAACTCATTTTTTTTTAAACTGATCTTTTTAAAATTTTGCACAGAGCCATATTTTTATATTCTGAACAACTTTTTTCAAGAACATTACGCCGTATTATTGACCAAAAAGGCACTTTACTTGAATACAAAATAGTTTTTTACATTTTTCATGGCCGCCCTGATTTTTAAAAAAACTACAAATATGCTTAAAATTGTTTTCAGACAAAGTAGGGCGGAATCCCAAAACATCAAAACAAAATTCTTAAATTTTTTGCCGATTATACTTTTAGTAAACTCAATCCGGGGACACACTGTATGTTAATATTGCATTGTCATCCAGTTCCGAGACTAGCTTTACAGTTTCAAGTTTCTAGCTCATCGGAAAGTTAGTTTAAAATCGATTGCAATATTTGTATCGAACAAACAAACAAACATACAGGAATGAAAGCGTGTTAATAAGAATGTTTTAATAATTATTATTCTAGGGAAACTTTAATTAAATAACCAACTTAATTAAGCTTATAAAGTATATAATGAAATTACTTTGAAAGAGAGAGTCGAAAGGTTAAACAAACTTCAAAATCAATTTAAATCGGATTGCGAAAGCCATAATCAACCATCGAACACACACATCTACTTATCGGCGATGACCTTTTCGTGTCATCGCTTTTGAACTAAGCTTTGTACTGGAAACAAGACGTACATAACCTCTGATCCCTGCTGCATTTTCGTTAAATGTTGAAACGGAAACGGGAACGAAAACGGAAACGTCTCGTTTCGCAAACGTAATCCAGCACGTAGTCTTCGAAAACGGAATAGCTGCTTTTCCTATTTTTGTCTTGCAGATATTAGCAGCACTGTTAACTTGAATGTGCACAAAGTAACAAAATTAACCGAGTAAATTACTAGGTCGAAAATCATGATAGTAAATTTTACTCTAGAAGTGAATTCATAACCTAGAAATTTATTTGTTTCGCATGTCATTTATTTCTAAAACATTCGCTCAGGTCTTGTGTAGTTTTTATTTCTATTATCCAATTTCAAGTATACTTTTAATGATTTCAAAATGTAATTGCATATACCGAAAGTTATTTTGGCAAAGGCCAAAATGATAATTCGGTAAATCTCCCAATTTATTTAAATTGTTTCTTTATAAAACAAAGAAATTTTTACGTGGGGTATGTGGTGTAACTATAGGAGAGATCGGGTACGAAATAGATTAGTGTATGATGAGTGTGAAATTGAAAAAAATGTTGTAGCAAAAGTTGCCCCGTGTTAGAGTCAGTTAAGATGGTTCGGACATGTTGAGCGAATGTCTAATAAACGTTTGCAGTTAAAAAGATTTATTTGAATGATTGAATGATGGTATACGTTTGCGTGGACGTCCGATGAGTAGTTGGAGTGGTATGATTGAGAGAGTGGCTTGTGTGAGCGAAAGTTTCCAAGTAGTAGGAATAAAAGAGCATGTATGAAAGGAATTATGAATGTGGATAAAGCGAAAGTCGCTTGTTTGGATAGGAATGTTTGAAGGCGACTGATTTCGGGATGATAAAAAGAGTTTGTGTCACACGCTTTTTTGGGTACATGGCGTGATTGTGTATGTATGTATATATGTATGTTGCCAAGTGATAAAAATAAAAAAGCAGTTACAAGACATATTATGAATACTAGAAGAAGCAAGATTTATATATTTTTCAATTACCGTTATATGTCTCTGGAAATGCCAAAATTAGCAATTTTAACAACACGTCCAGGAACTTTTGTTGTTAATAAACAATTTCTCGATGGATAAATCTATTGGCTTCCATGTATTTACATACTTTTTCTACATCTATCAAAATTAATACCAAAACTTTTACTGCTAGAGTACTTGTTCTTTCCCGAAATAGCATCGACTAAATTGAAAAAAACTTAAAATATTATACAAATAATTTTAGTAAATTACAAAAAACGTTTAAAAATATAACAATTTTTTCTGTAACTTTAAATATCGACTTCAACCGATAACAAATATAAATCCTGTATAATTAATAATAATTATTTTTAATTTATTTCAATTTTATTTTATATTTTAAATTCTTAAATTTAAATTGTACCTTATTATACTTGAAAATTATTAATGTCCGTCAATTATTTTAATTTTCAGAAAAACATATGCTAGATATTGATAAATATATTCTTGTAATAATAAACAAAAAAGTAACTGTAATACTCAAAAATAAATGTTAAGTTAACTAATGGAACAATAAAAAATATCAATTTTTATTAGAGATAATCTAAAATCGATTTATAAATTACATTAATTATTATTATTAAAAAATAATATTATAATTTTATTCTTTTAAAATAAATTCATATTTTTTGTCAATTTTTTGAATATATATAAGCTTGTATTTACAACCCCTTTTAAAAGCTTTATATTGTAAAAGCATTTCTTGATATTTTTTTAAAATTATGTAATTAGATATAATATCTAACATATTAAAATCAAACTAAAATTTAATAAAGTTCTTGAATATAATAAGAATAAATAAATAATAAGAATTCCAAGTAGTAGGAATAAAAGAGCATGTATGAGTGAAGAATTATGAATGTGGATGAAGCGAAAGTTGCTTGTTTTAATAGGAATGTTTGGAGGCGACTGATTTCGGAATAATAAAAAGAGTTTGTGCCACACCCTGTTGGGTACATGGCGTAATTGTGTATGTATGTATGTATCATGCTATTTGAAGTAACTCGTGATCGACTTAATTGCAAATCTGGACCAGACAACATTTTTCTTATAGAACATCCATTGCACCATACTGATATTGATTATCTTTAATTCAATTTACAAAATAATATATTAAATACTAATGTAAAAACAAGACTAGAATTTGAACATTATCACATAGATGCTAAGAAATAAAAATACAATTTTTATATTTAAAAAAACGACGAGTTTTGATGGACGTTAAAATAACAGTAAAAATGTTAATTTACATCGACGGATGTTAACAAAAAGTATGTACAGAATACCATTTTCATAACATTTTGCAACCTTGAACAATAACAGCGCTGTTACTGCTAACATTTCTGTTCAGAATAAGGGCATTAACGTCCATCAAAACTGTCGACGTTACTACATATTTAAAGGGTAAATCTGTATTAAAATGAATAATAATATTTTATTTTTTATGTATTATATGTTATTTGAAGAAAATTACCGACCCATTTATAAAAAGTTAATTGTAAAATATAATACTTATAGTAAAAATATTAAAAATTTGTGTTTCATTTAGTAATTGCATGCGTATATATCGAAGAGTACCTCAAAATCCTTTTGATATACCGGAAGATATTTTTGTCAGTTATTATAGATTGAATAAAGAAATAGTTCAACAAATCATTTGTAAGTTAAATATTCAATAATAAATGAAAAATGCTAGCAATTATTAGGGAAATTAATGGCGCTCATGTGGAAATTATCGCACCAGCATCAACTGATCAGCATAACTCTCCGTTTGTATTTTTTTATAAAAAATCAAAATATTCTTATAAATGTTATGCTTGTGAGTATTGAACAGTTATAACTAGAAATAGGAATATTATAATTAGCAATACTGTCTACAGATTTCAGATTCAGATTGTAAAATTTTGGCAGTAAATGCTTGCTATCCGGAAATCTGTTCACGATTCAACTATCTGGCATATGTCAAATATCAGAAATTATTTGCTAAACGAATATGGAAAATGTATAAATTTATTTCTTTTTTTTATATTAATATTAATAAAAATATAGAAAATAAATACTTTTCCATTGATATATTATTAATCAATTCGTTCATTTACTTTTGATATAAAATTAACCTATGAAAATTAGAACTGTCAAAATAACACTGAAGTTAACTGCGATGTACATATTGCGCTGTTACAAACATGTTTACATCGGGTTGTTCAGAATACCATTTTTAACAGCTATGTTAAATTTGAGCTAACATTACAATGTATAACATCAGCGATGTTAAATTTAGTGCTGTTAACATTAATGTTCAGAATAAGGGCATAAAACTTGATCTACATAACGATACTTTTCAAGAAAATTGTCATGAAAATCAATTTGGTAATATTTTTATTGGTGATCATATTATCTTAGTGAACTAATTGAGCATAGATTAATCTTATAATAAACCAGTAAATAAGTACTTAACACTTGTTTAAACATAAAAGCTATTACGCGTAAAGTTAGGTTACAGACACTTACATTTGTAATTGCTTTTTCGTTAGTTATATTTTCAATAAAATCCTGTTTTTCATTATCCAGCAGTCTTCGAAGTTTCGTCTCCGTACAATCTTTGTTTATATCGGTCACTTGCCATTCAATTTTCACTGAAATTAATCAACTCCATTCATTATTAAACATCTATTTTCCATAACGCTGGAACCTTCCGGAATAAACAAAGCCACGAAAAACGAAGGATAAATTTATTAAAATGGAAAAACAATATACAAATTAATATCAATACACTGTAAAATATTTAACACTTGCAGATTATTTGCAGACACAAACAAAACCGCTTAGTTTATTTCATTTCTGTTAAGTTGTCAAGAAACTTTTCCGAAATTTGACATGTGTTTATATAAAGCATGAGCAAATAACCTTAAAGTTTTACCGTCGATGGATCTTCATTTACAAATTGCTATATGTGATACACTTTCACATATTAAAATAGTTTTAATTTGCAACAAAAAAAAAAAAATAATTCAATATAATGTGCATTATCCAATTTTGAAACTGAAGAACCATTACTGTGTTGTACTTGAAAATATATACCGTAATATTCATCTGACATATAAATATCGTTGATTAGTTTCGGATAGAAACGTAATAATCGTTTTGCAAGATCCGCATGAATCGATGTAGCATTCAACAAACTTCCCGGTAAAAATGGTTCAACTTTTGTCTCGTTAATTAAATATTAAAAACTAGTAGAAATATTTGTTTTTCTTAATAATTATTAATATACTGTTAAAATTTCGTTATTATATATATATATATATTATTTACCTTTTAAATCAGCCAATTTATATATATATATATATATATATATATATATATATATATATATATATATATATATATATAGCTTGAGTGATAGAATCTGATTGTTTCTTTACCCCAACTAGTTACATTACTTTCTGTAATACCCATGTTTATAAAACAAATTATATACTTTTAAAATAATATATACAATGTACAATTTCGTTCATAATCTGTTCATGCATTAACAAATAATTAAGGAATAACATATCTGCATTTATATTGATCAAACATATAAATTCGACTGCGTTTTAATTTTTTATTTTTGGTTCACTTTGGTACAATCAATACATATTAAATAAAAATAAACGTTGTTTTAACAAAAATAAAATCAAAAAAGAAATATGTAAATTTAAAATAAGAGCAAATTATTAAAGTTTTATCTGTTTCATAGCTTTGGCGATTTGCGATGATGCCTGCTTTTTCGATGTAGAAACTTTAATCATTACATCATTCTTAATATCATCATCATCTTCATTATGTAGATCATTAGCATCATTATAATAATCATCTAATCCATTATTATCATCGTTAACAGTTGCTGTACGTTTTGAAGCAGCCGTTGGCGGTGCATAGGGCAAAGTGGGACATTTTTTGTTATAAACACGCGTAAATGCCCCCTTTACTTTCGAATCGACTCGACGAAATGGATCAGTAACGCTTTCGATCCGACGAAATCGATCATTAATGCGTGGCCATTTTGTAAGCTCAACTAAATTCGTAAAATCGTCGCGTAATAAACGATACGAAAACATCACATCGACAGCTTTACATATACCATCGGTGCCATTACGTGCCAATGGCTCGACGATAGCGTTCCGTAAATGCTGCGCATAATCCAAACTTATTGCCGTACGATCACCGGATATACTTGTCGTCCGGCTATGCACGTATATTCCATTTAACATCCGATTGAATCGATTCGCTTTCGCATTTTGATCAAGCCAGCCGGGATAATCGATATCTCCGTCAATATGACCGGATAGGTAATGACCGGGTAATACTGAACTATATATTCCTTGCATTTCCAGCTGTGACCAATTCTGCGTTGAGCGTATTTTCGCATCGATAACATCTCCAAGGCTAATTGCATCAGCAGCTGCAGCAACACATTTCAAACGATCACCGTTACGCGGGATCACTTTCAAATAGCTCTCCTGCATAAGCAACGGACCGATGCTGTAATCGTAGAAGAACAATTTACTTTTATCGGCTAGACTCATCGTTTCGTGTGCCTCGGCTGAGAATACTTTATCTACCACTTCCCACGCTTCTAATCGAATATCTTTCGGAATTATTGCTTTCGGAATCGATGTTCGATCTATCGCGTATAATTCCAGTAGATTAATCGTTTGTCGAACATCTTGTCCGGTTGTTTTAATTAATTCGGTAATTTCGTTAACGTCGATTATCAAATCTTCTTTCGAACATATCGACATTATAGCTTCGTGAATCTGTTCCACGTGTGGCTTAGCGAAAGGCAAATCGAAGCAATCATTCGCTAGCGTACGAATTTTCGGGTGCTGACGATCGTTACATATGCAAATAATTGGTATTTGAGAGCGTTTGATAAGTGCGATAAGCTCTTTGATTCCGTCCTGATCTTCAATGCCATCCATTTCGTCCAGAAGTAGAACGCGACGTTTTGTAATTGCTTGCCCATCATGGCGGCAATAATTAGCCAGTGAAGTTGTGTTGATTATATGTGCGATTTTTTCACGTATCATGCGTTTGTCACGCAAATCGAATGCATTAAATTCGACGATATCGTAGCCGAAATGTTCGCAAACTAGTACAGCCGATAAGGTTTTTCCAACTCCGGATGGACCACTAAGAATTGCTGCACGAAAGCGACATCCATCATCCTCCGCTGCATATGGATTTGGACGTGGATTCGTACGTGTTCGATTATAGTCCCAATCCTTGAACCATTTCACTAATTTGGTCACATTGCTACGCGCACACTGTTGGCCGATTATATGTTCAAAACTTGTAGGTTTATATTTATCAACCCATGCTAATCCTGCGCGTGATCTTATATCCTAAAATTGTATAGTAAAATTTAAATATTGTAGGTTATTTAATATCATAATATTATACTTACATGCGACATGTTAACACAGAAATGCAATTTTTGGAGGAACTAATGTATATAAATTGTATATAATGTATTGTATTTGATATAATGTATATTAAATTGTAGGTATAATATATATAAATTGGAAAATAATGTCAAACAACAACAACAAATAACTTGTATCAATCGGAAATTGGCGATGTCGCGCTATTAAGGTAGCTGTCAAACTAATAAATATATGCAAATGCTAGATAAATATTGTTATAAAAATAATTTATAATTAATAATTTTATATCAAACAGTAATTAATACTACCATTGTTTATTATTATATTTATAGTTTTTCATCTTTGGTTCATAGATTAACTATATCGCTTACGCTATTAAATATTTATTTAAATATTAATATTTAACATTTTATTTAACTTTATAGTTGCCCAACTAAAAGAGATGTTAAAATCACTAAATGGAATTATTATTATTAAATTAATCAATTAATTAATAAATCATTAAAATTGACATTCTGAAAGCCCCAAATTTACCAATAAATAATAAATAAATTTACTACCAAAGCTTCCAAACTTTCGAATAATTTCATTGCATATGTCCGGAAAGTGTCCGATTTAATAATACGAACGACTTCAGTTCATGTAAGCAAAGATTGGATAAATTAGTATCGTGTATTTCGTCGAGGTTTCGGACGCATTTGAAAGATGCTTTGATGGTAAGTGTCGTTCTCTCTCTCTCTCAAAGAGTTTTTAGTACATTAATTAAAATTCGTTTCCGATTTTCTGTGCTTATTTAATTACCTGGTAAATCTTATTTGTGTCATGATGCAAGACGAAATGTCCGATTATTAATACAGAACTTAACCCCTAAAGCCCGTTTTATTTTATAGTAAAGAATCGAGGGGCAAACCACTTTCTTAAATTTTCTACACCAGATTGTACAATCTTAGGATTTTACCGAATTTTAAGGAAGATTGTAAGCGATTTTAGTATGATTTTATATGATTTTAAGCGAGATTGTAAAGATTTTATATGATTTTTAAGCGCGATTGTAAGGATTTTTCATTTATTTCATGGATTTTAAGTAAGATTGTAAAGATTTTATCATGATTTTATGCGATTTTATACCGAAATTTTTAAGATTATAGGAAAATTTTACTCGAGATTTTTAATTAATTATAGGATCTCGTGTACAAATTATTTAATGTGTTTAAATTCTTCTTCAAAAACATATTTATATTAAATATTTACGAACTGATAATGATTTCAGCTATGATTTTACCACAATTTTACTAGGATTTTAACAGATTATAAAAAAAATCCCAAAACCACACTGTAAATTAAAATAAAACAGTGATCTTTGACAAGTGCTTAAGTGTTTATGTACTTCGGATCATAGGTAAGATTTTTTTGTAAATTTTATGGAAGATGGATGGCTTAGCTTCCGAAATACATGAGTATTTAGTTTTATTTTAATTTACAATGTGGTTTTGGGAGCTTTTTATAATATTATTTTTATTTAAATTTTGCCACAGTAAATCATTTTCTAATCTTATAATGTTTAATTAGTTCTTTGTAATAAATTAATAGACGATTAATACACTTAAATATTACTGTATCAATTTTCAATCGCCAAAATATTTAAATTATAAATATAAATTATATACGTTAATTTACAGAGAATTTTTGAGGTATATAGAAATACAGAAAAAGTAAAAATTTCACTTCGATTTTTCCTCTGTAATTTCGCTATTTATTTTTTTAGTTTAGTAAAAAAAACAAAAAATATGTGAAAGTACAGAAATATAAGTTATATTTTTTGTACAGTTTTGAATTTAAGTTAAATTAATGATATAATGCCAATAAAAAATTTATTTTGAAATGAATAAATATTTTATTAGTATTATTACACAAAATATAGTAAGACATATGATTCTACATTAACTTATTTCTTATTTTATTAGGTCATTTTTACTTTAACTTTAATGTAATTATTACGAATTATGTAGAAAATAATAGTATTTTGAGTTAGAAATATAGAATTTTTTTGTAATAAAATTCTAGTACTATTTTTCTGTAACTCATCCCCATTTTGTTAATAGTTTTTCCCCCCAATACACCTTTCCGAACTGATCAATCAATTGATTTTCTCCGCTGTTGTTATTTGTGTAAATTTTATCAACTGCACACTGCATTTTTTCATCCGAATCCGCAAATCTTGGAATGTTGCTGCGTCTCAAAATCATCTTGGAGCGGAGTTTTGTCTTCGTCTGGTTTCATGCCTCGGAAGTAACAAGTCTTTTTTCTCCGAAAGAAATTGCCCCTCCCAGATTGTTCTGAATCAAGTGAGATAGAGAATTGGGCTGCCTGATTCCGACTGGAAAAATATAAGTTATGAATATATCAAACAAAACTAAGCTATCGTTCGGTTTAAGAGAAACTAAAATATGCATAAAACAATAAATACACATTAAAGTAAATAAAAAGATAGCAATTAATTAAAAATACCTATTTGTTTTCATTATTATATTATTTAACAGGCGTTAAAACTACCAAATTCTTTAGAATAATAAGATAAATGCGCTTAAATAAGATCCAAATAAGATATAAACAGTTTAATATCACATGATTATTGTCAGATTTTTGTTAATTTAACCCTTTCAGGACGGAATAGATTTTTCTGAATAATAATAACCACAATAAAATGTAACTTAAATTTACATTATATAGCTTTTAACAGTAAAATAACAACATTTTTGTAATTTTACTGTGTGATATTATTTTTTTATGAAAAAAAAATTACATTCTTAGAAAATATAAAAAATCTTTTATTTGTGGTTCCATAGAAATACTTCTAGGCCTGAAAGGGTTAAGTCAGTAGTAAATCCTTAGATTATTCATACATTTACTATTAAACTAAAAATCATTTTTAACCTATGCCCTATAATGACAATTGGTATAATCTGGAGTAACCTAACTTAGGACTACATATGATGCTTGTAAGACATATTTCTATCAAATCACCATAAAAAACAATTCTATTGCAATCATAATTATCTTAAATAAACTAATTAGCACATCGGATTAATTAATAAATCCAGTAAAACAGTATTTAACACAGAAAATTAAAGTTACAAGCGCTTACCTTTGTAGATGACATTTTATGACTGGAATTTCCTTTCGTATGGATAGATAGTTTGTGCCCCCCCCCCTCCATCCTTTTGGGTACATTGCGTGTTTGTTTATGTATGTATATTAATCAATAACATCTTATTTCTTATTTATCAGCCACCTTCGAAGTTTCATCCGGTCTTCATCGTCGGGGATTTTGCCAACCTCATTATCACTTGATATGTAAACGCATCTATTACGAGATTAGGACCACGTGTTTCTTCCCCATTTTCCCTAAACTCTAATCTTTAATTATGTAATTCACTACTATTAAATACACTTTAAATAAACACACACAAGCATTAAACTAACCGTACAAACTCAAGTCACCACAGTCCGGAAAAAACTTGAGCATCCAATCTTCGTGTGTCTTGAATTGCTGCTGCTGCTGCTTCAATATTCAAATTACTATTATTTTTAAAATCCCAATGTCATATATTTATTATTTACTACATTATTTAAACGCAGAGAGTCTAAATTAAATAAAAATATATTTGGTTACGAATTAAAATCTAAACGTCACACAAGACGATTGCGCAACATGTTCTGCGCATATATACATACAAAAATATAATAACATAATAAATTAATTATTTATAATTATTACATGAAACCTATATAAGTGTTTATGTAATATAATTTTAATAGAAATTTATTCAAGAATTTATTTTATTTAAATATAATTCTTTTCTCAACGTTTCGAACGTCCATGCGTTCTTCATCTATTTTTGATATATGTATTTGTTGAGGGGAAAAACCACTTGTAAAATATGGTTTACAAATTTAATAATATCCCTTAAAATTCTAGTAAAATCATGATCAAATCTGTAAAAATCATGGTAAAATCACAGCTAAAATCCGTAAAATCATTAACAGTTCGTAAATATTTAGTGTATATTTACTTGAAATCGGTATAATCATGATAAAATCATTATAGGTAAAATATTTGAAATAGCGTTGGCCACAAGATTAACAAATTTCTTTGAATCTAATAAATTATATATGTAATAAAAATCAGTTTGGTTTCAGAACGGGTAAAATAAAAAAATAAATATTATTATTATTATTACATTTGGATATGTCGTTTATTTCAGTTTTCTTGATAAAAATGTACGTTAAATATGGTCGAAACGTCAATTATAAACACATATTAGCACAGAACTACATCCTAAGTAGTTTTATTTTACTGTAAAACACCTTTAAACATTGATTCTGCACCGATTCCAAAGTTCCATCTCGTCTCTTTTATTATTTACTTGTAAATGTCACATTTTGTATCGCAGTTTTTCTCTGATTAAATCGTACGTTAAATTCGGTTGAAACGTCTAATTAATAATAGTATTTTAATTTAAACTTGGTGCTACATTATTAATCTAGCCCCAAGAATTACCACAAATATTTTTAATATTAACCACATAAATATTTATTCAGGAAATATATAGATCTTATAGCAATAATAACAACAAATATGTATATGGGAGAACATAGTTTTATTATTAGAACATAGTTTTACAGTACAATAATAATAAAAACATATACAAATTACTAAAACACGTGTTTCTTTCCAAAGCTTACCTCATTGGTTTATAACCTGCTTTGGTTATAACTGGAGTTATGATCCAAAAATTTCCCAGCTCCGATTATAAATAATTAAATAAAACTGCAACCACTTCGTTTAACAGCAGTTTAACCAATTAATTAATTTATTCCCTGAGCTATTAAATTTCTAAACTAATATTTTCCACAAATCAAATTAGCAGTGACACAAGTTTAATGACCTCGCCACCGGATTTTCAAGTTCAATGTCAAACTTATTATTTTTACACTTAAATATTTATTCCTTTAGCAATATAGGGAGTTGTAATTAAAATAATAACAAATATGTTTATATAGTTTTATTGTAACATAGTTTTAAGTACACATAATAATAAATATATATACAAATTATTAACATCACATAACCTACCTCAACTTTAAATATCATTCCAAACCCAATAATACCTTCAAATCCGATTTAAATCTATCGATAATTTGCCAATAACCATATTAATCTCCCCGCAATTCATATTATATTATTACAAAAAATTACTTATGTCACACGAGAGCAGGAGGTTATAAACTAGTTTCGCATTATACCACCATTTGTGCGTGCGCTAGAGTCGCGCTACAATCTTTAATGGATCTCTTGCAATAGGGTCAATTTGCAGTCGAAAATAGTTTAAAATAATAATTAAAATAGTTTCATTGCTTAATTGTTATGTTTTCATGTAGATTATATAGTAATATAGCTATTACAATATATTAGCAATATAAATACATATATATAACGAGTTTAAATATTAGCGAAATTCGATTTAATCCAAAAATAGCCATCGTGTAAGGAATCCATTATCTGTATTCATTTAACCCGGTTGTAAAATAATTCTGCCCGGTTCTGATTGGTGAATATCGGCCGAAACACGACAAATTTATTTCGTAAAATTTTTAACGAATCTATCTGTATTCATTTAACGTTTTTCTGAAAGAATTGCAGTAGTTTTTTATTGGTGAATATTGGCGAATTTTCGACAAAATTATTTAGAAAATTGGTCAAATGAATACATACACTGTTATATACAAATATTAATAATAAATTATATTAAAAAAATACTTAAATACTGATTAACAAATTTTTCGCATTTACATACATTTTTCTCGAGTTTTATTACCAAATAAAATAAAATAAAAGTGAATTTGTATTGATTTTACATTGATTTTAAGCAATTTTTCGTTGATTTTATTCATTATAAGTAAGATTGTAAAAGATTTTACCTTGATTTTTCTCGATTTCATATCTAAATTTTTAAGAATGTAACGAATTTTAATTAATTATAGAATCTCGTATACAAATTATTTAATTCTTCTTCAAATACATATTTTAATAATTATACGTAACAAAATTGTATTTTATAAATAATAATAATAGCTTTGTTCGCGAAACACATCCCAAACTAGTTCCGAACAAGTACGCATGCAAAATGTAAATTTGATCGTTCGCGGTAAGAAAATTACATGTTCTGAACAAACAGTTCTGGGTTCGCGAAACACAATTATTTTATTCGGAATTAGTTACGAACGTATTCGACACATCCCAGGATTTTATCAAGAATTTCTGTTTACCAGCAATAGTTTTCACGTCAATTTCGAACGTTTTATGTTAGATTTGTGTTTAAAAAGGACAAGTTATTTACTATTATACACGGAATAAACAAGAACAGCTGATATCTAAAATAAAACTTGTCAAATAACGGGATTGGCAAAGCGCACTCTCTGCTCGAACAATTTAATTAAAAGTAATGTTCATTTAACGTTCGCGGAAATATAAATTCCTCAATAAATTGATCCTAAAGACATTCCGAACAAGTTCCGAATTAATTCGGAATTGCTACCGCGAACAAAGCTAATAATAATAAAAAACTTACACAAGCATTGTATCAATTGAGAAATCATTTCGGTCACAACAATAAATCTGCATCAACTCCTTCATTTGACCACAAGTTTTGCAACATAGCCTCATCTTGATAGATTTCACTTTTATCTGCTGCGTTCGGCCCCAACAAACACAATTTTTCGGCAAGTATCTTCCGCTTCCCAAATAAAACATAGGACCCCCGCCAATTTCCAATTTCTTCCGGACAAGTATTAAAACGCATAATCGGCTCATAGGAAATCGGTCTGAGTGCGCTGATAAACACAGATTTAAAATATTTGCATTTGCTGGGCAAAACATGTAAAATTGCAACTCGCATTCCAGGAATTAAGCCAAAAGGGCATTGCAACAAATGCCAATTATGTAAATAGATCGATACTTGCGTAGGAAGACAAATCGATTTATTTTGATTGCTTAGGTAGGTAGTTTCGTCTTGATTTTCGGTGTTAAACTCTTTTTCTGGTAGCATTGCTGAGTCTCGTAAAATTAATACGTGAACTTGTTTACCTGATAATGAAAAACAAGATATTGAACCATTTCAAGGCAAACAAAAGGCTATATCGAGACAGGTGGTGGGAATACAAAAATGAATAATTTTACATTTGATTTATTCGTTTAATACTAGATATTTATGGTAACTAATTATTAGAAAAATTAGCTAATTTATCTACAATTAATAATTTAATAACAATTTTTATATATTTACAGAAGTGGCATATGAAAAAAATTAATCAAATAATTTCTTTGTTTATTGTTATTTTGATTTCCAAAAAATATATGTGTTATTAATTATAATAAAGATTAATCATATTTTTTTTCAAATAAAAAGCATGTGTGAGATAAGAGAAAATCGCATTTTTCAAGGAAAATGATAAAAATTATTTTTTTTACAAATAAACTGCACATAAATAAATTCTGAAACTAATACATAAGTACTATAATAACAATTAACAACATATATATTTTTTGGAAATCAAAATAATAATAAACAAAGAAAATATTGACAATTATATATTTGATTAATTTTTTTTATATGTTAATTCTGTCTGAATATTAAATTATTAATTGTACATAAATTAGCTAATTTTTCTAATAATTAATTACCATGAATATGTAGTATTAAACGAATAAATCGAATGTAAAATTATCCTTTTTTGTATTTCCACCACCTGCCTAAATATAGCCTTTTGTTTGCCTTGAAATGGCCTTAAATATAAAACAAATAAATACCCGGTGTTCCAAATGCTGGATTTGAGGTAGTTTCCGTTTGGCCGGGATACGAATCAACAAAATATTTTTGGACAAGAATGCCTTGAAACGAAACTAATTTTGAGGTTTGATTTTTTTGTTAATTTAAATAATCATGCGCCTGTGCTATTGTGAGCAATCTATCATCATCTTCTGTTGAATCGGAACCGGATTTCTTATTTGACGGCTTTCAAAGTAGTACTTGTATCCACTTTCTCTATTAAATACAATAATATTTATAAAAGATTAGAAAATGATCTACTGTGGCGAAATTTAAATAAAAATAATTTTATAAAAAATCCCAAAACCACACTTAAATTAAAATCAAGCTAAATACGTATTTCGGAAGCTAAGCTTCCATCTTCAGTAGCTAAATAAAATCTACAAAAATCTTACCTGTGATCCAAAGTACATAAACACTTAAGCACTTGTCGAAGATCACTGATTTGTAGATTTTATTTAGCTACTGAAGATGGAAGCTTAACTTCCGAAATACCTACGTATTTAGCTTTATTTTAATTTAAGTGTGGTTTTGGGATTTTTTATTATATTATTTTTATACAATAATAAATAATAGCCATATATTTTCATTTAACTTTAAAGTATGTATCAGAATTCTACTAATTTGCAAAATATTAAGTTACGCAATAATAGAAAAAAATTAAAATTATAATTTAATTTTCAATAAATCATTCAAACTAATACATTGTTAAGTATATACAACATATTGTCAATTATTAATATAAATTTCAACAAATTATCTAAATTATTGGATTGGCTTTTGAGGAACTTATTAATAAGATACATTCTTAATTATTCCTCAAAAGCTCATCCAATAATATATTACCAAAGGAACACCGTTGAAGAACAAATTATCTAATAAAGATTTTACTTGAAATTTACAAAAAAACTTACCGATTTTAAAAGTTCCTCATAAATTGTCGATCAGTCGAAATAATATCGCATATGTCTTGTCTATTTATAGCTGGATAATTTAAAACATGTTTTCCATTCAATCGTATGAAAAAGCTGGGCTTAGAATTGTCTTCATCGACATTATTACAGATCAATAAGCATTGTATTTCTTTATTTTTTATACTTAATTCGCATTTATGTAATCTTTACGATTTGTTCGTTAACATTTTTATTTATAAACTTATTATATAAATTACTTTGTAGATTTAATATTTCAATATCTTTTATATTTATATATAAATAATTTATTCTCCGATCATTTTTATAGAACTCATCGAAAACGTGATAGTTTTTAATTAAAACAAAATGATCTAAGCAAGCCAGCATTTGTTCGGAAAAATTACTTGTATCATTCGGAACAATAATACAAGCGATAAAATGTTGCGAATCGGATAGAACAACAAATCCATTGTTTTTAGAAATGTGTAAATGGCCCACTAAGTAACCCTCGGTTAATTTGTTCAAATATACACCAAAATTCCAAACTAATGGGTCACATGTAGACGGTAGTTTGTGGTCAATTTTAAACTAACTGGAAATTTTATATTATATTCTTTTAGTTCGCAATTTGCTTTTAACAAAATGGATACAATCTGTACGGCAATATCCTCACGAGTTACATTATTCGTTCGTAACGCTGCCTGACAAAATTCCGGATTAAATAATTTCAAACAGTCATTTAATTTACTAAGACGTAGTAAATATAATGGTTTTTTTATATTAAATTTATAAACCAATTCCATATAATAAACGCATTGCGTTTCTCGCTTGTGTACATAATAATTGTTCCAAACAATATTAGATTCCTCAGTTAAAATTATATGTTTTCTTGATCGAGAAAGTAAACCGTTGTAAATAGAAACTTGTTCATTTGTACGTGGTAATCGGATATTATTATAAGATTTAAACTTGCGAACATAATGAACGGTAAATAAGAGAATCTACATTTGTAATTGCTTTTTCGTTTGTTATATTTTCAATAAAATCCTGTTTTTTATTATCCAGAAGTTTCATCACCGTACAATCTTTGTTTATATCGGTCACTTGCCATTTAATTTTCACTGAAATAAATCAACTCCATTCATCATTACAAACATCTATTTTCCATAACGCTGGAACCTTCCGAAATAAACAAAGCCACGAAAAACCAAGGATAAATTTAGGAAAATGGAAAAACAATATACAAATTAATATCAATACACTGTAAAATATTTAACAATTGCATATATTTTTTGGAAATCAAAATAATAATAAACAAAGAAAATATTGACAATTAAATATTTAATTAATTTTTTTTTATATCTTAATTCTGTAAATATATAAAGTTACCATAAATATGTAGTATTAAACGAATAAATCGAATGTAAAATTATTCTTTTTTGTATTCCCACCACCTGTCTGAGTATATAGCCTTTTGTTTACATTAAAATGGCCTTAAAGGTAGAAATACAGAATATTTATGGTAAAATAAAATTATGTATTATATATATTTTGAAAAAAGAAAAAACTAGTAAATCTACCTACTTGGAATAAACTAGTTGTTTTCGAAACACAAGATAGACAATCTTTATTCGAAAGACACGTTGGCAATGCTTTCAAATAGATCATCGTCCAATTCTGAATATGCTCCCGCGGTTAAAGTTGACACGATGGTATTCGTAGATGGTTTTTCGTCGAACGAAAAATATCGTTCGATCACTGATATACGCCGATCGGATAAGCTGACTTTAACTGGATGATGATCGTCTTGTATTGTGCCAATATTAATCGGTATGTTCTCATAGACAAATACGTTGTCTGGAATGTAAAATTACCGTCTTTCGGCTTATCTTGTAACGCGACTTTCTCCCACAATACCGCAGTAAATGCTGTACCTGTATATTTAAATACAAATTAAGTACAAAAACTTAAGTAAATATAAATATCAGATATACAATTTGTAGAATGTATGTATAATCAAAAATTCTTTTATTTTAAATTTATTAATTTATTATTAGGCAATTTGTTAAATAAAAATGCACCAACATGGGCAGGTAAATATTTAGCAATATTTAATCTACAAAGCTCCAGTCTAATATTGTCTTTTTGTCTTGTATAATAATTATTTTTTTGAAAAATGCTCATAATAACAATAATTGAGCCGTTTATTTTGAAAGTGACCTAAGTCCATTTTTCAATTTTTTTCTGATGACAGTAGAAAAGTTTATTATTTGAGGTTATACAGTGTGTTGACTTGGACCGCCGCGTCGTACATAGGGATTTAGCATGTAAAATCAGATATGTGCAATTTCCTACTTCCCAAATTGTTTTACAAAAAAAACCTTATGATAAATGTTTTAGGGCATACTTTTCTGTATCTAAATCAAATACTAATTTTTTTTACTTGGAACCTTCCTAACGTCAAGAATTAGGTTTAAAGTTGTTAAGAAATTGACTGGAAAATGGCAGTAGCCGTGAAATTGGAACAAAAAATCAAACAAATGCTAATACACGACCGACTAATGCCAATTTCTTGACAACTTTAGGGCTAATTCCTGACGTTGGGATGGTTCCAAAACAAATTTTGTTGATTGATTTACATGTAAAAAAGTGTTTCCTAAAACATTTATCCCTTAGTTTTTTTTGTAAAATAATTTGGGAAGTAGGAAATCGCACATGTCTGATTTTACATGCTAAATCCCTATGTACGACGGTCCAAGTCAACACACGGTATATCATAAACAACAATTTGCGATTAACACATACATATTCACAGATAATTATTAAATAATTATTATTTTCTGTCATCAGAAAAAAATTGAAAATTGGACTTAGGTCACTTTCAAAATAAACGGCTCAATTAATCTAACAATAATTTAATGAAAATGTGGTAAATGTCTAGTTAGAGATACATACCATTATCGTAATATTTAATGTAGCTATCATTGGATAAACTTGTATCGAAATTGGCCATAAGAGGTGCGATCGATATTGTGTAGCAGCCAGACAGCCAAGAATGAGCGTATTCACCGGTATATAAAAATCCTCCAGTTGCTATTGTAATATTACGTACTGTAGTATTATTATGTAGTAGTATTAGTAGTGACATCTAGTGTCAACATAGTGAGTTACAGTTAGTAACAGCTCTCATGTATATTCATTTTCATCATCTTAAATATATTATCTTAAACCTAATTAAACCAGTTATTATTAAATAATAACCCCAGATAATATTACATGGCGCAGTCGTTAATAAATAATAAAAAAGTACAATAAAAATAGAGTACAACAGTGGATGATGGAAGATTAAAAATAAAAGTAAGGTTAACCTCGTGAAAAGAAAATAAAAGTGAGAGCAATGGAAACGTTTAAACCACCTAAAAATTTGAGTTTAAGTGACAATGTCAGTGAAAATTGGAGAAGATTTAAACAAAATTTTGAAATCTTCATGATAGCATCAAATTTTAAAAATAAAACTTCAGACATAAAAGTTGCCATGCTGTTAAATGTGATAGGCGAAGATGCAGTGGAAGTTTATAACACATTTAACCTAACAACGGAAGAAAGAAAAGAGTACGAAACAGTGATAAAAGCGTTTGAAGAATATTGTGTTCCGAAGAAAAATATTGTTTATGAAAGATATCTGTTTTATAGTAGATCACAGAAAGAAGGTGAATGTTTCGATCACTTCTACACTGATATTAGAAGATTAGTAAAATCCTGTGAATTTAGAGAACAAGAAGAATCTCTACTTCGTGACAGAATTGTCTTGGGAATAAGAGACACCGACTTACAAGAAAGATTGCTGAGAATGAAAGATCTAGATTTAAACAAAGCAGTATTAGCATGTAAAAGCTATGAAGTAACAAAGACACAAACAAAAGAAGTACAAGAAAAATTAAATGTGGACGCTGTAGTACTAAACAAACAAGGCAAAAATAATAGTGGTGTGAAAAGTGAAATAAAAAGCTCACAAAAGTATGGTAACAGTGAAAGTGAATATTTGTGTTTTAAGTGCAATCACAAACATCAAAGAGGAAAATGTCCTGCATATGGAAAAATCTGTAACAACTGTGGAAGATTTAATCACTTTGCAGTTGGATGTAAAAATAAAAATAAGAAGAAACAGAAGAAAAGGCTTAACAACATCGAGCAGTCGAATGATGAAGAAAGCTCTGCTGAAGAATTTGTAATAAACACTGTTATTGCTAAGAAAATAAATACAATTTGTTGGTCACAAAATATACAAGTTGAAAACAAAACAATTAAATTTAAGTTAGACACAGGTGCTAGTATAAACATACTTCCAAGTAATGTATTAAAACAAATTAATTATACAAATAAAATAAGGTCTACCTCAGTGGTATTGGAAGCCTTTGGAGGATTTAAGTTGAATCCAGTAGGTATAATTACATTACATTGTACACATAATGATAATGAATTCAAAGATGACTTTGTAATTGTTAGTAATAAATCACAACCAATTTTAGGGTTAGATTCATGTATTAAGCTAAATTTGATAAAAAGACGTGAAATTAATAGTATAGAAAGTAATAAAACTGAATTTATAAATATTAATAAAGACGTGTTTGAAGGTATTGGAAAGTTAAAAGATAAATGTACTATTAGATTAAAAGAGAATAGTAAATCAATAGCTAGGCCTCCGCGTAGAGTACCTGTAAGTTTAAAAGATAGGTTAAAAAATACATTAATAGAATTAGAAAAAAAAGAAATAATAACTAAAGTAGATAATCCTTTGGAATGGGTTAGTAATCTTGTAATTGTTGAAAAATCAAATGGAACTCTTAGAATTTGTTTAGATCCACAAGATCTGAATGCATGTATAAAAAGGGAAAATACTTTAATTCCCACATTAGATGAATTAACAACACAATTATGTAATAAAAAGTACTATACTGTCCTTGATCTAAAAGATGGATTTTGGCAAATTGAACTAGATTCTGAATCTAGTAAACTGTGTACATTTAATAGTCCTTTTGGTTGCTATAAATTTAACAGATTACCTTTTGGTTTAAATATGGCACCCGAGTATTTTCAAAAAATTAATTCAAAGAATTTTTCAAATTTACCCGGAGTATTTGTATACTTTGACGATATTTTAGTATTTGGTGAGACAGCTGAAGAACATGATAATAATCTAAAAAGAGTAATAGAACAAGCTAGGAATTTAGGTGTTAAATTTAATAAAAATAAATTACAATATAGGGTTAATGAAGTAAGATATTTAGGTCATGTATTTACTAAAGAAGGTATTAGACCTGATGATAATAGAGTAAAAGCAATAATGGAAATGGAAAATCCAAAATCTAAAAAAGAATTGCAAAGGTTTTTGGGTATTATTAATTATGTGAGACAGTACATACCAAATCTTTCAAGCTTAACAACACCGTTAAGAGAACTATTAAAAGAAAAAGTTGACTTCCAGTGGCTGCCAATACACACTGATAGAATAAATAAATTAAAATACGCTATTAGCCATGCGCCTGTGCTGGCTACATTTGATGTTACAAAACAAATCACAATTCAAACAGACGCCTCGTCTAGTGGTTTAGGTTGTTGTTTAATACAAGAGGGAAAACCTGTATGCTATGCTTCTCGAAGTTTAAATGATGCTGAACTAAACTATGCTATGATTGAAAAAGAATATTTGGCATTAGTCTTTGCAACAAAAAAGTTTCATAATTTTATTTATGGACAAACTGTAAATATTATAACTGATCATAAACCGTTAGTTGGAATCACAAATAAAAATGTAGCTGATGTTGCATCATCTAGACTTCAGAGAATGAAAATTAAATTGTTAAAATACGACCTTAAAGTTAATTATAGTCCAGGAAAATATATGTATATAGCAGACGCATTATCGAGAGCGTACCTTTGTAATGAAAACAACTCTGAGGATAAGTGGATATCAGAAACAGTTCATACCTTAAGTTTAAATTTAAATATGTCAGATAAAAAGAAAACTGAGTTCCGAGATGCCACAGAGTTGGATTCAGTACTACAACAAGTTAAAAAATATCATTACAATGGTTGGCCCAAAAATGCTTCAAATGTTGCTGATAATTTAAAACGTTATTATATAATAAGAGATGAAATATCTGTGGAGGATGGCTTTGTCTTTTTTCAAAACAGAATAGTCGTTCCGATGTCATTAAGAAAGTACATTCTAGAATTATTGCATGAATCTCATTTAGGGATTACCAAAACTAGATCAAGAGCAAAAGAGCTAGTTTATTGGCCAGGTATCAACAATGATATTGAATGCATGATAAATAAATGTTCCACTTGTGAAAAATTTAGATGCAGTAATATTAAAGAACCGTTGATACCGCATAAAATACCAGAACTACCATTTAATAAAATCGCGTCAGATATATTAGAATTTAAAAGTAAAAATTACTTAATAATACAAGATTATTTCTGTAAGTGGCTTGAAATAATCCCACTAAAAAAGAAAGACACAGCTGAACTCATACAGAGATTTAAGCACATTTTTTCAATACATGGAATTCCAAAATTATTAATTGCTGATAATATGCCATATAATTCATTTGAATTTCGAAACTTTGCAAAAAATTGGAATTTTGAAATAATAACTAGCTTGCCGCACTATCCGCGTAGTAATGGGTTAGCAGAACGGGCTGTACAAACAGCCAAACAAATGTTGAAAAAGTGTGACTTGGAAAATAAAGAATTAGAATTGTTTTTATTAGAATTTAGAAACACACCAATAACGGGCCTTAATGTATCACCTACTCAACTGTTAATGTCAAGAAAAACACGAACCAAAGTTCCTACAAGTGAAAAACTGTTAGAACCAAGAGTTGAAAATAATGTCTATGAAAAGTTAGTTAACAAACAGAACACTTACAAAAAATATTATGATCAACATACAAAACAGAGAGATTGTTTTCAACCTGGTGATGAGGCAATGGTCAATAAAAGTAAACATTGGGAGCCTGCTAAAATAATTAAACCAGCAGACACTCCTCGATCATATGTTATTAGGGATGAAAGAGGAAGGGAACTAAGGAGAAATTCATTACATTTGCGAAAATCATTAAATACGTATGTAAAAAAACCAGAAAATAACAATGAAAATATAGCAGAAGAAAATAATATTGGTGTTGAAGAAAATAATGCTAATTCTCCTTGTATCGTTCCTCTTATAGGTGATAAAACAAAAGAAAATATAATTGTAACCAGGAGTGGTAGAACTGTGAAACCACCACCCAGGTATTCTGATTTCGTGTAACACTCTCTGGGAGGGGAGATGTAGTATTATTATGTAGTAGTATTAGTAGTGACATCTAGTGTCAACATAGTGAGTTACAGTTAGTAACAGCTCTCATGTATGTTCATTTTCATCATCTTAAATATATTATCTTAAACCTAATTAAACCAGTTATTATTAAATAATAACCCCAGATAATATTACACGTACAATGTGGCCATAAAATGGAAAATCAAATGCCAGTCTAAAACACATAATATGTAAAAAGAAAATCGAAATATTATTATTATATTATATGTATTTCAGAAAAGTAGCAGAAAAAACAGAAGTATTATTTCCTTGGTGGGTAAAATACAGAAAAAAGAACTCCAATCAAATGGAAGCATGATACAAATGAGATATTTCAAATTGAAGCTTATTTATACATACAGGGTGATTTATGACGTCGGGAAAAAACTATACCGGATAATTCCTATGAGTAATCTAAATAAAAAAACTTGAAATAAACATATGTCCGAAAATGCTTTCTAACGGAACTGTAGTCTTTAGAAGTTTATTACATGTAACATCAATCGCGCGTTAGCCTTATTTATTATATCAGAAAAAAAAAACAAGTCATAAACTTCTGAATAATTGTAAAATTACTGATTGATTTTCTAACATTTTATTGAAACACTAGTAAACCAATTTACTAGTTATGACTTACTGGGTCCCGACAAAAATTGTCTTCGATTTTTAATTATTGTAAATTGTTTACTAAATATTTATTTATGTGTATAAACATCCAAACACCAGGAGGATTCGAACGTTCAAACCGTTCGGCCATACAGATTGGCAATTAAAATTTGAAATATAATTAATTTTTCATCAATTTTATTTTTTACCAAAATTAAAAAAAACAAAATTTTTATTATGTTTTAAATTTAATGAGATTATATTTTAATTATTTTTAATTTTTGTAGTTTAATTAAAGAGAAAAATCTAAAAGTAAGCATTTCCCATTAAATTTATGCTTATATTTTTCATAAATAGAGAGTTATCACACTTGACCGCTAATGGTTACCATAATATTAAGCAATATTAGCGAAGAAAAACATATTTAATAACATAAGTTAAATTTATAGAATTTTCTGGGCTGGTAAGCCGTGGTTAATCTATCCTCGTTGCAGACATTCTTCCATACATCGTAGATGGTATCCTTAGTGCTTGGTGACTGAAGATGCCATCTACGATGTATGACAAAACGTCTGCGACGAGGATAGATTGACCACGGCATACCAGCCCAAAATATTCTATAAATTTGTGTATAATAAAAACGTAAGTAATTGTATTTGATATAAATAATGTTCTCAAAAATAATGTAATATGTTATTATATAAACAAAAAAAAAAGCTATATAAAAATTATGTGTATTATTATTTCTCAAAAATCTTCTTTAAATTAAATTTTTACTGTATTTAGTTTTTAGAATCGTTTTTTTGATTGATTTTAAATAAAATAACGTATACATATTATTTCTACTTATTTGATGTTATAAATAAATAAACTAGATAAAAAAAAGGTAAGCACTCACCAGATAGAACACAGGTGTGTAAATGCCAAGTGCGGCCGTTAAACAAGCCATCATAAGAACACGAAGGGCACGTCTTCTTAAAGGACTAAAGTCAAATAATGGCGGCTTTTTCGTTTTACTGTGCGTTTTTTTCTCTTTGACCTGTAAAACGTAAGTTGTAAATAAACTTGCTGACCGCACAACTTTTTCGCTTTTTTATTGTTAGTAAAATTGTTAGGCTTTAACAGAGTGTTTTTTTTTTGTTTTACGAAAAAATATTGGGTTTATCATAAATAAGATTGTTTCTTTTTTTTTAGTTAAAGTTTAATGTATGGATATAACAAATATATATTTATAACTGTAATTTTGTTTTTATTTCACTGTTTATATATTTTAATTTTGTGGATGTTAAAATAGTGCAATCCTAAATAAATATTGTATTAAAGAAATATTCTAGTTTAAAGAATATTAACAATAGATTAGTTTGTTTATTCGGTACCATTAGCTTTGCTCTGTCGCAATTCTACATTTGCATTTTTAATTTTTTCTGTTCTTATCAAATTTCAAAACGCGTATTTTGTTAGTATTTCGCTTTTTAATTAATTATTATATAAACTTAAATGACAAACATATAAGTTATAGGTGCAATTTTATTTAAAAACAACAAATGCTTGCTCTAAATTGTTATTATACAAAATAAACCTAGTTTGAAATTGCCAAATATATTTTCTTGTTGTACAAATTGCACATTTTGCAATATTAGAATGAGACATAGTATATAATCCACAACGTTAGAAAGGAACAGAAATTAAATTCCATAATTAATTTTAAAAATAAAATTGCATTTTTAAAATATTTTTTGTATTTATAATCAAAATAAGATTATTTTTCCGAATAGCACTATTTTATTGTATACACGTTCAAGTATGTAAAAAGTAATTCAATTTTGTAATTATCAATAAATGCAACATAAATTAAAATATACGTCTATATATTAATTTTTTTTAAATTTACTATAAATTTATTTAATTCAATAACTTTTATTTAGTTATTTAAATAAATAATTCTTACCTTTTTCCTTTGATTCTTTAAATGTGTAATGGCCCTCCGTTGCGGATGATAGAGATTCGCCGAACTAAACACAATGCCGAGAAAAAATCCTAAGGACAACAATCCAGTAACGGCCTGCAGCCCGAGTCTCCATCCCAACTTCCTGCCGTATCCATAGCAACCGCGCATAGAAACAAACAGAAATCAAGAATCATAATTATACAAGATACAATACGCAGGGATTTTTATTACCGACCCGACGGCCTCCTTGTACAGCACGGAGAAGAGGGCGATACCAACGCCCGATCCTGCTTGTGCGACCATTTCAAAGAATTCCCGACGCTTCTTGAAGTAGTGGCTAAGAACGAGACCGGATGTTTCTCGAACTAAGCCGGCACCGATGCCGAGAACTAGACCGTAACTGAGAACTGCCTAGAAAAATAAAAGATTAGCTATGATTTTGTTTTATTTTAGAATCATGTAAATGTAAAAATTTAAAAATGAAATACTTAATTTCTATATGGTTAAAGTAAAATTTAAAAGGATGCTAATTTTATGATCTATTAATAATTCAAATATTGCCTATGAAATTTTATATCTTTACCTATAGAAAAATCAATCATTTACCTATTAATAATTACCTATTAATAATTTATATAAAATTTAGCGGCAATTCTATATCATAAAATAAAAATAAATACAATTTGAAATAAACATCAAAAATTCCATAAAAATAAACTACAGTTATAATAAAATTTCTGAAACAAATGCAGAAAAAATTATAAGAAAACAAGATAAACAAAAGGATATAAGTGAAATAAAATACAATCATTCTAAATAAACTATATAGATCTTAATTACCATAAATATATGAAATTATAACGAACACAAATGAGATATATTTGTGTAATTCTCCGATACTAATTGTCAGATTAAATTTACAATAATACCCGATTATAATGCAATAAGGTACCTATAGATTTATTAATAATTCTGACAGTTGTTTAGGCTAATCTGATCAATTTGAAACTTAATTTATTACTGGCATTTTACTCACAATCAGTAAAATATTGATGAACACATAAAAATATGAATTAGATTCTAAAAAGCATAGTTTATTTTTAAAGCGATAGAAAAAGGTTACCGTTGTATTTATTATTTTAATAAAAAATCTCTTACCTGATGAAATTGTACGGCAAAAGATGTAAAAAGGCACGCTAAAGCCATTATTAAACCGCCAAAAATGGCTGCTAATCTTGTAGATTTTTTTCGACAAACAGCAATTTCGATTGGAGCAGAAAAAAATGATACACACAGACATAATGCACCAAGCCATGCTGTAACAATCAATTAAAAATCACATTTTTCAGTATCATTATATTTGTTATACATAGGTACCTATGCTGAGTTGCCTCAAACTATTACTGTATCGTTAGCAACTAATTCGTTAGATCATTTTAATTTATGCAATCTAACGAATCAATAATAGTTTTATGCAACCAAGCATTAAGTTTAAAATTTATTCTAAATTAATTTTTTTTAAATATAGCTTTATCTCTGAAATTAGTTTTGTGTTTATTTAACACATATTTTTTGAAATATTTGCGCAATTTAGAGCCGGTATTTTCCACTCTAAGTAAAATGTAAAATAGTTATCAATAGAATAAATTTATTCTTAGAATTAAAAATAAAATAAAATTAGTATTAATTCTGTTCAAATGATTTTCTTATACACACTTAAAAAATATAAAAAAATTTGATAATAAAAATTTGAAAAGTAATATAAATCTTATGTAAATATTTATTACTAAAATCAAGTTTAATCTAGTTTAATAATTTCAATGTCAATTCAATTTTTAAAATAAAATTATTTTTTAGAATTTATTAGAAATTATTCAATGTATAATTAAAAAACATTGAACATTTACTTTGAATATCAACAATTTTTAAATTAAACTACTTAATTATTTTCCATCATCAAGTCATCAAAATAAAAAACAATCCTTTACAATCATTTGTTTTTTTTAAATAAATATGACAGATACAGTCAATTTACAATGATGATTTTACTACGAATTTAATATTTTCGCTTCGCTTCGAAGTAAAACAAATATCAATTCTTTCGACATTTTAAACGCTTCTTTTTCTGTTCGTTACGTGAAAATTTCGTAGAATATGAATGAATTAAATGGACGATACGTAATAATCGTGCTGAATATAAGGCAAGGACGTGGATTTGATTTTCTCCAAAATCCCTTACTGATTCAAGCCACTCTGAAGGGCAGCGAAATTGATTCGGATCCAATTTATCCGGACTCAAATCCTAATATCTGTATTGAACTGGTTTGGGAAACAGAAAAGCAAGAGGTAAGGATTTTTTTCTTATATTGCAAAAGATTTCTTTGTATTATTGCGACTTTGCCCAAGTAGAAAGAATATATATATATATATATATATATATATATATATATATATATATATATATATATATATATATATATATATATATATATTGAAAGAAAAAAAACCTTGAAATATAACACGGAAAAACATCTGTGCTTTGTCAAATTGTTAGAAAACAAATCTTTGTCTTTGTCAAAGAAAAGCATTTGATTTGTTAAATTTAATTGTTTTTCTTTTTCTACTTATCATTGTGTACATATTGTTACTTTCTTTTTCGCAATTACATTTTATTTTAAATTTATAACAGAAAAGACAATGGCCCGTATTCTCACCTCACTTTTAAAAGTAATTTTCGACAAAAGTGCTTTTGACATTTACTTAAAATTACTTATTAAGCTATATTAATTAGTTTATTTGAATTTTATAATATTAAATATAAAAAAAATATAGTAAAAATAGTAATATTATTCATATTTAATAAAAGATAGAAGTAAAAATTTATTTTAAAGCAAAAATAAAAACACTTTTTCATAAACAAAAGATGTGGGAATACGGTCCAATATAGTTTTGAAAGCTTGTATTATTTTTAAATCAATCAATCAATAGCATTGTTATTGAAATACTCTCTTTTATACATACTTTAAAAAATAATTATAATTTTTTTAAAATTGTGGACACAAAAACTGTTATACGATAGAAACTCAGAATTTGTGTGTTTTGCTTTATTTGTTTAGTCATGGTTTATAACAAAACCAAATGGTCTTAAACATATCAAGCATTTGTAACTATAAACAAAAATTTATATTATCATAATTTTAGGTTCGAAGACATCGTAGTTCCCATGTTCCTCTTCGCGTAGAATGTTTTACAACTGATGCAGACAATCGCAGAATAAAAATTGGTTTTACTTTATTAACTTTACGGAGTGCTCGAGCTATTAGTGGTAATTCAGTCGTACAAATAGATCACAAATGGCACAAACTTGTCAATGTACCCACCGAATTTAAAGTTTCACATCCAGAACTATCGATGACTTTGACGATCAGAGATAAATTAATCAGTGAAGTAACTGAAATTTTGGTTAGTATTATATACGTTCAATACATCCCAGTATACAGTTTGTTCATGTATTATTGTTTTTCTGATGAGAAAAAAAAGTTGTAATTTCCAAATTTAATAATTCTACAAATTAAGAATTTTAAATTTACAATAATTTTAATAGCATAAATTATTTTGTAGTTATTATAAATGTATACGTGTTCAATGTTGTTATAATTGATATCCGTAAATAAGTAATATTATCATGAATTTTAAATTGTCTCTCCAATTAAAAATTAATACAAAAAGAATTTTTTTTAAATAGAAACACTATATATTATTAAATTATTAACATAGTAAAAATCTTTCAGAACCCATTATATTAAAATAAAACGAATTTAAATTAAATAATACAGAACTAAAACCCTACAGCTTTTTATTTTATTTAAATGTTTTTTATAGCAAGTATCAAATCCATCATCGAGTGCGATAACTCATTTTTCTGGTGAAGATCAAAATAATGAAGATAAAGATAACGCAATGGTGACACCAATTTCTTATTTGAATGATGGTGTAATCCAAATTGGAAAAAATTCGCCTTTTATGGAAAAATATAGTTTATCGTTTCTAATTGGAACAACATATAACCTTGATTTATTGCTTCCAAGAGATATGGTATTTAAACCAAATAATGACAAATGTTTTTTGGCAATCAATATTCTAGGAATGACAATAAGCACCAAACATTTCTTCAATAATCTGCACGAACCAATTATGTTGAATGATAGAATCCATTTTAAAATTCAATCTACTTTAGATATTCTTCAATTGTTTTTTGAGCAATTTCAAGAAATTCCTCTTAATTTATTCCATAGCGAAGAAATTATTGGTTCTTCTAGCATATGTTTAAGAACTTTTATTTCAAATAAAAAAATTTATAGTCCATTGCTGTATGACCAATTGTGTAAATTTAGCACAATTATTGAAAATGGTTTAAATGGTTCCGTTCCATTTGGATCAAATGGTCGAGAACCATATGTAACGATAAGTGTTATGCTTAAAAAATTTCCAGTAATACAATCAGTTTCATCAATTGAAGACAGTTTTGCCAGTCTTTCTACAATTGAAATTGATAAGTCACTTTGTACTTCAATTGTTCAAAGTGAATTATCAATTTCAACTCGAACAACTATTTCCGTAGAAAATATTGGTGATAGTCTAAAAATGATAGAACAAAAATTACCAGAAAAAGAAACGAAAGAAAGTTCAATATCAAATCGTCCTGCACTTCCAAGCGAAGATGCAGCTGTTCAAACAACTCCACGAATTTACAAAATTATTAAATCTGGACAAAAATTTCTTCAAAGTGAAAATAAAAATGTAACAAAAGCTGTATCAAGAACAAATTCTATTTTTAAATCATTGTCAGATTTTCGAATATATTCTTTAACTTGTACATTTAGATCAATAACATGGCGACATAAAATACACAATTCTGGATTTCTACTTAAATTTCTACATCCAAAAGCTAGTAATGTTCTGGTTATTAAATGTGATGTAACGCAATTAGTTCCGGAAGAAATAATTATTTTGGAAGATGTTAGATGTATCACACATTATATTTCAACACCTGAAGATGTAAAGTCACTTATCGCAATGTATCCTCCTAAAATATCAATGAGAAATATGCAAGATGAACACATAACTGATGATTTTCATCTTTATACTAAAATGTTACTAACTGAAGATGCAGAAGAATGTACTTATTCTGCTGTTCTACAAAAGTTCGAAACAGATGACGAGTGGCTATGTGATATTCAAGTGAATTTGAAGATCGATGACCTTGGTACAAATTTAACTGATTTCAAATTGAAAGAAAATGATATTTATATTTTGGAGCCTGTAATCATTGACGAATGGTTGGCGCAAAAAACTGCTAAAGATTTAGAAGATTGGAAGGAAAAAGAAAAAGAAATATTCAACATAACTTTAGAACAAAAACAAAAGGAAAAATTAGAAGTACTTCAAAACGAATGGAATGTTAAAAGATCCGACTTAGAATTGAAACTACAAGAAGGAATGAAAAAATGTGAAATACTTCCGCAAGAATTAACACATGCAGCAAATGAATTAAGAGCCAAAAAACGAATATTACAAGAGAATTTGTTTATTAGTGATGAAAGTCCTGAAGCAATTGAAATAAGAGTCACGCAAATTTTAGAAGAAAAAATGAACAAAACTGTAGCAAAAATCGAAAAAGAAAAGGACAAATTGCTGGAAGTATTGAAGCACCAGACGAAAAAGACGCATTAAAATTAAAAATAGAAAAAAAAATGAAGGAAATTGATGAGATAAGAAAAACAACTCTAACTAAAGAACAGTGGCAAAAGGCGTTAAAAGAAGTTCATGCTTTGAAGAGTGAAGATCAGCGACAAATTCAAATGGAAATTCGAAAGAAAAAAGAAGAATTAAGCCAACTAAGTTTAGATTCTGATGATAGTAGTGGTGGATTATCCGCAATACACTCAGATTTTCGCCGTAGTTATGAAAAATTATTTAATATAAATAATATATCTTAAACATTTTCTTATTAATATTCTTTTCCTCTCAACAAGATGTTAAAATTACCTTTGTCTTATATCAAATTTAATGGTGTTTGTAAATTTGTGAAGTTTGCGAATTTTTAATGTAAAAATATTTGTATTTAAAATACAATATATATATATATATATATATATATATATATATATATATATATACAATTGTTTTTATATTTAAAATGTATTAAATAATGTGAAATGTATTTATATCATCAAAATTAAAAATATAATTTAATAAAAATCACAAGAAAATTAAGTTTTAGTACTTGTAATTTAGAAATGGTAAGTATTTTTTAATGTACACCACTAGAATATAAGTTGCTTAAAATTTCCACAGTTAAAAATATAGAAGATTTTTGAGGAAATATTAAATTTCAAAAAATTTAAATTCATACAGTCATTTTGTCTAATTCAACCAAAGTCGTATCTTTTATAGTTCTCGAGATCCCTATGTTCTATTCATACTTTAATGTTGTTTTTTTTAATTAATATTTTAAGTTAAGTGTGTATGTTTCTTTTAAAATTATAATATGAATAAACCAATTTATTAAATATAATGAAAAAACAAATCAGATTCTCATGTCTGATCTAGAGTTAGTTTTAAAAAATCAATTAATTTTTCGAATAAAATTTACATCTAGTAATATTTAATATAAAGCTTGAATTTGAACAATATATATATATATATAAACATGCCCCATTTATTTATTAGTAGTTATAGCAAATATACCTATAAATATATATTTTAATTAATAATAAAATATAATTTATAGATTCGCCAACTAATATCACGAACATCAAAGCTAAAATTAAATGCAAAATTAAATTAAAATGCAAAACGTAGTATATGTTTTTGGATGAATATTAATAAATAATGATACTTCATTTTGAAATTAATTAAAATTATTTATTTAACTAAATGAAAACATTTTGATGTCTTCCAAAATTAATTATATATTAAAAATTTATAGCGAAATATTATTGCTATAAATTAAGTTTGAAAACGCTCAAATTTCTGATAAAAATTGCAAATCACATGATTAACTATACGATTAAGTTATCAAAACACACAAAATTAACTTGTTAACTTAATCATGTGATTAACTATGTGATTAGATTATCAAAACACAATTTAATAATTAAACCGTAAAAATTTATAGCGAAATATTATTGCTATAAATTAAGTTTGAAAACGGTCAAATTTCTGATAAAAATACCAAATCACATGATTAACTATACAATTAAGTTATCAAAACACACTTAGTTAACTTAATCATGTGATTAGTTATATAATTAGTTTATCAAAACACAATTTAATAATTATATAATTAAAACGGAAAAAAAAGTGAATGAAAATTTCTGATAAAAATAGAAATTTACTAACTTAATCGCAAGCTTAACTATATAATTAAGTTTGCAATACACACTTTAATTATCGTGTTAGGTTTATTATCTTATATAATTTTAAATTACAGTAAATATTTTCGAAATATCTTAATAAAAATTATACAATAGCTAATAAAGAAAATAAAAAAATATTATAATACTTTTTATGTATTCACATTATTCGATTTATTAAATTAAACTATTATTTACTAGCTTAATCACATGATTAACTATACGATTAAGTTGTCAAAACACACATAATTATTTTATTAACTTAATCATCTGATTAGATTTATCAAAACACACTGTAATAATTAAATAATTAAAACGCAAAAAAGTGAATTAAAATACAAACTATCTTGTGTCTTAATCGCATATTTAACTATATGATTAAGTTATCAAAACACATATAATTAAATTGTTAATTTAATCATGAGTTTAACTATGTGATTAGATCTATCAAAACACAATTTAATAATTAAAAAACGCAAGAAAGTGCAATTTAAATTTCTGATAAAAATTAAAATCCAAGTCAACCTTTTTTTTTGTCAAAATTTGCTCAAAAAAATCTAAAAAAAATCCAGTAAATAGAGTAATAAATTAGCTACAAAATAGCTAAGCAAGTTTTTTCTCTAACTCAGCTGGTTTGGCAGGCAACGTTATTAGAAAATTAATATATTTTTTTTCTCTAAATCCAAAATTAGCTTTTCATTATTAACTAAAGCCATATTTTAACTAAGTTTATCTATAAAATACAAATATCGTAAAATTATTTACCCCTTCCAAAAGTCCTGTACGAATTTCGGGGCCCTTTGTATTCAACGCGATTGCCAAGGGAAAGGGCATACCTAATTTTTTTACTATAATTTTTCACCGCGGTGCGCGAATATTTTTAATCGTATTGGCGTGATATTCGTGCAAACCATGGGAGAAATTCAAACGAGCAATGTTCATTCCAGTCTCCATCATTTTTTCCAGGATTTCTGGGTCACGAGAAGCCGGCCCTGTAATAACAATATTGTTTTTTTTAACATTTTAAAGTATTCAGAATGATTTTTGTTTTGATTTGGTACGGATTTAATAAAAACAAAAATTAATATTGAAATTTTTGACTGATTTTAACTAAAATTGGTATAAAAAAAAGAGCTTTGTTCTTGAAAAATAGTTAGCACGTCAAGAAAATAAAAAAGTTATCTTAATTGTAACGTGACACAAAATCTGCAGTACAAATTGCATATTTATGCAATTGAAATTGTACTTTTTCAAACAAAATAATAAAAATACCTTTATGTTTAATTCAAATAAAAAAAAACCAACTACTTTGTAAATATCACAGATTTAATAAACAATTTTTTATTTGTTTATTAAATCTGTGATATTTATTTTTATTTGAATTATTTAAAATATAATTGTATCACCAAAGTAAAAGCTGATCATATTAAATACCTTTTAAGATTTTTTCGGCACGGGCATAATTTTCCTCCAATTATTATAAATATTTTTCCGTACACGACCGACATCATCCACAGATAAATCTTCATAATTCTTCTCCGCTAACTCCTGATGCATTAATTTCTTCATCGGTCGCTCGCAGATATCTTTTTAAACTATTACTGAATTTCTGCCGATTTAATTTGCTCTGGCGCGCTAATTGGTTCATGATTATGATTATCGCTGCTAATTTAGTAGCTTAGCTAATTTTGTTGGTAGGTGTAGCTTCGCTGCAACAAGAAATAAAAGTAACTGTAGCTTCTAGCTTCAAGATTTGACGCAAATAGCTTAACATTATTATCATTAATAAATAAATATTAATATAATAATATTAGTAATTATTATTAATATTATTAATTAAAACATAGTATTTTGTCTTTAATTAGCGATTTATTGAATAAAATATGATATAAAAATAATTCTTGTCAAACGTCAATTTTACACACGAGGTTAGGTCATAGTAGTTTTGAATTTTCTCATGTATTTTAATATTTATTTATACAGAAACTAAACAAATTCTATATTAAAACATAGTATTGGTGTTTAAACTAGCGATTTATTGAATAAAATATATAATATATAGTAAATATAATTGTTGTTTCACCAAACGTCAAATTACATAGCAGGTTAGGAAAACAATTGTTACGAGATTCAAATTGAGTTTTCATACGAAAAAACTACCGGAATCTTATGTTGTTATATTATTAACTTATAGCTAAAAACACCCTCTAAACGATAAATAATACAATTTTATTGCTGAATTACTGTACAAAATGTAATTTCGTCATTTATCACTCACAAGTTCTATGCTCACAAGTTTAGGTTGTCTGATATATTATATTACTACTAATATTAATTTATACAAAAAATAAAAAGATTTTATATAAAACAATTATATTTTGTGTTTAATTCGCGATTTATTGAATAAAACATATAATATATAGTAAATACATAGTAAATACAATTGTTGTTTTGTCAAACGTCAAATTATATGGTTGGAGTCTCTATGAGTCTCTACTAATATTAATTTCAATATTTATTTATGGGAATAATAAAAAGATTTTATATTAAAACAACATAGTATTATGTTTAATTAGTGATTTACTGAGTAAAATATATAATATATAATAAATATAATTAAAAAATTTAAAATAAATGTCAATTTATGTAATTAATATTAGTAGTGACATCTTTGAAACAGTCGAAGTATTAGCAACTAATTTTGTATATAACAGGTATCTATAGTATTAGGTAAAGTGTTAGGTAGAGCAATTGTTTCATAGATGTCACTAATTTGATATTTATTTGCCCAAAAAATGTTTGATAACTATAATACTTAGTTTGTCTAATTTCGTTCGCGCCACTAGAAAAATTAAAAAAAATTACAGATTTTTCAAATTGTTATAACTCGGTCACTTTTGGATGGAGAAAAGACATATTCGGGGAGAAATGGACTTATAGTAACTTGAAATAAATATAAACTGTTTCTTCTTTATCATACTTTTTTTGCATGTATTTGTATTAGGTAGTCCAGAACACGTGATCATACGTTATAATATAATATGGTTGCCTGATGAACATATTCAAATATTGACATATAGGACATATAGTATAACACAAATTTTTTGCGAATTATTTCAAATATATTACTTGGTTATTAGTTTAATTTATGAAAAATAGTAAAATAGTAGTAATAAAAAATAAAATGATATGTAAAAATTTAAATGGATAAAATAAAAATTAAACTTACTTTTTGGAAAATATATTCATATTTTTTAATAAAACTGTACAATATACACGAAATCAAGTAAAATGCATACAACTGTCATATAAACATATACCAATGTTGCCATCAGGCAACCATTATTAAATTATGGTGTGACGTCATTCTGGACTGCCTAATATGCTAAAATTATGATAAAGAATATTCATATGTCTAGCGTTCATAGTACGAATACGAGGTAACCTGCTAATCCCGTGAACACACAAGAACAAAATTTATTCAAGAAATCAAATAAAAAATATAACGACTTAAAAATACTAGCTAACAAACAAATACGAAAAATAATATCTCTGATCATATGTATATTACGTGACATTTCCTAACTAGCATATTATGATAAAAATCTCAATACGTCATATCCGTTTATTATATTTTTTCTAGCATATAAGTTATTAAAATAACATTTACAATAATATTTAACATGCAAATTTTGTTTTTACTTTCGTGTTTACAAATTATAGAAATTCGGGCTCAGTTTGAATTCCCTGATGAGCTTCCCGATTTCAGTGATTTGTTGCCAGATCTGGGCGATTTACCAGAGTTACGTGATTTTGCTGATTTACTACCCAGTTTTCCCGAAATTAATTTCGATCCGCCAACATGTAATTGCGAAAATTCGGCTTGCGAATGTTGCTTAAACGTTATTATTGGAGAAGGTATAATATGATTTTCATTTATTTATACTTTATTACCACTTTGACTGCAAGGAAAAAGTGGTACAGCGTTTGGTACGGTGTCTGTAACATTTTCAAAAAAAATTTGTGTATATAAATCCTTCATATAGCCTCTAGATGACGAATCTGAACTTAGTTTATGTGGGTGTATGGATGTGCGTCGTCAGCTCGCTCGCTCGTAAGTCAAAATTTTGTCGCCTCAACTCCTCCTAGACGGTTCAACCGATTTTAATGAAATTTTCAGGATAAATTTGTCTAGTGCCCAAGATAATTATGTAGTTTTGGTTTTTTCCAGTTATGCCAACTTTCCGAGAAAAAAATTTACTAAAATTTTTAAAAATTTGTTATGATCACTTTATTTAACCGATTTTAATCAAATTTTTATAAAAGATTCTCCTAGTGCCTAAATAAATTATGCAATTTTAACAAAATACAGTGTTGCCAACTTATCGAGAAAAAAAATCACAAAATCTTTTAAAAATTCATTGTGGCTACATTATTTATTCGATTTTGATAAAATTTTCCGAAAAGTTTCTCCTAGTGCCCACATAAATTATAATTTTATTAAAGATATTGTGCTGCCAACTTTCCAAAAAATGTCAAAGTGGTCTATATATAAATGTTAGCAAAATGTTTGATATAGCCACCAAACGTATGCTGTTGGGTTATGTTTTTCGCACAGAAACTCACACTTCAGTTAAGAACAATTTATTTTACTGTTTATTACAATAATAAGTATTAATAATAAATATCGAGATATAATAATATTATAAAAGTAATCGTGTATGTATTATCAAGCGTGGCTTCTCTTGGCTAAGCCGCTTGCACAACTCTCTGGACCAACTCATATATATATGTATATATATATATATATATATATGTATATACAGGGTGTTCGTTCGCTTGGTTGATATAGGGCAATAACATGGGATTTCGATAATATGCAGAATACTACTTTCTGAAGTAAAATTCGAAGAAATACTTAGAATACTTTTCGTCAAGGAATAAAAAGTTATATAATTTGGTTTTAGTTTTAATTTGCTAGCATGTACCGTTTGGGCGCTAGAATTTTTTTAAAATGTTTTTTAGAATTTTCAATAATTTTTCCTGCTAAATCAATATGAGTTAAAGAAAAAAGTTACTTAGCTATTATGTAGCTAATTTTTTTCTCAATTTTACTGAATTTTTTCAGATTTTTTTGAGCAAATTTTGAAGATAGTCTTATTTCGAAAAAAAGACTTTTTTCAAAATTTGCTCAAAAAAATCTGAAAAAATTCAGTAAAATTGAGAAAAAAATTAGCTACATAATAGCTAAGTAACTTTTTTCTCTAACTCATATTGATTTAGCAGAAAAAATTATTGAAAATTCTAAAAAACATTTTAAAAAAATTCTAGCGCCCAAACGGTACATGCTAGCAAATTAAAACTAAAACCAAATTATATAACTTTTTATTTCTTATCGAAAAGTATTCTAAGTATTTCTTCGAATTTTACTTCAGAAAGTAGTATTCTTCATATTATCGAAATCCCATGTTATTGCCCTATATCAACCAAGTGAACGAACACCCTGTATATATATATATATATATATATATATATATGTATATATATATATATATATATATATATATATGTATATATATATATATATATATATATATATATATATATATGTATATATATATATATATATATATATATATATATATAAATATTTATATATATATGAGCATTTCCATTATTTTTCAATAAATTTTTTTGGGTCAAAAAATTTCAAAGCCTAATATTTTTAGGATATTTAAAGCTAATTAAATCATTGTTTTTTTTTGTTAAAATCAAATTTTTTATGAACCTAGAAGTAGGATATGAATTTTTGGTAATAACCATTTTTCTTAAAAATAGCTGAGCTGCATCTTTGTGACAAACGGCCCAAAATTGAGTACATTTTTTTTAAAATACATCATCATACTTCTTCATTCTTTAAAGTTTTGGTAGAGAGAATATCTGAAAACGGTTTCATTTTAGTAAACAAACGACGGTCATAATTACAAATTGTCAAAATTGGCAAATTTAAGGATAATTCTTATCTTTAAAAATTTATAGCTCTTGCTAGGTTGATGAAAATAGCTAATATTTGCAGGAAAAATATTCCCTAAAATCGCTTTAAATTAGCTAAATAACTCGTTCCAAAGACATAATTATGAAATGTCAAAAATCGACTATTTTTATGGAAAATGATTATCTTCCAAAATTCATAACTTTTCTCTAGGTTGAGGAAAAAAGCTGATTTTTGCGAAAATAAAAGCATTTAATTAGCTTTAAATATTTTGAAAATGTTAAGCTTGGGAATTTTTTGACTCAAAAAAATTTGTTGAAAAATAATGAAAATGCTCATATACATATATATATATATATAAATATATATATATATATATATATATATATATATATATATATATATATATAAATATATATATACTGGGTGTCCCATTTTAATCCGCCACCTGCAATAACTTTAAAATCGTGCATCGGACAAAAAAATGTTACGGATAAAAAGTAAATGGTTTTGAGGGGGAAATCTGATGCAGAGACCCTCGCCCCCTCCAGACCCCCTGGGGGGCGGGAAAGAGGGGCAACTTTGAAATCTTAAATATAACACCCTATTTTTTATTGTAGATTCTGATAGGCCATTAAAAAGTATGTAAATTTTATTTAAAGACTTTTTGTTTATCTTTGATAGATGGCGTTGCAAACAGCATTTTTTTCTCAGTTTATCAGTTTTTAATTTGAAAAAAAAGGTGTAACTAAGTACGATATTTAAGTTCTTTTCAGTTCTTTGGGAAAAGGGGGGGGGCAAGGGTCACTGAATCAGATATCCCCTCGAAGCCATTAACTTAAAGTTATACCCCTCGAAACCATTAACTTAAAGTTAATGGTTTCGAAGAAAATATTTAATGCAGTGACCCTTGCCCCCCTCTTCCCAAAGAACTGAAAAAATCTTAAATATCGTACTTAGTTACACTTTTTTTTTCAAATTGAAGATTGATAAACTGAGAAAAAAAATGCTGTTTGCAGCGCCATCTATCAAAGATAAAAAAAAAGTCTTAAAATAAAATTTACATACTTTTTAATGGCCTATCAGAATCTACAATAAAAGATAGGGTGTTTCATTTAAGATTTCAAAGTTGACCCCCTTTTCCGCCCCTCAGGGGGTCCAGAGGAAGCAAGGGTCTCTGCATCAGATGTCCCCCTCGAAACCATTTACTTTTTATTCGAAACATTTTTTTGTCCGATGCACGATTTTAAAGTTATTGCAGGTGGCGGATTAAAATGGGACACCCAGTATATATATATATATATATATATATATATATATATATATATAATATATATATATATATATATATATATATATATATATATATATATATATATATAGTCCTGGCTCTTATGACAGTTACGTTGTCTTAAAACCAATATTAGTGAAAATCAATTTTAAAACCGAACTTGTAATACGGGCCTAAGAGAGTAGTTATCAAAAAGGAGTTGATTATCTTTACAGACTAACAAATTGTTTTAGGTGAAGAATTTGTCAACAACTTTGGGAATATTAACTACTTATTATTTCGATCATAATTCAGCTATAAATGTAAGATTATACAATATACATAAATATATAAATATATATATATATATATATATTGTGACAATTTAGATGAATTTAAAATTTATGTTGTTGGTTAAATTTTATCAAAGTGTTCAAATTTTTGAAGTATGTTTCATTCATCTGATTTTTATCCTACCTGTCACCCATAATGGGCACGGCGTCAGTTGTTTGGAGGAGAGCGGGGTCGTAGGTGGGGTTGGTAGGAACTTTATTTTGTGATGTTGGTAAATTAGGTGGGCGCCAGTCAAAGCGGAATGTTGACGCAAAATTGAGAAGCTTTGACAAATCTCAAAGAGGAACTTATCGGGATAGGTACTGTTTTCGTCTTTTCGAGAATTTGTTTCGGAAATGAAATATCTTAATTAAATAAAAAAATATACCTGATGATGAGTTGTAATAGAATAATCTTATATTGATGATTTTATTCGCTACAGAGTTAGGTGTTCTTTTTCAATACAAAGAAATGTATGTCATTCGTAATAGTGTATCTAGACAGATTGTTTGACGTCTGCTGGTTAGCGGGTGGTCTAGCTATAGTAGATCTTCTTCTGAGCTTTCGTAGACGCTGAGGGGACGACAGTACGCATTACGCAGTAGCGGTTTGGTAGTTGATGAAGACTGCCAGAAAATGGTCGCTCTCGAGATCTGATTATGCCCAGTTGGCGTTCGTACGTTCAGCATAAATCGTTCAGTCACTACTTCGTGCTCGATTTGTATAACGGTATATCTCATTCAGCAGCTGATCCAAAATTCGGCTTCCAAGATAGACTGATGCTGCTAATACGACTGAATCCCACTCAGACGTCTTTGAAAGGCACAGACTGGTCCCTAAACATAAGAGGGCAGAGCAGAATAATCCGAACTAACAAATGTAATATAATCAAACAAATCGAACTTGAAACAAAAGTTGATACACTTGAAATAACAGAGGTATTAAATACAAACATACAATCATCAATATAACAGATTGGTACAAAAATTAGAGATCGTTACACGACTCAAATAAAGGACTTAAGTGAACTTAACGTATTCTATCAGGAATGTGATAGCGCAATGCAATGAAAATTCAACAGTATGCAACTAAATATACTACACACGATTCCAAACAAAATAAGTCAACTTTACCTAGTTACATGTCCTGATTCATCATAAATTAACAATTCGGTATAAAATTATTATTACAAAATAACATATTGGCTTTACAAAAAAACAATTGGCTTTGCTTTGCTGATGGCATGTGCGGCGAAAGTCTTTCGTTGCTATGGTCTAGACTACAAGTCGAAACTACGCGAGCAATGTCTCCGAAAGAAAGCTGTGGTACGTTCCAAACTCAAAACTAATAAAACAGGCTCCTTGCCTCAAACATAATCGAACGTTATCCACAATATCACAAAAAAATTATCTTTACGAAGACGGCCGACTATCAAAATGGACCTTAATCCTAGCCGAATTACGCACGCAGAATAATGACGCTACGCTTCAATCAACTCACGCACACAGGTTCACCAAATCATCAACAGCAGCCCAATGACGTCACAATTACAACATGCAAGCTACAATGATAGGATTGCACTTGGAATAATCGACAACATAACACATAAACTATAACACAGGATCGGGACAGTCGTGAAATTGTTTTCAAAACAATTGACTATAAATCAAAATCTTAGAAAATTTCCTCATAAAAACGAATTTAGCATCTTAACCGATGATAAATTAAAGCATTAGAAAATTTCTTCTTTGAAAATAATTTGAAATACAAATTATTTTCTCATCAAATATCTCTCAAAAGAATTCAAAATAATTGTTCATTAATCCATCGACTAATGACACAATAAACTAGACAGATTTGAACGACATGACTGAATAAATCGTAAGTCATTGATCAAGGTCACGTGAAAATGAATCAAAAGGAAAACAACTTGATCTAGATTTAGATTCTAAGTTTCAAAATTATCGCTTACCTACGTAATTCAGCTATGCCAAATTCCAATCGTCTCCAACCACGAGGACGTTACTACAACGCAATTACTAGCGTTCAAATACAATATGCTCTCCAACCGATAAAATAGAAATATTCCCACCGGAATCATAAATTTTCTAACGTTATAATTACTAAAACTTGAATATTCCAAATATTCACACAATAAATTTTCACGTTTGCATTGAAAACAATTTCACTGCCGATACAAGAACAAAGACGTCGGTTCAAGAGAGTACGCTCTCAACAAGAGAGTGTCTGTCGACGAAGGTTGAGCGGAAGAGCAAGAGAGAACGCTACGAGGCACTGGTCACTGCCCAAGAGCCCAAGAGAACAAGCCACGCCGAAACGCTTGTACTTATGCACTCTCCCCACCAAGGGCATGAGGCGGATGTGACGGCTACTAACGAATTTTATTTCGCTTATTTCGATGCTACTAATAATATTGTTCGTTGATATAATAATTAAATATTCTAAAACAATTACTGAATTTAGAAAACACAATTTAATTCGCTGACGTAAAATATTCAGCGATATGTCAGTAACGCCATCTCTTGTGGTTCACAGGAATCTCAATGACAGTTGTCAAAATATTTATAAGTTCTAAATTAATGATATTGAAATCATAAATCTGTTCAATTCAACTATTAAAGACACCGAAATAATATAAAAATAATAAGGATATAATAATTGCGATATTTATCAGTTCCTTATTGAGGTTAGGCCGATGTAATCGTTCGTAAGCGGAATTATTTTAATTTTCAAACCAGTGACAATGTCAAATTGTCACACAGCCCCCCTTGCAAAAGAATTTTTTATCTCATAAAAAATTATACTCATACTTTTACATGAACCGTAACATTCAATAAAATTTACTAATAAAAAAGGAATAACGATAAAAATTTTAAAAATTACTAACTAATTGCTTTATAACAAATTTACTCCGAATTTACAGAATCGTCAGATGTTATGCTTTCGTTTTCATCCTCAGAACTTTCAGGAGCTGGTTTTAGGTCTTTGACGTGCCAAATACCCTGATCTTCATTCAGGAGGTTAGCAAGGCGATAAGTAATCGGGGACAATTTGTTCACGACGCGACATTCTATAAAGCGTGGCGCTAATTTCGACGCAAAATGCCGAATACCCGACGACAGAACATAGTTTCGTTTCCATACAGTATCTCCAACAGAAAATTCTAAGTGGCGACGATTTGCATGGTAATATTTCGCGTTCCGATTGTACGCGGCATGAATACGATCTTGCACTGTATTGAATACGGTTGCCAAGGATTCCAATCTATTGGCATACGCAATACGACTATCAGTACACACATTCTTGGGAGCGTTACCATAAAATTTTCCGGATGTGGGTACATGTCGACCGAAAGTTAGAAACGACGGCGAGAAGCCAGTGACTTGATGCACAGATGTACGAATCGCTTGAGCGACAGACGTGAGATTTTTGTCCCACTCGCGATGGTTATCATCCAAATATGACCGAATAGCTTGTTTCACAACGCGGTTCGAGCGTTCTACAAAATTTACCTGCGGATGAAATTTCGCATTGTACCATAACTTGGGAATTTCATACTTTTTAATCAAATTTTCGAAATTTTTACTCGTAAATTGTGTGCCATTATCGCACATAATAATCTGTGGAATTCCAAATAATAAAAATACTTCCGATTCGAGAATCTCACAAATTTTCGGAGCGTTAGCTTGTCGTAGCGGAAACAATAACAGAAATTTTGAAAACCAGTCCGATACGGCGAGAATATATTGATACCGATTCGGATGTGAGGTGGCAGGTAAGGGACCCATCAAATCGATGGATATTGCTTGCCATGGCGATGAAATATTTTTTTCTTTGCCCATACGTCCGATAGGCGGACGTTGTTCAACTTTCTGAGCTAAACACGTTTTACACCGTTGTACAAAATGGGCGACAGATGAGTGTAAATGCGGCCAATAATATCGTTCAGCGATACGCGCAGCTGTTTTAAAAATACCGAGATGTGCGGCGGTTGGCACATTATGACATTGCTCAATAATCGCTTTACGCTCGCAACGGGGAACTACAATTTTCCACGGTGACAGATTAGCCGGTAATTCATAGGAATGATTTCGTAATTTGAAAATTATATTATTTTCAACACGCCAATCAGGAAAAGAAATAGGTTGTTCGGTAATACGTTGCCGTAACGAAATATACCATTTGTCCGTGGTATCAGCATAACTTTCAATAACAGCGACTTCTAAGGGCGCACGAGATAACGCGTCTGGTAGTTCATTTGTCTTACCAGGACGATGAATAAGCTCGAAATCAAATTGTTGTAACTTTACTGCCCAACGAGCAAGTTTACCTGTTGGTTCTGACATTCGCATTAACCATAATAACGAATAATGGTCCGTAATGACTGTAAAATGTAAACCTTCCACGTAAGGTCGGAATTTATCGATAGCAAAAACTACAGCGAGACATTCGCGTTCCGTAACAGAATAATTACGTTCCGCTTTATTTAGCGTGCGACTAATATAAGAAATAGCATGTTCAGAGCCGTCTGCGTCTTCCTGCGTTAATACAGCGCCTAGACCAAAATTAGATGCATCGGTATACATCCGAAATTTGCGGATAGGAACAGAATAATCCGGACTAACGAGTACTGGAGACGATACGAGTGCTTCTTTGAGCTTACAGAACGCGGTTTCGGCCGAGCTGTTCCATACAACAGCCATTTTCTTTTTCTTACCCTTCGTAAGATCAGAAATAGGAGCAGAAAGGGATGCGAAACTCGGAACGAAACGTCTGTACCACGAGGCTAAGCCGAGAAATCGCTTAATTTCGGTTACATTCGTCGGACGCGGAAACTGTTCAATCGCGGATACTTTTTCCGGATTAGTACGTAAGCCAAATTTATCAACTACAAAACCTAAGTAGTTCAGCGAGGGTCTACAAAATTTACATTTTTCAAAATTTACAGTGAAACCAGCTTTTTGAAAGCGATGTGAAACTTCTTTTAACGTAATTAAATGTTCTTCGAACGAATTTGTCGCAATAATACAATCGTCCAAATAAACGAAAACTTTCGGTTCAAGCTCGGGACCAATGATTCTGTCCATCAGACGTTGTAATGTCTGACCAGCGTTACATAAACCGAACGGCATGCGTTGAAATTCAAATAAACCACGACCGGGTACTGAAAAAGCAGTCTTTTCACAAGATGAAGCGGAGAGTGGAATTTGCCAAAAAGCACTTTTTAAATCGAGCGAAGTTAAATATTTCGCACCGCGAAGTTGATTAAGAATGTAGTCTACACGCGGTAGAGGATAAGCATCTTTTTTCGTAACAGAATTTACCTTTCGACCATCAAAACAAAAACGATATTTTCCGTCAGATTTCTTAACCATCAGAACGGGTGAACTCCACGCGGATGATGAGGGACGGATTACACCGAGTTCTAACATTTCATCTAACTCTTTATTCAAATGTCCACGCACGATTTCAGACAGGGGATATTGTCGTTGCTTAATCGGAAGCGCATCAGCAGTATCGATAATATGTTCGACTAAATGAGTTTTTCCGAGTCCTACTTTACCTAACTTTTCAAAATCCGCGATTAAACTATCGAGTGATTTTCTTTGAACATCCGATAATTCATCCGAACTAGCAATGCCAATACAAGACGCAACTTCAGGCGCAGCTGTCCACGAATTCGTTGCAAAATTGACAGAAATTCCAAACGATTTACAAAAATTTACTCCGAGAATCATCGTATGACGGATTGACGGGACGATAACGAAAGTGATCGTTCGCGTTTGCGACTGAGCAGTAATCGGTAAATGAACGGTGCCAAGTGAAGCTTGGGCTTTGCCGTCTGCTGTAACAATAGCAGCATGTTCTACTGGTAACAAGCTGATTTTTAAATCACGTAATAAGGAGAGGCCGCGATATCCAATAATAGAAACATTCGCGCCAGAATCTAACAATGCCGTAATAGACTTATTATACGCATTAACAGTAATAAAAGGGCGATCATCGGAACCGGGATTTATTAATACAGGTGCAATTTCAGGGGTTTGTACAAAACGATGGATCGTATTTAACCAAGCGGTCCATTCTTTTCTATCAGCACTTAATCTGCCGAATTTTCGGGAGCTGACGAAACCGAAACGGCGTGTACGTTTTTTGTCTGCCTTTCACAGCAGCGTTTGCATTTGCCAGCAGTTTGATTTTTCATTCCGCATTTGTAGCAGAAGATTTTACGTGGTTTAGTACAAGAATTAAAAGAATGCCCGTTTTCGTCGCAGTTCCAACATTTCATTTTAAACGAAGTGTTGTGCGGAGTAATTTCAGCAACATGAACGCGCGGCGGACGTCGATAAGCCATATCAGGTTCTAATAACGAATGGTTAGGGGACGGAGGATTCTTAAACGATGCTACGTTAAATTCAGTATCTTCAATACGTTTACACGTTCGAATCAAATCGCTAATAGTATCAAATGACTGTAGTGAGCAGAGACGTTGAAACCGTGGCTGTAGATTTTTTATTATTAATGAAACACGCGAAGATTCGTCTGGTCGAAGTGACAAGCGAGAAAATAAATTCTCCATAATAGCAATGTAAATTTCTACACGTTCCGTTGGACCTTGTGTCCTTTGACGTATTTCATCCATTAATGCTAGTTCGAAATTTGACGGCAGGAAGGTTTCCTTTAGTCGGCCAACTAATTCAGACCAAGTTTTGACACTTGGGCGCACCATACGGAGCCAGATCAAAGCATCTTTCGTGAATAACGAAGAAGCTTGTCTAAATAAAGTTTCATCCGATACACCGTAAGCATACGCAGCTTCGCTAATTCGCTCAATAAATTGATTAACACCCGATAAACCGTCGAATACAATATTCCAACGACTAACTTGCGTTCTTGAATCAAAATGGTTACTCGGAATCGGAATAAAATTTTGCGTTGACGTAGTAGGATACGAATTATTTAGTAATGGTACACGAGCGTCAGGAACAGGATTATCGCGTTGATTACGTGCAGTTAAATTATCATTCTCGCGATTTATAGTTGACGAATCGAATTGTATACGATTTAACAGCGTCGGAAATTCAGGATCTAGATAGGAAGGAGTGATCGAAGTATTTCGCAAGACAGAGGTTTCGTTCGATGAGCCAGCTGGTGATGCATCAGCTTCTGAGTTCAAATTAATCAGATTCGCAGACGGATTGCCACGAATTGACTCACGAATTTGCGTGTGCATATTTTTTGTGACCGAAAGCAACTTGATGAGTTCTTGTTGATGGTTTAATGATAATAAGCAAATGCGATCTTGCAAGTAAAAAATTCTTGAATTCAACAGTTCATCATGTAGCTTACGTTCAGCGGGATTAAGAAATGGCAAAATTTTTAGCATACCCAATACTTCATGCAACTTTAACTGACATACTCTGGATTCGTTCACAGGAACAGGACTGCATTCAGGCCTTATCATTGACTGAACTCGTTCTTTCTCTAACTGTAGAAGTCCTTCTAGTACGATTCGCTTGCTGTTTAGTGATCCGGATTCGGAGACATTGCGTATTGATAACTCATGTTCAATTTCGTCCTCATACAGGTGCTCGATTCGATACGGAAGGTTCGCCATGTTACAAAGTATAATTAGTAAGCAAAATAACACAATATAATTCAAAATAATCAATAAACAAATAAATAGCCAACAAATAATATCAAAATAGCCAATATCAACAATAATATAATTCAAAACAATAAATTAAATAACTGATAGCAAACAAATAATATCAAAATAGCCAATATGAACGATAATAACTTATGATAACTATAAATATTTTCGAACTCAAATTCTCGGAAAAGTGAAAGGAAGGAATGGATTTATTCGAAGACAAAAATTTTTGTGCAAAGCAAATCACAATATAAACAAAGGCCCCACGTTGGGCGCCACTTATTATGTGCGGATACAAATCAATCAAGGCCCCACGTTGGCGTGACACTTATTATGTGTGACAATTTAGATGAATTTAAAATTTATGTTGTTGGTTAAATTTTATCAAAGTGTTCAAATTTTTGAAGTATGTTTCATTCATCTGATTTTTATCCTACCTGTCACCCATAATGGGCACGGCGTCAGTTGTTTGGAGGAGAGCGGGGTCGTAGGTGGGGTTGGTAGGAACTTTATTTTGTGATGTTGGTAAATTAGGTGGGCGCCAGTCAAAGCGGAATGTTGACGCAAAATTGAGAAGCTTTGACAAATCTCAAAGAGGAACTTATCGGGATAGGTACTGTTTTCGTCTTTTCGAGAATTTGTTTCGGAAATGAAATATCTTAATTAAATAAAAAAATATACCTGATGATGAGTTGTAATAGAATAATCTTATATTGATGATTTTATTCGCTACAGAGTTACGTGTTCTTTTTCAATACAAAGAAATGTATGTCATTCGTAATAGTGTATCTAGACAGATTGTTTGACGTCTGCTGGTTAGCGGGTGGTCTAGCTATAGTAGATCTTCTTCTGAGCTTTCGTAGACGCTGAGGGGACGACAGTACGCATTACGCAGTAGCGGTTTGGTAGTTGATGAAGACTGCCAGAAAATGGTCGCTCTCGAGATCTGATTATGCCCAGTTGGCGTTCGTACGTTCAGCATAAATCGTTCAGTCACTACTTCGTGCTCGATTTGTATAACGGTATATCTCATTCAGCAGCTGATCCAAAATTCGGCTTCCAAGATAGACTGATGCTGCTAATACGACTGAATCCCACTCAGACGTCTTTGAAAGGCACAGACTGGTCCCTAAACATAAGAGGGCAGAGCAGAATAATCCGAACTAACAAATGTAATATAATCAAACAAATCGAACTTGAAACAAAAGTTGATACACTTGAAATAACAGAGGTATTAAATACAAACATACAATCATCAATATAACAGATTGGTACAAAAATTAGAGATCGTTACACGACTCAAATAAAGGACTTAAGTGAACTTAACGTATTCTATCAGGAATGTGATAGCGCAATGCAATGAAAATTCAACAGTATGCAACTAAATATACTACACACGATTCCAAACAAAATAAGTCAACTTTACCTAGTTACATGTCCTGATTCATCATAAATTAACAATTCGGTATAAAATTATTATTACAAAATAACATATTGGCTTTACAAAAAAACAATTGGCTTTGCTTTGCTGATGGCATGTGCGGCGAAAGTCTTTCGTTGCTATGGTCTAGACTACAAGTCGAAACTACGCGAGCAATGTCTCCGAAAGAAAGCTGTGGTACGTTCCAAACTCAAAACTAATAAAACAGGCTCCTTGCCTCAAACATAATCGAACGTTATCCACAATATCACAAAAAAATTATCTTTACGAAGACGGCCGACTATCAAAATGGACCTTAATCCTAGCCGAATTACGCACGCAGAATAATGACGCTACGCTTCAATCAACTCACGCACACAGGTTCACCAAATCATCAACAGCAGCCCAATGACGTCACAATTACAACATGCAAGCTACAATGATAGGATTGCACTTGGAATAATCGACAACATAACACATAAACTATAACACAGGATCGGGACAGTCGTGAAATTGTTTTCAAAACAATTGACTATAAATCAAAATCTTAGAAAATTTCCTCATAAAAACGAATTTAACATCTTAACCGATGATAAATTAAAGCATTAGAAAATTTCTTCTTTGAAAATAATTTGAAATACAAATTATTTTCTCATCAAATATCTCTCAAAAGAATTCAAAATAATTGTTCATTAATCCATCGACTAATGACACAATAAACTAGACAGATTTGAACGACATGACTGAATAAATCGTAAGTCATTGATCAAGGTCACGTGAAAATGAATCAAAAGGAAAACAACTTGATCTAGATTTAGATTCTAAGTTTCAAAATTATCGCTTACCTACGTAATTCAGCTATGCCAAATTCCAATCGTCTCCAACCACGAGGACGTTACTACAACGCAATTACTAGCGTTCAAATACAATATGCTCTCCAACCGATAAAATAGAAATATTCCCACCGGAATCATAAATTTTCTAACGTTATAATTACTAAAACTTGAATATTCCAAATATTCACACAATAAATTTTCACGTTTGCATTGAAAACAATTTCACTGCCGATACAAGAACAAAGACGTCGGTTCAAGAGAGTACGCTCTCAACAAGAGAGTGTCTGTCGACGAAGGTTGAGCGGAAGAGCAAGAGAGAACGCTACGAGGCACTGGTCACTGCCCAAGAGCCCAAGAGAACGAGCCACGCCGAAACGCTTGTACTTATGCACTCTCCCCACCAAGGGCATGAGGCGGATGTGACGGCTACTAACGAATTTTATTTCGCTTATTTCGATGCTACTAATAATATTGTTCGTTGATATAATAATTAAATATTCTAAAACAATTACTGAATTTAGAAAACACAATTTAATTCGCTGACGTAAAATATTCAGCGATATGTCAGTAACGCCATCTCTTGTGGTTCACAGGAATCTCAATGACAGTTGTCAAAATATTTATAAGTTCTAAATTAATGATATTGAAATCATAAATCTGTTCAATTCAACTATTAAAGACACCGAAATAATATAAAAATAATAAGGATATAATAATTGCGATATTTATCAGTTCCTTATTGAGGTTAGGCCGATGTAATCGTTCGTAAGCGGAATTATTTTAATTTTCAAACCAGTGACAATGTCAAATTGTCACAATATATATATATATATATACCGGGTGTCTACTTTTTTTTTGTTACATAGGGAATAAAATGCTAAAATTTTCATTTGGTGATAAATTTTCCCCTAATTATTATAGAACAAAAGTACAAATACAAAAGTTGTTTAGAATTCAAAAATGCATCAAATGATGCCAAATTTATCAATATAGGATGTTCTGATCAAGAATTAGAAGCAAATTAAAATTTCCATTTTTGCGCTCTTTACATCAAAGTGCCACGGAAATTAAACAAATAATTTCATTTCTTCTGGAGTTTGAGTTTGACAGATCGTATTTATTTTATTGTTACGTTCTGTATTATTATTATTATTATTATTATTATTATTATTATTATTATTATTATTATTATTATTATTGAAAATAATGAATAAACTTAATGTAAATGAAAAGCTATTAAGTATAAAAAGTATTAAGTATTTATTATTTATTACAATGAAAGGGTATTTTACTCGGCTGTACACTACGTACTAGCTGTGGTTTTAAATTGTGAATGTCTCCATTATAATTTTAAGTAATTGTTTAATTTATTTATTAACTTCAAGTTATAAAAACAATACATTTGAATTAGATGACTGGCATTATGCCTAATATATTTATTATAATAATTTAAACTTATCCCTGAGGATGCTGTAAGTTGTGCAGTGAAACGTCGGATAAGAGTTTAATAAATAGTAAATAGCTGAACTCCGTAAAACTTTCTTTATTTATTACAATATTCAATATACCTATAAAACAGAAAAATTCATGAATACAAGATATAGGAGAACAAAAACGAAACTAACAATTTAAATTAAATGTTCAAATAAATCGCCATTAACTGCCAAACAATAACCTAATCTGTTATAAAATTCGTGACGTACAGAGCTTAATTGTGTTTGTGTTATATTATTGCACTCTTCAACAATGGCATTTTTCAAATCAACAAGATTTTTGATATGTCGTTTATAAATTTTCTCCTTCAAATATGGCCATAAAAAGAAATCGCACGGTGCTAAATCGGGCGATCTAGCTGGCCAATTAATTGGACCACCTCTACCAATCCATGAATTTGGAAAACATTGATCCAAATATAATTTAATGTTGCAGCTGTAATGTGCCGGACATCCGTCTTGTTGATACCAGACAACATTATCTTGAGTTGCACACTCTTCTAACTGCGGACCAATATGATTTTGCAACATATCCAAATATTTTTCGTTGTTTAAATTATTTTCAATAAAAAATGGCCCAATTATACACCTGCCAAAAATTCCAGCCCATACATTAACTTTTTCTGGATATTGGGTACGTGTTGCTACCATTAAATGAGGATTTGTTTGGCTCCATATTCTAAAGTTTTGTGTATTAGGTTCGCCGTGTAAAGTAAACGTAGACTCGTCAGTAAAACAAATAGATTTCAAGAAGTTTCTGCCTAAATTGGATTTTTCCATAATAATGTTACTAAATTCGCTTCTAGCCATTTTATCCGCTTCAAATATCTCTTGGTGCGTGGAATATTTATAAGAATGATATTTTTCATTTTTTAGTACCTTATGTATTGTTGAAGGATGCAAATTTAATTCAGCACCAAGTTGACGCACACTAACATTTGGGTTTTCCGTTACACACAAAAGTATATTCAATGTATTTTCTTTAATTGCATTTTGATTTAAATTCTATTCCTGATCTTCTGCGTTGATTTTTCTACAATTTTTACAACGTTTTAACACACTTCCAGTTTCTTCAAATTGTTTAATTATCCTACGAATAGTCATAGCGGAAGGTATGGGACGGTTTTCAAAGAAAGCGCTGAATAAATCTCTTACTCGTCGTATCGAATTTCCAGTAAAATACCATTTTACGCACTGAACTTTTTCATTTACCTTAAGTTTATTCATTATTTTCAATAATAATGATAATAATACAGAACGTAACAATAAAATAAATACGATCTGTCAAACTCAAACTCCAGAAGAAATGAAATTATTTGTTTAATTTCCATGGCACTTTGATGTAAAGAGCGCAAAAATGGAAATTTTAATTTGCTTCTAATTCTTGATCGGAACATCCTATATTGATAAATTTGGCATCATTTGATGCATTTTTGAATTCTAAACAACTTTTGTATTTGTACTTTTGTTCTATAATAATTAGGGGAAAATTTATCACCAAATGAAAATTTTAGCATTGTATTCCCTATGTAACAAAAAAAAAGTAGACACCCGGTATATATATATATATATATATATATATATATATATTTATATATTTATGTATATTGTATAATCTTACATTTATAGCTGAATTATGATCGAAATAATAAGTAGTTAATATTCCCAAAGTTGTTGACAAATTCTTCACTAAAACAATTTGTTAGTCTGTAAAGATAATCAACTCCTTTTTGATAACTACTCTCTTAGGCCCGTATTACAAGTTCGGTTTTAAAATTGATTTTCACTAATATTGGTTTTAAGACAACGTAACTGTCATAAGAGCCAGGACTAAACAAACGAATTAACACACATCGAAAAACCGAACTCGTAATATCAGCCTTAGTGTTTTAAATAATTTTATTATACTACACAGGTGTTCACGGTAATCGGATTACTATTTCTACTTTTTCTATTTGAAGAGATACATTGCGGTTAAATTAGACAAAATGCTCCAAATTATGTTTATATAATAATAGCATATTATTCTAAGAATAGTACTAATTTTCTACGCGAATGAAAAATTACAGCAATTGCCAAAGCTCGTACTGCAATAATACGAATGAGAAATGGCGTCAAAGTGATCAATCACATCAAAGTTCAGATTTGCCAATGGTGGCAGGTAAAACTCGCGTTTTATATTTTTGAAACAAAGACAAATTAGATAGGTTTTTTTTTTTTAATTATTAATCTTTTCTGAAAATTTGATCAACATCGGATAAATTATGTAGCTACAGTAAATTTTTTTTAAATTTATTATTTTTTCTGAAAAATTTGGCAACAATGTGTATTGTTAAAATTATGCAATTTAGTGGGCACTATGGAAATCATCTGTGAAAATTCTATTAAAATCTGTTAAATGAGTCGTATAGATGCAAAACTCACTATTTGCAAATTTTAAGTTCTGAGATAATTGCAAAAAACTGTTATAGCTAAGTGTAATTGTATTTTGATGATAAAATCTTGTTACTAGATAGCAATACTTATTTAAAATCGTGAATCATTGATTTTATACATCATTAATTCATACAAACCGTTTTATGTAGATCTAAAATTTGCATATATAGAGACTTTTGCAACTTACTAGTTGCTTTTGCATACGCCTGCGTAATTATTTACATTAGGAAAAACAAGATAGTATTGCTGTTATCAGAGAGTACTTTATTAACTAGACAAAACAAAATAAACAAAATAAAATATCATAATAGTAACTTTGAATAAGTACAAAAAGTATAAAGATGCACTGTGCGACAAGTAGGAAAATTTAAACGCTGTAGATTTTTTTGGCGTAGGCTGGTCAACGTATCGCATGGTTAGATGCCTGTCATTTTATTGGTGGAAAGCAAATAGTGAGTTTTGCATCTAGACTATCAACGCAAATAGTGAGTTTTGCATCCAACACTAAACTTTAAAGAGTGTTTCTCATATTAAATACTGAGTTTTTTTCTAACTAACCTAACTATCGTATTCCTTGTAAAATTCTACGTCAAAATTTCGCATAATCTTATTTTTCACTTTTTGTCGAATAGTGAGTTTTGCATCTATACGCCTCAAATAACATAGCCATAATAAATTTTAAAATTTTTTAGTAATTTTTCTCTCGGAAAGTTGGCAACACTGCATTTTATTTATATTACGTAATTTTTGTGGGTACTAGGGGAATCTTTAATAATCAATAAAGATCATAAATAATCTAGTCACAATAAATTCTTAAAAATTTTAGTAATTTTTTCTTAGAAAGTTAACATCAGTGGAACTACATGACTATCTTTGGCATTAGATAAATTTATTCCTAAAATTTCATTAAAATCGGTTGAACCGGCTAGGAGAAGTTGCGATCACAAAATTTTGACTGAGCCAGAGAGCGAGCTGATGACGCACATCCATACACCCACATAAATTAAGTTCATATTCGTCATCTAGATGCTATGCAAATTATATGTTTTTTTGAAAATGTTACAGACACCGTGCCAGTCGCTTTATCACTTTTTCCTTGCAGTCAAAATGGTAAAAACAGATCAATTTTATGCACTTTTGTTAAGAAGATCGCTATTTAGAAAATAAATGTAAAAATTATACATTTGTAGGTTCCAACAAAAGTTACATGTGTTACAAGTATTAATATCTAATTTGTGTTTGTTTTAGAAATGTAAAACGCGAGTTTTATCTGCCACCATTTGGCAAATCTGAATTTTAACCTAAATTTATAACTTACCTCTTGAGTAATTGCATAAGAATAATAGGTCAACAAAAACATTTACATAGTCATACCTATGACAACCCCTAAAAATGATACTTTTGAAAATTCATTAGTTTCATCGATATAGATATAGATGAATGCAGCCACATAGATAAGACTATTTGTTGCGAAATTTATAAATACAAGAAATGAACAGTAATCATGTATAAATTCATAATTAGAAATTAATTCCATGTTGAGTTCAGAGATTTGTTCTAAAAAAAATTGTTGTTCGACGATATAATTTTCTTGCAATTTTTCATCATCTTCGAAAAAATAATCGAACTGGTTAGCACTTTTTAAGCATTTATTTAAAATCCTATACTTTTCATGAAAAGACATAAGCACCGCTATCTCGAAACCAACCCCATGCAATCGAATTGCCGATTCGTATTGTAACGTGTTTAAAGTTCGCACTAGGTGAAATTGGTTAAAAATAAACACAACACTTAAATTAACTAAAACTAGAAATATATTTAAAGATATAAAATAAAATAGTTTACTAAACACTACAAAGATATAATACGTATAATAATAAATGGATAAATATAAATAGTAATAATGGTTAAATGTTTAATACAAGAATACGAATAAATATTACTTAATATTTTATATCAAACGGCCGAGCGGTTTAGCCTATACAATTTATATAACAATTTATGTCAACGAAGCCCGCACAACGATAGCTCGTATTCACTTAGCACTTTTCAATATAACATGTCGGCGTACACTGGCTGGCTGGTAGCAACGCGTGGTTTATATAGGTCTGCTTTAAGCTACTAGTCTTTTCTAGATTTCTGAAAAGAATGTTCTAGTCGTTTCTAGGCTTGATGTCGTTTGCCTCTGAATATGTATACAAGTTGTTTACACATTCTTTATAACTTCTCATATTTATTTCGCAACAGTATATTAATGTACAACAATCTAAAATTGATTTATTAATATCAGCAATGCTTAGTATCATAAAAATTATGGCAATAATTGTTGCAATATATTGAAATAAGCAAATATTTTGTACATTCCTATATGATACGGGCATATTTAATTTCGTTCTTAGTTTGTTATCTAGCTCGTCAAACAGATTGATAAATTTGACATAATTTTTATTGATTTTTATTACATATGATATGGTTAATATTGCGAAAATACAATTTATGCCGTAGACAAATATTATTACATAGTATGCATTATGCAATCACGTTTTCCGTTTGAATGGTTGTATATCGTTTATAATGCATTATTATCAGAAAAAGAAATATTCCTGCAAGAGTAATACTTATTAGAAATACTAATTAGGGAAAAAATTATTAGTATAATTTTTTAGGGCATCATACCGGAACTGAACTGGAAACAGAAAAAAAAAAACTTATTTTTGATAGAACAAAAACCGGAGCTAAACCAAAAAAAATAATTTCGGTTTACTTCGGTTCGATACATGTTGAAACACGCGTGTTAACTCAATCTTACTTTCCAGGTCAGTTTTCTTTGTTTTTTAGGAGTATCGTAGCATAGTCTAATTATAAATAATTAAAAATCGTGTATACAAGAATTTGTTACGTTAACATTATCGTTATTTTATTATTTTATAATTAAAACATATATAACAAATGATATAAGTTTTGAATAATAAATTATATTATTATCCTATATTATAATATTATATATTCTAATTGTTAATACCACTAATTAATTAATAATTATTATTATTCATATTATATATACCGGGTGTTCGTTCGTTAAGTTCATATGGGCGTTTACATGCAATTTCGATAATTTGCGATATACTACTTTCTCGAGTTAAATTCGGAGAAATAATTAGAATACTTTTTGATAGACAATAAAAAGTTCTATAATTTGGTTTAATTTTAATTTGCTAGCATGTACCGTTTGGACGGTAGAATTTTTTTTTAGATTTTTTATTTTTTATTTTTTTTTCTTAAAAACTATTAGGTGTAGGAAAATAAGCATGATATATAAAAATGCGGAATAATGATTACCATAATTGAATGAAAAAACGATTATTTCAGAATTTATCGTTTAGTAGAAACAAATTAAAAACTGAATTTTTGAAAATTTCTCAAGGGGCTACCCTTATTTTTTTCAAAATAAGACTTGTTTCAAAACTTGCTCAAAAAAATCTGAAAAAATTCAGTAAAATAGAGAAAAAAAATAGCTACATAATAGCTAAGTAACTATTTCTTCTTCCTCATTCTGGTTTAACAAGAAAACCTATAGAAAATTCTAAAATGTTTTTCAGAATTTTCAATAATTTTTCCTGCCAAACCAGAATGAGGTAGCGAAAAAAGTTACTTATCTATTATGTAGCCAATTTTTTAAATTCTATAAGTATATACAGTGGCGTAACTAGGATTTGGCGCCCCCCCCCGCAAAACAAAATGTAGGCCCCGATAAACTTTTGAAAATTCAATGATTAGGTACAAAGAAAAAAGTAATAACAGCAATATTTTTTATAATTATTCTTAAAGGTAAAAAAAATAACAAAAATATATAATAAATCATATACTTAATATAAAATTAAATTAAATATCAGTTCTTCGGGCTTTTTTATTAGCAAAATCCGTTATAAGAGTTTTTAAATTTAAATTTTCTGCTGCATGAAGTTCTATTGCCAAAAGAGCGAGATTACTTAATCTATCTTGATTCATGCTGTTTCTAAGATATGATTTAATTATTTTCAATTTGCTGAAGGATCTTTCTGCTGTACTCACAGTGACAGGAATGCTTAAAAATAGTAATAAGGCAGTGCAAACTTCACATAAATCACTTTCTATAAAGGAATAATTGATTAAAATAATATCTGTCATTTCCTGTATAGTTGTATTGGTATTAATGTCATTTTTAAGAAAATATACCGCATTAATTAATTGCATCGGAAAATTTTCTGATAAATCATTGCGATAATGTTTTTGTAATTCTGTTGCCGACTTTAGAAGTTCTTTTTCTGATAATGTTAGCAATGTTTTTGGCCTTAAAAATCCAAAAAGATTTGCAATTTTTAACATTCCTTCAATTCTATTTTTAATTTGTGAATTGATTATGTCAACTGTTTTATAAAAAACATTAACTTTAAATTTATATTCGGCATTAACAAAATCGTAATCATCACATAATTCATCAAATTGACGTTTTCTTTTTGATTTTCTTGTACCTTTAAACTCGGGTATTATTTCCCATTTTTTGCAAATACTTTCAGATTCGGATTTTATTTTACTATATTTTGACCTAAAATTATTTAAATTAGTTTTTACTGTCTCTAACACAGTTACTGCTTCATCTAATGCTAAATTCTTTTTTTGTAATATTTTTGACGCGTAATTAATTTCGGATAATAAATGATGTAATAAATTACATACAAATACAAATTCAAACGAAGTGATTTCTTTTTTAATCCTAAATGCTTCTGATTGTTCAGATTTTTTTTTCACTTTTTAATGAAATTTCTGTCAATGCTTTAATGACATTCAAAAATCTTAATTTTATTGCTTTTATTGAATTTATTCTTGATGACCATCTAGTAGGATTTAATTTTTTAAAGTTGTAATTGATTCATCAGTAAATTGTGCTAAAAGATCCCATCTATTAATACTTAAACCGAAAAAATTGTAGACGTCTTGTAAAATTACAAAAAATTATCAATATCTCTGCAACCAGAAACTGCGTCATTTATAACTAAGTTTAAATTATGAGTAGCACAGTGTACATATGCTGCAAGTGGTTGTATTGTTTTTATTTTAGTTTGAACTCCATTGTATATACCACTCATTACACTAGCCCCATCGTAACCTTGGCCACGACATTTTTTAATATCTATACTTAAATGTTCCAATATGGATAATATTTGACTACTCATTCCAGTGACACTGTGATCTTTTGTACTAAAGAAACCTATAAAAGATTCTTTAATAAAAAAGCCCGTAGTTTCAGATTCCTCATTTCGCAATAACTAAACATATCTTATAATTATACTCATTTGATCTACTTTATTTATGTCTTGCGTAGTGTCACATATTATTGCAAAGAATGGTGATGCATTTATTTCGTTAATTATAGAATCTAGTAGATGTTGTCCTAAGCAAGAAATCAATTCATTTTGAATAGTAGGACTAAGATATTTTATTGTGCCCTTTGGTTTATTTACAACTTGTTTCATCACCTCATCGTATTTTGCAAGCAGCATTACTTGAGAGAGAAAATTACCATTATAGTCATTTCCTGTTTGTTCCCTGTGTCCCCGGAATGCTAGTGAATTTTTTGACAACAATAATGTTATATTAAATAATCTTTCTAAAACGCGTTCCCAAAAAGACGCTTCAATTGCTATTAAATTTTCCCTTTCTTTGTCAATAGTCTTATTTTTCTTCCAATAATTATAAATTTTACAAGCTGTAATGTGTTTTTGTGAATTTGAATGAATTTTAATCTTTTTAGAAAGACCTTGCCAGTCTCTAACTCCTGTACGCCATTGTTCATGTTTGCTATCGGAAAATAACCAGCATGGTTCGCAATAAGTAGCATCGAGAATTAGGGAATAACAAAGCCAAAATCTATTAATATTTCCATATTTATACGCGCAGTAATAATAACTTTCCGAAAAATGTCTATTATTTTGTAATGGATCCTTTTTAAATGGTCCTTTGGGTTTACAAGGAGTAGAAAGAATAATATGTCTCTTTATTTCGTCGGTTAAAATTTTGTCTTTATAGTAACCCATGTCAGTTACGGTTTCATTTAAAGTAACTGATTTATCGAATTTTTCTGCTTCCATTTCGGTCCTTGGTCTTGATTGTATTTGAATGGTAGAAGTAGATGAACACGTGAGGTTTCCTTTAAATTCACTTTCATGACCACTGGAACTAGTTGATGGCATACATTTTCCATCGTCTTCATTGTAACTTGATGTTGTTTTGTCAAGCTCTGTTATTGTTGTTACCGATGGTGAAAAGAATTTACTAATTTTAGGGTTTTTAGCGAGCTCTTCTTCTCTTTGTTTTTCCTTTTTTCGTTTTTGTTCCCCACTTTCTTGTTTTTGTTTATGCATAGTACTACAATAATAATAATATTAATGTAATATTAATACGAAATAAAAATTCAATTTATAATCTTACCTTTGATTTCTTTATTATTTAAAAAGAATCAGAAATACTTTATTTAAGATATAATGTAATTTTATAAATTGTATTTTCAGTTTTCACTAAAATTTTCAAGCATGAACGTTGACATTCAACTAAAGTTTTAATGGTAAATGCTAAGAAATAACACTCGGCCAAAGAGAAAACATACCTGCGCAGAGAGAGAACGCATTTGGGTAGAAAGAGAAACAGAGTACGCTCGAACTTCTTACAATGTTACAGAAATGCGTTCCCCCACCCCTAAATTTTCGTTAGTTTTCTGCGCAACCGAGCTTGAACGGCCCAGAGATACGTGTTGGCCTATAAGCTGTTGATAATAGCTTTGTTCATAGAATAGTTTGAAACCGTTGGAAACTGTCAGAAGCATGCGCAATTTGATTTCAGTGTTCACGGAAGCTCAAAATCGCAGGCTAAAAACAAACTGCGCATGCTTCTGACAGTTTCCAACGGTTTCAAACTGTTCTATGAACAAAGCTAATGAGACCAGCCAAAAAGTCAGATTCGGCATATATAAAAGAGCGGCAACGACAATTGACAATTAATAGATTGTCTAATATTTTTTTTAACTTAAGTATAATTGGCAGCAGCAGTAAACTAAACATATTATTATTTGGGTACAACAATCGCAATAATTATGACTAAAATGTAACTTAATTAAGAGATATTTATATCCAAATGGTATATTATAGTTTCGTGGCAAATTGTGCCCCCTTAACTGTTCGGCCCCCCCCCGCATTGCGGGGTTTTGCGGACCTTATTTACGCCACTGAGTATATATATATATATATATATATATATATATATATATATATATATGTAGAGTCAGAGTAACTACCGTGTTTATATTTAGTACGAAAATTTAACGGGATACGGTATTGGGGTTGAGAAAATTTATAAAAATGCAAGCATTTACAATTCTATTAATTTATTGTACATTCCAATATTTCGCCAACAATTTGTGGCTTTTTCAGGGAAACACTAAAAAATTTATTAATTTTACAATTTCACAATTTGTATAAAACAATTAATAATTTAATATGAACTATAGATGAGAAAGCTTACATGTATGATTAGAACACTTTAAATGCTGTTGTATGTGATTTGAATGTTTAGAATTGATCAATTTTCCTTGTTTTCATCTTCCAACGTAAAATGTACACGTTTAATAAAAAACTTATAAATAATCAAAGAATTAAAACAGTAATTAAAATATATCGTTGTGAAAGTCAATAGTTAAAAAAATAAATAAATAGATATAATAAAATTGTTAAATAAATACATAGATTCACAATCACGTCATGTACCCAAAAAGGTGTGGCATAAACTCTTTTCAACATCCCGAAATCAGTCGCCTCCAAACATTCCTATCCAAACAAACAACTTTCGCTTTATCCACATTCATAATTCCTCTCATACTTGCTCTTTTATTCCTACTACTTGGAAACTTTCGCTCACGCAAAACACTCTCAATCATACCATTCCAACTAATCATTGGACGTCCACGTAAACGTATGTTATCAAAATCATTGAAATAAATCTTTTTAACAGCAAACTTTATTAGACATTCGCTCAACATTCCGAACCATCTTAACTGACAAACACCGTAACTTTTGCTACATTTCTTTCAAAAATACTTACATATATTTCTAAAAGTAATACAAAAATATGTAATTTTTAAATTAATTTCCACAATCTATATGTGAAATGTTTCATTACTGTCTGCTTTTTACTTGTTTGCTTAATCGACGATAGAGGTCTCGCCGTTATTGGCGAAAACGTATAGCGCCTATAGTAACTTTATGCGCACACTGCTATCTGTTGAGAAGAGTGCAGTTACGTTTGTTTTTTTATCTAAGTTCAGTGAATTATTGGCATTAGAGACTAACAATATTTCACTCTGGTGCCGAGTAGCACAACTCAGAGAAATGTAAAACCTAGGCCTGCAATATTTAATTTTTATATGTACATTTGTACACTTTAACATTTAAGAATTTTGTACTGTTTTATATGTTTGTGTATTCTACGAAAATAACTAATAACTTAAAACAACAAATTAAAAGATTATTTGCAACAAAGTTTTATTAAAAGAACTAAAAAAAAAAACAATAAAATTAATGACAAAAACATAGAGAAACAGCTTGACTTCGCTATTATGCCTGTGTCACACTGTAAGTCGTCACTCATGGAAACAAAGAAGAAGAATTTTTTGTGAGTGACGACTCACCATTTTAGCGGCGCCGCTAAAATTGTAAGTGCAGACTCACGAAAACTTTACTCTGATCGTATTCGTATTACTGCAGCTAACTTTATAACTTTATATTTGTTTTTTCGACTTGTTCCACTTGTTTTGTTCACTCATATTTTATTAATCGTAAATTCAGTAGTTTATTGTAGTTTTTATTTTATTTTTAGCCTTTTTTCGTAGTTCAACATTATTTTTACAATCAACAATTAGTTTCCATTTGCATTTAGTTTATATGAAAAAATTAAAATAAATAAAATTCGTTTAAATTTAAATGTCAAACTGAAAAATAATAATAAAGAAGAAATCATTTTCATGAGTGTAGACTTACTAAGTGTGACCGCTTATAAAATTGAGCATAAGTGACGACTCACAAAAATAATCATCTGATATTTTTTCATGAGTGACGACTTACAGTGTGACACAGGCATTACATGCGCATGTCACTGGTAAATATCAAATATTGATTTTTGTTTATATGAAACTCACGCCATCTCCTGATAATTCACTATTCCAATTTCATATTTGAAACCTTTCAAGCAGGAAACTTTTGTTTGTATATAAAACGTGTTTATGTTTCTGACGTTCTCAATAAGAGTAAAAGAATTTTAATCAGAATATGGGCAGTTAAAAATACTCCAAAATTTTAATTATTGATTTATGAAATATTTTCATTAAAATATTAAATATTTAAGATTTATTGGCTTTATAAATTATAGCTACTACAATTAATTTGTTTTCCGATTTAATTAAAAAATTTATTAACAAAATGTATTGATAACCAAAATTTGTACCCACGTCGTATTATATTTGGTTATAGTATTTTGTTTTTTGCTTAAATTGCCATTAATTTGTTTTGATGAACTAATTAATTTATTAGTTAATTTTTAAATAAAGAAAAATAAAATTTAAAAATTAACTAATGACTTAATTAGTTTATCAAAATAAATTAATGGTGATTTAAGCAAAAAAACACAAAAACACTTTGTATGTTTTATGAAAATTACATTATGCCGAATATTATACCTTTACCTATTTCTTTTATTCCAAATGTATTCTTTCTCTGCGCATGACCAATATTTATCTATTAGCTTATAATAGCCACAAAACGTGACCAATAAAGTAATTTTTTTAATGTTTAGTCAATTTTGCGTTTACAAACGTCACCTTTAATTACACAAAAAAGTTCTAGAAATTAAAAACGCCTCATTAGCTAATTTATAGGTATGAAACTTTAGTTTTAAAAATAATAGTAAAAATATTAATAAACTTTTAAATAAAACTTTTTATTATATTAATCAAATTAATTTTTAAATAGCATCATTAAATTTCCAGTTATTAAAATATTTAATATGGCAGAATTTATTAGAAAATTTTTATCATATTCGTATTTATTTAAAATGTTTGCCATTTGGCCTTTAAAGAAAAATAATAAATTAAAAATTTATTTAAATATTTTCCATATAATAACAATAATTGTTTTTAGATATACTTGTATTTTTTCAATAAAAAGTAAATTTACTTCAAATTCACTTAGAGTTACAGATAAAATTCGACTAATATATGGTATTGTAAATTCCTTAATTTTTTGCATAACATTGTTTCACATGTATTTTAAACGAAATAATTTAAAATTACTTGTAACTAAATTAAACAATTTCACTAAAAATAGTTGCAAAAATTCGAACCTGAAAAAATTTATATGTTTAATAATTTTTATTATAGCACAAGCAACTATTACCAATTTAATAAATTACCAAATTTTTGGACATCTCAATTTATTATTATACATAATTTACATAATGTCGGTATTTTTTCAATTAATACATATTTTTGTAATTTGTATTATTTTTGATTATATAACAGATATTTATAAAACCGGTAATACAACTTTATGTAATTTACAAAAATGTATTTTACAAAATATTGTAATTGATGTGTTAAAATTACAGAAATATTTAATTTTAAATAATTAATTTTGATGAATACAATAATTATAAGACAATTTGTGAAAAATGAATCTTTTAATTTAATAACAATCGTACATTTTTTATTATGGCCAATTTTTTTATTATTGAGTGTTGCACGACTCTTGAGTAATTGGAATTCTATTGAAAAAGGGGTAAGTACATATAAAATATAAAAAAAAATTAAGTCCTACAAATTAATTTTACTCAAAATTACATTCAAAATTAAAGCTAAATTTAATTGTGAAATTGCAAATTTATTTTTTATGGCTAAGAGTACACCACCGCCTCTGCTTAGCCCTGTACGCTCAAAATTGCGGTCGTTACGGAAGACATTGTACTCTTCAGTAAAAAGTTCCGCGCATTTTACGTCGTTGGTTAGCCATGTTTCAGTTACACAAACAATGTCAAATAAATTTGTCGATGAAGAAGCTAAAAAGTTGTCTGTTTTGGAATTAAGTCCACGCACATTTTGATAAAATACACTTATTTTATTTAAATTTGGAACAACACTGTTTGGCTTTAACGCAGGAAAATTTGCCTTTTTGAAATTATATTTTTTCTTTAATGATTGTGATGGGAAAGTAGAGTTATAGTCAAAATTTACTTTAAAATTAATTTCTAACGGTGGATGGTAATTATCAATTTTTGAAAGCTGTACTATAGATTCGGTAACACTGCAATCAGATTATGAAAAAACTAAGTCTAAAATATTATTGTTCGAATTTAAGACAGAATTAAACTGTTTAACTGCTAAGAATTCTGAAAAATTAAGTAAAGTTTGCGATTTAATATCATTAAAATATGGATTTGTAAAAGTGTTAACATTAATATCTCCAACTATAACAACATTACTTTCCGCTAAATATTCTAAATTACACATATTGTTCAATAGTGTTTCCATTATTAAGTTATTTGTTGATGGCGGAATGTAAATGACAAGAACATATATAATATTATTATTGGATGTTATTAATTTTACGCCTACTATATCAATAATATAATTGGTTGACCTTAAAATGTCTGACAAATCAAGTTTTGAAGATTTGATGTTATTAGTTACAGCAAGTAAGACTCCTTCCCCTCTATACAGACGCGTTGCTTCATAGTTCCGATCACAACGATATACGACATATTGATTCACAAACAATTCCGAACTTGACATGTTTTTATTCAACCAAGTTTCAGTAAAGCAAATAATATCAAAATTCACATCAGCTGACGCACTAAAAACATCTTCAGTTTTTGTATTTAATTCTCTAACGTTCTCATAATAAATATTAATTATTGATGAATGTTTGTGTATGTTGGGCATATCTAGTTTAAATCACTTTTAACTATTTGTGGCATTCCATTAACATATTTTATTTTTAAGTTGTTTTCACCGTTAGAAACTCTTTCATTTAGTAGTTTTTTAATTTCATTATTATGTTGAATTTGTTTTGGTGTTTTATCAGATGTAATTTATCATTACTATTTAGCTTTTTAATGTTGCTAAACACTCTACTAACATCTTTTGTGTCTTGAAATTAAACCTTGAGTAAGCAATTTTTTCCTTGAATATATGCACCCATTCTTAAAAATTTAAATTGCACTTGCAGTAAATGGGGGTCTAATGTTTGAAATATATCCGAAATTACTTGTTTATTATATTCACTTGTATCATGGATATTTAACATGTGCGATTTTTCTTTTAGGCCAAGAATTACGATGTTATTTTTTCTTGAGTCACGATATGCAATTTCTTTTATTGTCTCTTTTAGGGTTGCCAAATTATTTGTATTTTGTTTTGACAATAAGGTCAATTCAGTTATAGTAGCTTCTAATTCATAACATTTATTTTCTAAAAATTCCATTTTTGTTTTTAGTTTTTCATTTTCTAGTTTTACCAAATTCAGAGATTCTGTAATACTTTTGATGGTGTCTTGTATTTCTAATTGAGACTGCAATATCAAATTTAATTTTGACATTAATTCTACATTCGATATAACTGTATTAGATTTGCAACTAGGGCATTTCCATTCATCAATCGTTTTGTCAATACGCATTTCGTTGAATTTATCGATGTTGACATTCATGCATTCTAAATGAAATATACCTTTGCACAAACCCGCACAGAATAAATGGTCACCATACCTGTCGAGATTTTTCGTACTCTTTTCACAGCGCGCCATAGTTTTCTATTTGTTTGGTCGACTGTTGTACCTTATTTAAATTGGTTGGCACAGGTTACTTATATTCAACAAAATATGAGACAAGATACAAAATTGATATTTACAAATACTGCACTAATTAATCAATTATAGATCAATAATTCGCACAATGCACAAGATAAGTCTTCTTTGATGTTAAGAAATACTGAATCAAGTTTTGTTTTATTTTTTTTACTAGTATTTTCACTGTTTTCTGTAGAGCACAAAAAGACACGCATACTTTACACACACGATACTACGATACTGCACGATACTAATACGAGTTGTACGCTGATTTTTGTTTGACAGTTTTTCGGTGAAAGTTTTGCGAAAACAGTTCACCAATTACGTCAAGTTTTCGGTCAAAATTATGCTCCAAATGAATCGACAGTGAGGCTTTTAATTACAAAATTTGAGACCAAATTTATGCTGATGCATCAGAAGACCATTGTTTGTCGTTGTCTTTGTCGGTCACTCGAAAATATAGCCACAGTAAGGGAATCTGTAGCCGAGAATCCAGGAACTTCCATTCGGCATCGTGGTCAATAATTAAACATTTCCAGAAGCACTATGCAACGAATTTTGGTAAAAGATCTGCATTTGCACACATACAAGGTTCAATTGGTGCAAGAAATCAAGCCAAGGGACCATGAGCAGTGCCGTGGATTTGCTGATTGGGTGTTGGAACATCATCAAATTAATGCGGATTTTTCGAAGAAAATCATATTTTTAGATGAGGCACATTTTTAACTCGACGGATACGTAAATAAGTAAAACTGTCGGATTTGGGGTGCTGAAAATCCACATGTGATACTCGAACAACCAATGCATCCAACACGAGTAACTGTGTGGTGCGCATTTTGGGCTGGCGGAGTGATTAGGCCGTATTTCTTTGAAAATGCGACTGGTTATGTGCCCGTTTGAGTATATACAATGCAGTTTTGGTGACTACGTTCATGTATAGTAGTGAATGTTGGGTTTGGTTCCAAAAGCATAAACGGAAAATGACTGCTGTGCGAAATGAGATTTTTACGTGGGGTAGCTGGGTGTAGCTATAGGAGAGATCGGGTACGAAATAGATTAGTGTATGATGAGTGTGAAATTAAAAGAAATGTTGTAGCAAAAGTTACGGTGTTAGTCAGTTAAAATGGTTCGAACATGTTGAGCGAATGTTTAATAAACGTTTGGTTAAAAAGATTTATTTGAATGATTTTGACGGTATACGTTTGCGTGAACGTCCGATGAGTAGTTGGAGTGGTATGATTGAGAGTGTTTTGCGTGAACAAAAGTTTCCAAGTAGTAGGAATAAAAGAGCATGTATGAGAGAAATTATGAATATGGATGAAGCGAAAGTTGCTTGTTTGGATAGGAATGTTTAGAGGCGACTGATTTTGGAATGCTAAAGAGAGTTTGTGCCACACCCTTTCGGGTACATGGCGTGATTGTGTATGTATGTATGTATGTATGTATGTATGTATGTATGTATGTATGTATGTATGTATGTATGTATGTATGTATGTATGTATGTATGTATGTATGTATGTGAATGGTGTGCGGTATCGCGAAATGTTAATGGAGTTATTGTGGCCCGAATTGGATGTAATTGATGTGGAGGACATGTTTCTTCAACAAGACGGTACTACCTGCCACACAGCACGTGTCATTTCTCGATTTGGCGATCAACATTGGCCACCAAGATTGTGCGATCTAACGCCGATGGACTTTTTTCTTTGGAGTTATGTGACGGAAAAGGTGTGCGCGAATAAGCCTGAAACAGTTGAACATCTTAAAGAGGAAATACGGCACGTTATTGGTGAAATATAGCCACATTTATGCCAAAACGTTATTCAAAATTTCAACAAAAGAATAACCCTGTGCCAGAGGTTTTGTGGTGGCCATTTGCCTGATGTTGTATTTCGTGTTTGATCGGAACTATTTTTCTATATATTGAAATAAAAATGTTTGCTTAATTCAAAAAATAAATGTGTTTTTCTTTAAAATTAAATCCGGCATTTTTGTTGGGACCCCTATACCTGTTTCACGTTTACGTTTTTGGCTGTAACTTCGTAATTTTTTCGAATTCGTAAAGTTTTGACCACACATTCTTCACACTTATTACATTAATTGCAAAAACAAAAATTTGAATTTTTTTGATCCAGAGAACTGAGCTACTCGTACCATGATAAGTTAAATAAATAACAAAAGTTTATCTTTTGACATTAATATAAATAAAATCTGTTAAAAATTATTTATTTAATTACAGTAAACTATATTATGTTCAGTCCGTAAAATAGTTGTACTTGCCTTATTTGTTAATTGAGCACAATTTTTTTTAAAAAAAATAATTATATTTTAAGAATTTATAAATATTGAAAAGTCTTCAAAAAAAAAAACAAAAATAAAATAAAATAAATAATAAATATGATTATTTCATCTAAGAAAAGAGTTTTAGCGTTTATTAAAATAATCAATTTATTAAATAACAATTAAGTGTAAACATTATTTTCTTATTACATATTGAACGTTTAATATGGTTAAATTTATTAATGTAATTTTACTATACTTGTATTTACTGCAAGTGTTAGCCGTTTGGTCGATTTTTTAACAGGTTTTTATTAACTGGCTTTCTTGTTTGTCTGTTTTTTGTTTATCTGTTAATTAATAAACTTAATTAATTATAATTATATAATTAAAATTAATAAAATTATAATTATTAACATATAATAATTTAAATTAATTAATTAGTTAGTTTAATGCTAAGGTTAAACAACCCTAAAAGCAGAAAGTAATTATTTAAATAAAAAAATTTAATATATCACGTTTTTATAACGGACTAAAAGGTATAAAATAATTTCTGCTAGCTCCATACAGATTTATAACCCCATACAGATTCCTGACTCCATACAGATTGTCCTGAAACTTAGTGATTGTAAATTTGTATAGCTATAACACTACTTGTAAGATTTAAAACGAAAGACGTGGTTTGCAACGTCAGCTACTCCTAGCACTCCTTACTATTATCTATTGCATGCGCTTTCAAGTTCGCCAATTATCCGAAAAAAAAATACTAAAATTTTTAAAATTTAAATTTAATTTCGTTATTTATTCCAGATTTTTATGATTGATACTTTCATATGCAAAATTTAACTGTTTACAATGTTTTCTTATTTGTTAGTATTTATATAATAATGTCAAATTGGTCTATACATGGGTTTATCAATACACTTATTTTAGAAATATTTTTGTTCACAAGCAATAGATTATTTTATATTATTATTTTTCCCGTTATTGTTAGATGATTTTTTTTTTACACAGACACACACACACGCACACACAAACACACACACAAACACACACACAAACACACACACAAACACACACACACACACACACACACACACACACACACACACACACACACACACACACACAAAATTTTTTGACCAAGTTTCATCGAAATCTGTGGTGAAGTAGTTCATCGACAACTTGACCAAATTTTTAAAATACTTAGAAAATAACATCAATTTTTTTAATATAAATTTTATGACAAATATCTAGGAGAATTAGTGGGTGTTGCAGTCTGGTTTTTGGGATTGGTGTTAAATAAAAGCACTCATTTAAAGTTGATGGCGATCTTTTGGTTTAATTTTTAAACCTTCTTCAAGGCCACTACATGGAAATAATACATTTGACAATTATTATAAACATCAATATTATTGATAGAAATTAGTAGAAGTATTATACCAGTTATTATTCATTCAATATATATATATATATATATATATATATATATATATATATATAATAATAATAATAATATATATATATACAGAGTGTCCAAGATAACTCCGTATGCATGGGGATCTCCGGAACTATTAGAGATACGACCTCGGTTAAATTAGATGAAAGTTGCCTCATTAGTAGGCGAGTTTAGTCATCTTTTGTTTTTTCCAAAAAATTCTTTAGGTTACTAGATATAGACAAAAATGCAAATTTTGGTGTTTTATATTTTTGCTTATAACTCTCGTATGCAAAACGATACATTATTTTGGTTTGCACTTTCTTAAGACACTTTTTTTACACAGAATTTCCAGAAGTTACCAGAATTTTTGTGCCATGTACTGTTTTCGAGATTTATGATGCAACTTTCATTTTTCTTATATAACTAGTATTTCAATGTAGTGTAATTAAAAAGACCTTTTTTTTCTCTTTCCAGTGATATAACATAGTCCTACTTTATTTTAAATAATAACATTTAAAATTGAAAAAAAATCTATTTTGCAAAGTAATAATTCATTTTTTTAGTTGAAAACTAAGTAGGTCATGTTAAAATAAATGAAACATGAGCCCTACCTTATTTTAAACAATAATATAGAATTATAATAAAAAAAAAAAACAATTTATTAAATACTAATGCCATATTTTACATTCGTAATAACTAATAACTATAACAGTAAAATTACATTAAGTGTTCAAATAAACCACCGTTTTCTTGAATGAACATACGTGTTCTCTTAAGTATAGCTTGTGTTAGGTTAGGTATTTAATACCGTACTCAATCAAATTCATGTTTAATATCCTATACATCCCTACACTGGGTTGTCTTCTTTAAGGATATAAATTTAAATACATTTCCGCGGCTAATACTGCGTTACTTTGACAACGAATCCCGCAACCTGTAGGTATATATTAAAACAAAGACATAGGCGGTCGGAACTCAGAAACTATGCACTTTAGAGAAAAATGTCAAGACACCAAAGTTTCCGGGAATAAAAAATGAGGAACAAGTATGGGACAATAGGTGGGACAAAATAAATCCTAAACATGTCCCAACTTGCTTTTTTTTAAATCTTATTCGAATATAGCCAAGTTTGGTATCACTGGAAAGGTCTTTTGAAATGCTATACAATGGTATATGAAATTTTAAATTTAGGTGATTCGCTTTTGTTTTACAACCGATTTACTACATTTTAATTGTTTTTAAAAAACCTATAGCAGTTATGAAAAAAAGGTATTTAGCTTAATTGTGTATATTTGGAAGGGCTACAACCCAATACCGGACATTTGTTCCAAGTCTCAACAGGTCTAAAGGTAATTGGCTTTTTATAAAATATCACTCAGTTATGGGCGGAATTTTTCTACATAGTTAAAATTTAAATTTTTTTACTACCGTACATGTTTTCCATCTGCCCTATCATAGCGTAGGATTTATTAGCGAGCTCTGACAAAAATTTCTTAAACAGGTTTTTACAGGTCACGAAATTTTCAATTTTTTTTTAAACTAATCGAGTGTGGTCTCATTGGAAAGCCCTTAAAAAATGCTACCCAACCATATAGTCACACTTAAAATTCGACAAGTTTTTACTTTTTTCGAATTTTTCACCTATATGGAGCTTAACTAGAAACATTTAGCAAAAAACGAATCTATGGACGTTATGTAACGTGCAAAAAGAAATTTAAGTTAATACTTGACATTTTTTCCTAAAACTAATAGTTTAATTTATAAAAATTATCAAAACTCGCAAAAATCAATGAAAATGTAAAATATGAAAATATTCAATAATTTTTTCTGCCAAACCAGTATAAGTTAGAGAAAAAAGTTACTTAGCTATTTTGTAGAGAATTTTATTCTCTATACAAAGCCAGTGAAAAAATATTCAAAATCCTGTTTTTTTTTTTTTTTTTTTTTGAAAAAATCATAAGGGTACCCCCTTACGAAATTTTTTAAAAATCAGTTTTTAATTTTTTTCTCTTAAACGAAGTATCGTAGAACAATGATTTCTTTACTGGATTATAAAACTCATTATTTCGCATTTTTCGATACCATTCCCGTTTCCATACACCTAACAGTTTTTGAGAAAAAAAATAAAAAAACAGAAGTAAAAAAAAGATTCTAGCGCCCAAATGGCACATGCTAGCAAAGTCCAATTAAAACTATAATATAGAGCTTTTTATTCTCTATCGAAAAGTATTCTTACGAAATTTCTCTAAACCTCATAGTTTTTGAGATATTAACACTTTTTATAATTTGAATTGAAATTCGTACGATTTTATATGGATAAAATTCAAAATGGCCGTCTCAAGATGGCCGACCCCCCCCCCCCCCCATACGACTCCCGCAACCTGTAGGTATATATTAAAACAAAGACATAGGCGGTCGGAACTCAGAAACTATGCACTTTAGAGAAAAATGTCAAGACACCAAAGTTTCCGGGAATCAAAAATGAGGAACAAGTATGGGACAATAGGTGGGACAAAATAAATCCTAAACATGTCCCAACTTGCTTTTTTTTAAATCTTATTCGAATATAGCCAAGTTTGGTATCACTGGAAAGGTCTTTTGAAATGCTATACAATGGTATATGAAATTTTAAATTTAGGTGATTCGCTTTTGTTTTACAACCGATTTACTACATTTTAATTGTTTTTAAAAAACCTATAGCAGTTATGAAAAAAAGGTATTTAGCTTAATTGTGTATATTTGGAAGGGCTACAACCCAATACCGGACATTTGTTCCAAGTCTCAACAGGTCTAAAGGTAATTGGCTTTTTATAAAATATCACTCAGTTATGGGCGGAATTTTTCTACATAGTTAAAATTTAAATTTTTTTACTACCGTACATGTTTTCCATCTGCCCTATCATAGCGTAGGATTTATTAGCGAGCTCTGACAAAAATTTCTTAAACAGGTTTTTACAGGTCACGAAATTTTCAATTTTTTTTTAAACTAATCGAGTGTGGTCTCATTGGAAAGCCCTTAAAAAATGCTACCCAACCATATAGTCACACTTAAAATTCGACAAGTTTTTACTTTTTTCGAATTTTTCACCTATATGGAGCTTAACTAGAAACATTTAGCAAAAAACGAATCTATGGACGTTATGTAACGTGCAAAAAGAAATTTAAGTTAATACTTGACATTTTTTCCTAAAACTAATAGTTTAATTTATAAAAATTATCAAAACTCGCAAAAATCAATGAAAATGTAAAATATGAAAATATTCAATAATTTTTCCTGCCAAACCAGTATAAGTTAGAGAAAAAAGTTACTTAGCTATTTTGTAGAGAATTTTATTCTCTATACAAAGCCAGTGAAAAAATATTCAAAATCCTGTTTTTTTTTTTTTTTTTTTTTTTTGAAAAAATCATAAGGGTACCCCCTAACGAAATTTTTTAAAAATCAGTTTTTAATTTTTTTCTCTTAAACGAAGTATCGTAGAACAATGTATTCTTTACTGGATTATAAAACTCATTATTTCGCATTTTTCGATACCATTCCCGTTTCCATACACCTAACAGTTTTTGAGAAAAAAAATAAAAAAACAGAAGTAAAAAAAAGATTCTAGCGCCCAAATGGCACATGCTAGCAAAGTCCAATTAAAACTATAATATAGAGCTTTTTATTCTCTATCGAAAAGTATTCTTACGAAATTTCTCTAAACCTCATAGTTTTTGAGATATTAACACTTTTTATAATTTGAATTGAAATTCGTACGATTTTATATGGATAAAATTCAAAATGGCCGTCTCAAGATGGCCGACCCCCCCCCCCCCCATACGACTCCCGCAACCTGTAGGTATATATTAAAACAAAGACATAGGCGGTCGGAACTCAGAAACTATGCACTTTAGAGAAAAATGTCAAGACACCAAAGTTTCCGGGAATCAAAAATGAGGAACAAGTATGGGACAATAGGTGGGACAAAATAAATCCTAAACATGTCCCAACTTGCTTTTTTTTAAAGCTTATTCGAATATAGCCAAGTTTGGTATCACTGGAAAGGTCTTTTGAAATGCTATACAATGGTATATGAAATTTTAAATTTAGGTGATTCGCTTTTGTTTTACAACCGATTTACTACATTTTAATTGTTTTTAAAAAACCTATAGCAGTTATGAAAAAAAGGTATTTAGCTTAATTGTGTATATTTGGAAGTGCTACAACCCAATACCGGACATTTGTTCCAAGTCTCAACAGGTCTAAAGGTAATTGGCTTTTTATAAAATATCACTCAGTTATGGGCGGAATTTTTCTACATAGTTAAAATTTAAATTTTTTTACTACCGTACATGTTTTCCATCTGCCCTATCATAGCGTAGGATTTATTAGCGAGCTCTGACAAAAATTTCTTAAACAGGTTTTTACAGGTCACGAAATTTTCAATTTTTTTTTAAACTAATCGAGTGTGGTCTCATTGGAAAGCCCTTAAAAAATGCTACCCAACCATATAGTCACACTTAAAATTCGACAAGTTTTTACTTTTTTCGAATTTTTCACCTATATGGAGCTTAACTAGAAACATTTAGCAAAAAACGAATCTATGGACGTTATGTAACGTGCAAAAAGAAATTTAAGTTAATACTTGACATTTTTTCCTAAAACTAATAGTTTAATTTATAAAAATTATCAAAACTCGCAAAAATCAATGAAAATGTAAAATATGAAAATATTCAATAATTTTTCCTGCCAAACCAGTATAAGTTAGAGAAAAAAGTTACTTAGCTATTTTGTAGAGAATTTTATTCTCTATACAAAGCCAGTGAAAAAATATTCAAAATCCTGTTTTTTTTTTTTTTTTTTTTTGAAAAAATCATAAGGGTACCCCCTTACGAAATTTTTTAAAAATCAGTTTTTAATTTTTTTCTCTTAAACGAAGTATCGTAGAACAATGTATTCTTTACTGGATTATAAAACTCATTATTTCGCATTTTTCGATACCATTCCCGTTTCCATACACCTAACAGTTTTTGAGAAAAAAAATAAAAAAACAGAAGTAAAAAAAAGATTCTAGCGCCCAAATGGCACATGCTAGCAAAGTCCAATTAAAACTATAATATAGAGCTTTTTATTCTCTATCGAAAAGTATTCTTACGAAATTTCTCTAAACCTCATAGTTTTTGAGATATTAACACTTTTTATAATTTGAATTGAAATTCGTACGATTTTATATGGATAAAATTCAAAATGGCCGTCTCAAGATGGCCGACCCCCCCCCCCCATACGACTCCCGCAACCTGTAGGTATATATTAAAACAAAGACATAGGCGGTCGGAACTCAGAAACTATGCACTTTAGAGAAAAATGTCAAGACACCAAAGTTTCCGGGAATCAAAAATGAGGAACAAGTATGGGACAATAGGTGGGACAAAATAAATCCTAAACATGTCCCAACTTGCTTTTTTTTAAATCTTATTCGAATATAGCCAAGTTTGGTATCACTGGAAAGGTCTTTTGAAATGCTATACAATGGTATATGAAATTTTAAATTTAGGTGATTCGCTTTTGTTTTACAACCGATTTACTACATTTTAATTGTTTTTAAAAAACCTATAGCAGTTATGAAAAAAAGGTATTTAGCTTAATTGTGTATATTTGGAAGGGCTACAACCCAATACCGGACATTTGTTCCAAGTCTCAACAGGTCTAAAGGTAATTGGCTTTTTATAAAATATCCCTCAGTTATGGGCGGAATTTTTCTACATAGTTAAAATTTAAATTTTTTTACTACCGTACATGTTTTCCATCTGCCCTATCATAGCGTAGGATTTATTAGCGAGCTCTGACAAAAATTTCTTAAACAGGTTTTTACAGGTCACGAAATTTTCAATTTTTTTTTAAACTAATCGAGTGTGGTCTCATTGGAAAGCCCTTAAAAAATGCTACCCAACCATATAGTCACACTTAAAATTCGATAAGTTTTTACTTTTTTCGAATTTTTCACCTATATGGAGCTTAACTAGAAACATTTAGCAAAAAACGAATCTATGGACGTTATGTAACGTGCAAAAAGAAATTTAAGTTAATACTTGACATTTTTTCCTAAAACTAATAGTTTAATTTATAAAAATTATCAAAACTCGCAAAAATCAATGAAAATGTAAAATATGAAAATATTCAATAATTTTTCCTGCCAAACCAGTATAAGTTAGAGAAAAAAGTTACTTAGCTATTTTGTAGAGAATTTTATTCTCTATACAAAGCCAGTGAAAAAATATTCAAAATCCTGTTTTTTTTTTTTTTTTTTTTTTTTTGAAAAAATCATAAGGGTACCCCCTTACGAAATTTTTTAAAAATCAGTTTTTAATTTTTTTCTCTTAAACGAAGTATCGTAGAACAATGATTTCTTTACTGGATTATAAAACTCATTATTTCGCATTTTTCGATACCATTCCCGTTTCCATACACCTAACAGTTTTTGAGAAAAAAAATAAAAAAACAGAAGTAAAAAAAAGATTCTAGCGCCCAAATGGCACATGCTAGCAAAGTCCAATTAAAACTATAATATAGAGCTTTTTATTCTCTATCGAAAAGTATTCTTACGAAATTTCTCTAAACCTCATAGTTTTTGAGATATTAACACTTTTTATAATTTGAATTGAAATTCGTACGATTTTATATGGATAAAATTCAAAATGGCCGTCTCAAGATGGCCGACCCCCCCCCCCCATACGACTCCCGCAACCTGTAGGTATATATTAAAACAAAGACATAGGCGGTCGGAACTCAGAAACTATGCACTTTAGAGAAAAATGTCAAGACACCAAAGTTTCCGGGAATAAAAAATGAGGAACAAGTATGGGACAATAGGTGGGACAAAATAAATCCTAAACATGTCCCAACTTGCTTTTTTTTAAATCTTATTCGAATATAGCCAAGTTTGGTATCACTGGAAAGGTCTTTTGAAATGCTATACAATGGTATATGAAATTTTAAATTTAGGTGATTCGCTTTTGTTTTACAACCGATTTACTACATTTTAATTGTTTTTAAAAAACCTATAGCAGTTATGAAAAAAAGGTATTTAGCTTAATTGTGTATATTTGGAAGGGCTACAACCCAATACCGGACATTTGTTCCAAGTCTCAACAGGTCTAAAGGTAATTGGCTTTTTATAAAATATCACTCAGTTATGGGCGGAATTTTTCTACATAGTTAAAATTTAAATTTTTTTACTACCGTACATGTTTTCCATCTGCCCTATCATAGCGTAGGATTTATTAGCGAGCTCTGACAAAAATTTCTTAAACAGGTTTTTACAGGTCACGAAATTTTCAATTTTTTTTTAAACTAATCGAGTGTGGTCTCATTGGAAAGCCCTTAAAAAATGCTACCCAACCATATAGTCACACTTAAAATTCGATAAGTTTTTACTTTTTTCGAATTTTTCACCTATATGGAGCTTAACTAGAAACATTTAGCAAAAAACGAATCTATGGACGTTATGTAACGTGCAAAAAGAAATTTAAGTTAATACTTGACATTTTTTCCTAAAACTAATAGTTTAATTTATAAAAATTATCAAAACTCGCAAAAATCAATGAAAATGTAAAATATGAAAATATTCAATAATTTTTCCTGCCAAACCAGTATAAGTTAGAGAAAAAAGTTACTTAGCTATTTTGTAGAGAATTTTATTCTCTATACAAAGCCAGTGAAAAAATATTCAAAATCCTGTTTTTTTTTTTTTTTTTTTTTTTGAAAAAATCATAAGGGTACCCCCTTACGAAATTTTTTAAAAATCAGTTTTTAATTTTTTTCTCTTAAACGAAGTATCGTAGAACAATGATTTCTTTACTGGATTATAAAACTCATTATTTCGCATTTTTCGATACCATTCCCGTTTCCATACACCTAACAGTTTTTGAGAAAAAAAATAAAAAAACAGAAGTAAAAAAAAGATTCTAGCGCCCAAATGGCACATGCTAGCAAAGTCCAATTAAAACTATAATATAGAGCTTTTTATTCTCTATCGAAAAGTATTCTTACGAAATTTCTCTAAACCTCATAGTTTTTGAGATATTAACACTTTTTATAATTTGAATTGAAATTCGTACGATTTTATATGGATAAAATTCAAAATGGCCGTCTCAAGATGGCCGACCCCCCCCCCATACGACTCCCGCAACCTGTAGGTATATATTAAAACAAAGACATAGGCGGTCGGAACTCAGAAACTATGCACTTTAGAGAAAAATGTCAAGACACCAAAGTTTCCGGGAATAAAAAATGAGGAACAAGTATGGGACAATAGGTGGGACAAAATAAATCCTAAACATGTCCCAACTTGCTTTTTTTTAAATCTTATTCGAATATAGCCAAGTTTGGTATCACTGGAAAGGTCTTTTGAAATGCTATACAATGGTATATGAAATTTTAAATTTAGGTGATTCGCTTTTGTTTTACAACCGATTTACTACATTTTAATTGTTTTTAAAAAACCTATAGCAGTTATGAAAAAAAGGTATTTAGCTTAATTGTGTATATTTGGAAGGGCTACAACCCAATACCGGACATTTGTTCCAAGTCTCAACAGGTCTAAAGGTAATTGGCTTTTTATAAAATATCACTCAGTTATGGGCGGAATTTTTCTACATAGTTAAAATTTAAATTTTTTTACTACCGTACATGTTTTCCATCTGCCCTATCATAGCGTAGGATTTATTAGCGAGCTCTGACAAAAATTTCTTAAACAGGTTTTTACAGGTCACGAAATTTTCAATTTTTTTTTAAACTAATCGAGTGTGGTCTCATTGGAAAGCCCTTAAAAAATGCTACCCAACCATATAGTCACACTTAAAATTCGACAAGTTTTTACTTTTTTCGAATTTTTCACCTATATGGAGCTTAACTAGAAACATTTAGCAAAAAACGAATCTATGGACGTTATGTAACGTGCAAAAAGAAATTTAAGTTAATACTTGACATTTTTTCCTAAAACTAATAGTTTAATTTATAAAAATTATCAAAACTCGCAACAATCAATGAAAATGTAAAATATGAAAATATTCAATAATTTTTCCTGCCAAACCAGTATAAGTTAGAGAAAAAAGTTACTTAGCTATTTTGTAGAGAATTTTATTCTCTATACAAAGCCAGTGAAAAAATATTCAAAATCCTGTTTTTTTTTTTTTTTTGAAAAAATCATAAGGGTACCCCCTTACGAAATTTTTTGAAAATCAGTTTTTAATTTTTTTCTCTTAAACGAAGTATCGTAGAACAATGATTGCTTTACTGGATTATAAAACTCATTATTTCGCATTTTTCGATACCATTCCCGTTTCCATACACCTAACAGTTTTTGAGAAAAAAAATAAAAAAACAGAAGTAAAAAAAAGATTCTAGCGCCCAAATGGCACATGCTAGCAAAGTCCAATTAAAACTATAATATAGAGCTTTTTATTCTCTATCGAAAAGTATTCTTACGAAATTTCTCTAAACCTCATAGTTTTTGAGATATTAACACTTTTTATAATTTGAATTGAAATTCGTACGATTTTATATGGATAAAATTCAAAATGGCCGTCTCAAGATGGCCGACCCCCCCCCCCATACGACTCCCGCAACCTGTAGGTATATATTAAAACAAAGACATAGGCGGTCGGAACTCAGAAACTATGCACTTTAGAGAAAAATGTCAAGACACCAAAGTTTCCGGGAATCAAAAATGAGGAACAAGTATGGGACAATAGGTGGGACAAAATAAATCCTAAACATGTCCCAACTTGCTTTTTTTTAAATCTTATTCGAATATAGCCAAGTTTGGTATCACTGGAAAGGTCTTTTGAAATGCTATACAATGGTATATGAAATTTTAAATTTAGGTGATTCGCTTTTGTTTTACAACCGATTTACTACATTTTAATTGTTTTTAAAAAACCTATAGCAGTTATGAAAAAAAGGTATTTAGCTTAATTGTGTATATTTGGAAGGGCTACAACCCAATACCGGACATTTGTTCCAAGTCTCAACAGGTCTAAAGGTAATTGGCTTTTTATAAAATATCACTCAGTTATGGGCGGAATTTTTCTACATAGTTAAAATTTAAATTTTTTTACTACCGTACATGTTTTCCATCTGCCCTATCATAGCGTAGGATTTATTAGCGAGCTCTGACAAAAATTTCTTAAACAGGTTTTTACAGGTCACGAAATTTTCAATTTTTTTTTAAACTAATCGAGTGTGGTCTCATTGGAAAGCCCTTAAAAAATGCTACCCAACCATATAGTCACACTTAAAATTCGACAAGTTTTTACTTTTTTCGAATTTTTCACCTATATGGAGCTTAACTAGAAACATTTAGCAAAAAACGAATCTATGGACGTTATGTAACGTGCAAAAAGAAATTTAAGTTAATACTTGACATTTTTTCCTAAAACTAATAGTTTAATTTATAAAAATTATCAAAACTCGCAAAAATCAATGAAAATGTAAAATATGAAAATATTCAATAATTTTTCCTGCCAAACCAGTATAAGTTAGAGAAAAAAGTTACTTAGCTATTTTGTAGAGAATTTTATTCTCTATACAAAGCCAGTGAAAAAATATTCAAAATCCTGTTTTTTTTTTTTTTTTTTTTTTTTGAAAAAATCATAAGGGTACCCCCTTACGAAATTTTTTAAAAATCAGTTTTTAATTTTTTTCTCTTAAACGAAGTATCGTAGAACAATGATTTCTTTACTGGATTATAAAACTCATTATTTCACATTTTTCGATACCATTCCCGTTTCCATACACCTAACAGTTTTTGAGAAAAAAAATAAAAAAACAGAAGTAAAAAAAAGATTCTAGCGCCCAAATGGCACATGCTAGCAAAGTCCAATTAAAACTATAATATAGAGCTTTTTATTCTCTATCGAAAAGTATTCTTACGAAATTTCTCTAAACCTCATAGTTTTTGAGATATTAACACTTTTTATAATTTGAATTGAAATTCGTACGATTTTATATGGATAAAATTCAAAATGGCCGTCTCAAGATGGCCGACCCCCCCCCATACGACTCCCGCAACCTGTAGGTATATATTAAAACAAAGACATAGGCGGTCGGAACTCAGAAACTATGCACTTTAGAGAAAAATGTCAAGACACCAAAGTTTCCGGGAATCAAAAATGAGGAACAAGTATGGGACAATAGGTGGGACAAAATAAATCCTAAACATGTCCCAACTTGCTTTTTTTTAAATCTTATTCGAATATAGCCAAGTTTGGTATCACTGGAAAGGTCTTTTGAAATGCTATACAATGGTATATGAAATTTTAAATTTAGGTGATTCGCTTTTGTTTTACAACCGATTTACTACATTTTAATTGTTTTTAAAAAACCTATAGCAGTTATGAAAAAAAGGTATTTAGCTTAATTGTGTATATTTGGAAGGGCTACAACCCAATACCGGACATTTGTTCCAAGTCTCAACAGGTCTAAAGGTAATTGGCTTTTTATAAAATATCACTCAGTTATGGGCGGAATTTTTCTACATAGTTAAAATTTAAATTTTTTTACTACCGTACATGTTTTCCATCTGCCCTATCATAGCGTAGGATTTATTAGCGAGCTCTGACAAAAATTTCTTAAACAGGTTTTTACAGGTCACGAAATTTTCAATTTTTTTTTAAACTAATCGAGTGTGGTCTCATTGGAAAGCCCTTAAAAAATGCTACCCAACCATATAGTCACACTTAAAATTCGATAAGTTTTTACTTTTTTCGAATTTTTCACCTATATGGAGCTTAACTAGAAACATTTAGCAAAAAACGAATCTATGGACGTTATGTAACGTGCAAAAAGAAATTTAAGTTAATACTTGACATTTTTTCCTAAAACTAATAGTTTAATTTATAAAAATTATCAAAACTCGCAAAAATCAATGAAAATGTAAAATATGAAAATATTCAATAATTTTTCCTGCCAAACCAGTATAAGTTAGAGAAAAAAGTTACTTAGCTATTTTGTAGAGAATTTTATTCTCTATACAAAGCCAGTGAAAAAATATTCAAAATCCTGTTTTTTTTTTTTTTTTTTTTTTTTTTTGAAAAAATCATAATAATTAGTTTTTAATTTTTTTCTCTTAAACGAAGTATCGTAGAACAATGATTTCTTTACTGGATTATAAAACTCATTATTTCGCATTTTTCGATACCATTCCCGTTTCCATACACCTAACAGTTTTTGAGAAAAAAAATAAAAAAACAGAAGTAAAAAAAAGATTCTAGCGCCCAAATGGCACATGCTAGCAAAGTCCAATTAAAACTATAATATAGAGCTTTTTATTCTCTATCGAAAAGTATTCTTACGAAATTTCTCTAAACCTCATAGTTTTTGAGATATTAACACTTTTTATAATTTGAATTGAAATTCGTACGATTTTATATGGATAAAATTCAAAATGGCCGTCTCAAGATGGCCGACCCCCCCCCCCCCCCATACGACTCCCGCAACCTGTAGGTATATATTAAAACAAAGACATAGGCGGTCGGAACTCAGAAACTATGCACTTTAGAGAAAAATGTCAAGACACCAAAGTTTCCGGGAATCAAAAATGAGGAACAAGTATGGGACAATAGGTGGGACAAAATAAATCCTAAACATGTCCCAACTTGCTTTTTTTTAAATCTTATTCGAATATAGCCAAGTTTGGTATCACTGGAAAGGTCTTTTGAAATGCTATACAATGGTATATGAAATTTTAAATTTAGGTGATTCGCTTTTGTTTTACAACCGATTTACTACATTTTAATTGTTTTTAAAAAACCTATAGCAGTTATGAAAAAAAGGTATTTAGCTTAATTGTGTATATTTGGAAGGGCTACAACCCAATACCGGACATTTGTTCCAAGTCTCAACAGGTCTAAAGGTAATTGGCTTTTTATAAAATATCACTCAGTTATGGGCGGAATTTTTCTACATAGTTAAAATTTAAATTTTTTTACTACCGTACATGTTTTCCATCTGCCCTATCATAGCGTAGGATTTATTAGCGAGCTCTGACAAAAATTTCTTAAACAGGTTTTTACAGGTCACGAAATTTTCAATTTTTTTTTAAACTAATCGAGTGTGGTCTCATTGGAAAGCCCTTAAAAAATGCTACCCAACCATATAGTCACACTTAAAATTCGATAAGTTTTTACTTTTTTCGAATTTTTCACCTATATGGAGCTTAACTAGAAACATTTAGCAAAAAACGAATCTATGGACGTTATGTAACGTGCAAAAAGAAATTTAAGTTAATACTTGACATTTTTTCCTAAAACTAATAGTTTAATTTATAAAAATTATCAAAACTCGCAAAAATCAATGAAAATGTAAAATATGAAAATATTCAATAATTTTTCCTGCCAAACCAGTATAAGTTAGAGAAAAAAGTTACTTTGCTATTTTGTAGAGAATTTTATTCTCTATACAAAGCCAGTGAAAAAATATTCAAAATCCTGTTTTTTTTTTTTTTTTTTTTTTTTGAAAAAATCATAAGGGTACCCCCTTACGAAATTTTTTGAAAATCAGTTTTTAATTTTTTTCTCTTAGACGAAGTATCGTAGAACAATGATTTCTTTACTGGATTATAAAACTCATTATTTCGCATTTTTCGATACCATTCCCGTTTCCATACACCTAACAGTTTTTGAGAAAAAAAATAAAAAAACAGAAGTAAAAAAAAGATTCTAGCGCCCAAATGGCACATGCTAGCAAAGTCCAATTAAAACTATAATATAGAGCTTTTTATTCTCTATCGAAAAGTATTCTTACGAAATTTCTCTAAACCTCATAGTTTTTGAGATATTAACACTTTTTATAATTTGAATTGAAATTCGTACGATTTTATATGGATAAAATTCAAAATGGCCGTCTCAGGATGGCCGACCCCCCCCCATACGACTCCCGCAACCTGTAGGTATATATTAAAACAAAGACATAGGCGGTCGGAACTCAGAAACTATGCACTTTAGAGAAAAATGTCAAGACACCAAAGTTTCCGGGAATCAAAAATGAGGAACAAGTATGGGACAATAGGTGGGACAAAATAAATCCTAAACATGTCCCAACTTGCTTTTTTTTAAATCTTATTCGAATATAGCCAAGTTCGGTATCACTGGAAAGGTCTTTTGAAATGCTATACAATGGTATATGAAATTTTAAATTTAGGTGATTCGCTTTTGTTTTACAACCGATTTACTACATTTTAATTGTTTTTAAAAAACCTATAGCAGTTATGAAAAAAAGGTATTTAGCTTAATTGTGTATATTTGGAAGGGCTACAACCCAATACCGGACATTTGTTCCAAGTCTCAACAGGTCTAAAGGTAATTGGCTTTTTATAAAATATCACTCAGTTATGGGCGGAATTTTTCTACATAGTTAAAATTTAAATTTTTTTACTACCGTACATGTTTTCCATCTGCCCTATCATAGCGTAGGATTTATTAGCGAGCTCTGACAAAAATTTCTTAAACAGGTTTTTACAGGTCACGAAATTTTCAATTTTTTTTTAAACTAATCGAGTGTGGTCTCATTGGAAAGCCCTTAAAAAATGCTACCCAACCATATAGTCACACTTAAAATTCGACAAGTTTTTACTTTTTTCGAATTTTTCACCTATATGGAGCTTAACTAGAAACATTTAGCAAAAAACGAATCTATGGACGTTATGTAACGTGCAAAAAGAAATTTAAGTTAATACTTGACATTTTTTCCTAAAACTAATAGTTTAATTTATAAAAATTATCAAAACTCGCAAAAATCAATGAAAATGTAAAATATGAAAATATTCAATAATTTTTCCTGCCAAACCAGTATAAGTTAGAGAAAAAAGTTACTTAGCTATTTTGTAGAGAATTTTATTCTCTATACAAAGCCAGTGAAAAAATATTCAAAATCCTGTTTTTTTTTTTTTTTTTTTTTTGAAAAAATCATAAGGGTACCCCCTTACGAAATTTTTTAAAAATCAGTTTTTAATTTTTTTCTCTTAAACGAAGTATCGTAGAACAATGTATTCTTTACTGGATTATAAAACTCATTATTTCGCATTTTTCGATACCATTCCCGTTTCCATACACCTAACAGTTTTTGAGAAAAAAAATAAAAAAACAGAAGTAAAAAAAAGATTCTAGCGCCCAAATGGCACATGCTAGCAAAGTCCAATTAAAACTATAATATAGAGCTTTTTATTCTCTATCGAAAAGTATTCTTACGAAATTTCTCTAAACCTCATAGTTTTTGAGATATTAACACTTTTTATAATTTGAATTGAAATTCGTACGATTTTATATGGATAAAATTCAAAATGGCCGTCTCAAGATGGCCGACCCCCCCCATACGACTCCCGCAACCTGTAGGTATATATTAAAACAAAGACATAGGCGGTCGGAACTCAGAAACTATGCACTTTAGAGAAAAATGTCAAGACACCAAAGTTTCCGGGAATCAAAAATGAGGAACAAGTATGGGACAATAGGTGGGACAAAATAAATCCTAAACATGTCCCAACTTGCTTTTTTTTAAATCTTATTCGAATATAGCCAAGTTTGGTATCACTGGAAAGGTCTTTTGAAATGCTATACAATGGTATATGAAATTTTAAATTTAGGTGATTCGCTTTTGTTTTACAACCGATTTACTACATTTTAATTGTTTTTAAAAAACCTATAGCAGTTATGAAAAAAAGGTATTTAGCTTAATTGTGTATATTTGGAAGGGCTACAACCCAATACCGGACATTTGTTCCAAGTCTCAACAGGTCTAAAGGTAATTGGCTTTTTATAAAATATCACTCAGTTATGGGCGGAATTTTTCTACATAGTTAAAATTTAAATTTTTTTACTACCGTACATGTTTTCCATCTGCCCTATCATAGCGTAGGATTTATTAGCGAGCTCTGACAAAAATTTCTTAAACAGGTTTTTACAGGTCACGAAATTTTCAATTTTTTTTTAAACTAATCGAGTGTGGTCTCATTGGAAAGCCCTTAAAAAATGCTACCCAACCATATAGTCACACTTAAAATTCGATAAGTTTTTACTTTTTTCGAATTTTTCACCTATATGGAGCTTAACTAGAAACATTTAGCAAAAAACGAATCTATGGACGTTATGTAACGTGCAAAAAGAAATTTAAGTTAATACTTGACATTTTTTCCTAAAACTAATAGTTTAATTTATAAAAATTATCAAAACTCGCAAAAATCAATGAAAATGTAAAATATGAAAATATTCAATAATTTTTCCTGCCAAACCAGTATAAGTTAGAGAAAAAAGTTACTTAGCTATTTTGTAGAGAATTTTATTCTCTATACAAAGCCAGTGAAAAAGTATTCAAAATCCTGTTTTTTTTTTTTTTTTTTTTTTTTTGAAAAAATCATAAGGGTACCCCCTTACGAAATTTTTTAAAAATCAGTTTTTAATTTTTTTCTCTTAAACGAAGTATCGTAGAACAATGTATTCTTTACTGGATTATAAAACTCATTATTTCGCATTTTTCGATACCATTCCCGTTTCCATACACCTAACAGTTTTTGAGAAAAAAAATAAAAAAACAGAAGTAAAAAAAAGATTCTAGCGCCCAAATGGCACATGCTAGCAAAGTCCAATTAAAACTATAATATAGAGCTTTTTATTCTCTATCGAAAAGTATTCTTACGAAATTTCTCTAAACCTCATAGTTTTTGAGATATTAACACTTTTTATAATTTGAATTGAAATTCGTACGATTTTATATGGATAAAATTCAAAATGGCCGTCTCAAGATGGCCGACCCCCCCCCATACGACTCCCGCAACCTGTAGGTATATATTAAAACAAAGACATAGGCGGTCGGAACTCAGAAACTATGCACTTTAGAGAAAAATGTCAAGACACCAAAGTTTCCGGGAATCAAAAATGAGGAACAAGTATGGGACAATAGGTGGGACAAAATAAATCCTAAACATGTCCCAACTTGCTTTTTTTTAAATCTTATTCGAATATAGCCAAGTTTGGTATCACTGGAAAGGTCTTTTGAAATGCTATACAATGGTATATGAAATTTTAAATTTAGGTGATTCGCTTTTGTTTTACAACCGATTTACTACATTTTAATTGTTTTTAAAAAACCTATAGCAGTTATGAAAAAAAGGTATTTAGCTTAATTGTGTATATTTGGAAGGGCTACAACCCAATACCGGACATTTGTTCCAAGTCTCAACAGGTCTAAAGGTAATTGGCTTTTTATAAAATATCACTCAGTTATGGGCGGAATTTTTCTACATAGTTAAAATTTAAATTTTTTTACTACCGTACATGTTTTCCATCTGCCCTATCATAGCGTAGGATTTATTAGCGAGCTCTGACAAAAATTTCTTAAACAGGTTTTTACAGGTCACGAAATTTTCAATTTTTTTTTAAACTAATCGAGTGTGGTCTCATTGGAAAGCCCTTAAAAAATGCTACCCAACCATATAGTCACACTTAAAATTCGATAAGTTTTTACTTTATCGAATTTTTCACCTATATGGAGCTTAACTAGAAACATTTAGCAAAAAACGAATCTATGGACGTTATGTAACGTGCAAAAAGAAATTTAAGTTAATACTTGACATTTTTTCCTAAAACTAATAGTTTAATTTATAAAAATTATCAAAACTCGCAAAAATCAATGAAAATGTAAAATATGAAAATATTCAATAATTTTTCCTGCCAAACCAGTATAAGTTTAAGTTAGAGAAAAAAGTTACTTAACTATTTTGTAGAGAATTTTATTCTCTATACAAAGCCAGTGAAAAAGTATTCAAAATCCTGTTTTTTTTTTTTTTTTTTTTTTTTTTGAAAAAATCATAAGGGTACCCCCTTACGAAATTTTTTAAAAATCAGTTTTTAATTTTTTTCTCTTAAACGAAGTATCGTAGAACAATGTATTCTTTACTGGATTATAAAACTCATTATTTCGCATTTTTCGATACCATTCCCGTTTCCATACACCTAACAGTTTTTGAGAAAAAAAATAAAAAAACAGAAGTAAAAAAAAGATTCTAGCGCCCAAATGGCACATGCTAGCAAAGTCCAATTAAAACTATAATATAGAGCTTTTTTTTCTCTATCGAAAAGTATTCTTACGAAATTTCTCTAAACCTCATAGTTTTTGAGATATTAACACTTTTTATAATTTGAATTGAAATTCGTACGATTTTATATGGATAAAATTCAAAATGGCCGTCTCAAGATGGCCGACCCCCCCCCCCCCATACGACTCCGGCAACCTGTAGGTATATATTAAAACAAAGACATAGGCGGTCGGAACTCAGAAACTATGCACTTTAGAGAAAAATGTCAAGACACCAAAGTTTCCGGGAATCAAAAATGAGGAACAAGTATGGGACAATAGGTGGGACAAAATAAATCCTAAACATGTCCCAACTTGCTTTTTTTTAAATCTTATTCGAATATAGCCAAGTTTGGTATCACTGGAAAGGTCTTTTGAAATGCTATACAATGGTATATGAAATTTTAAATTTAGGTGATTCGCTTTTGTTTTACAACCGATTTACTACATTTTAATTGTTTTTAAAAAACCTATAGCAGTTATGAAAAAAAGGTATTTAGCTTAATTGTGTATATTTGGAAGGGCTACAACCCAATACCGGACATTTGTTCCAAGTCTCAACAGGTCTAAAGGTAATTGGCTTTTTATAAAATATCACTCAGTTATGGGCGGAATTTTTCTACATAGTTAAAATTTAAATTTTTTTACTACCGTACATGTTTTCCATCTGCCCTATCATAGCGTAGGATTTATTAGCGAGCTCTGACAAAAATTTCTTAAACAGGTTTTTACAGGTCACGAAATTTTCAATTTTTTTTAAACTAATCGAGTGTGGTCTCATTGGAAAGCCCTTAAAAAATGCTACCCAACCATATAGTCACACTTAAAATTCGATAAGTTTTTACTTTTTTCGAATTTTTCACCTATATGGAGCTTAACTAGAAACATTTAGCAAAAAACGAATCTATGGACGTTATGTAACGTGCAAAAAGAAATTTAAGTTAATACTTGACATTTTTTCCTAAAACTAATAGTTTAATTTATAAAAATTATCAAAACTCGCAAAAATCAATGAAAATGTAAAATATGAAAATATTCAATAATTTTTCCTGCCAAACCAGCATAAGTTAGAGAAAAAAGTTACTTAGCTATTTTGTAGAGAATTTTATTCTCTATACAAAGCCAGTGAAAAAGTATTCAAAATCCTGTTTTTTTTTTTTTTTTTTTTTTTTGAAAAAATCATAAGGGTACCCCCTTACGAAATTTTTTAAAAATCAGTTTTTAATTTTTTTCTCTTAAACGAAGTATCGTAGAACAATGTATTCTTTACTGGATTATAAAACTCATTATTTCGCATTTTTCGATACCATTCCCGTTTCCATACACCTAACAGTTTTTGAGAAAAAAAATAAAAAAACAGAAGTAAAAAAAAGATTCTAGCGCCCAAATGGCACATGCTAGCAAAGTCCAATTAAAACTATAATATAGAGCTTTTTATTCTCTATCGAAAAGTATTCTTACGAAATTTCTCTAAACCTCATAGTTTTTGAGATATTAACACTTTTTATAATTTGAATTGAAATTCGTACGATTTTATATGGATAAAATTCAAAATGGCCGTCTCAAGATGGCCGACCCCCCCCCATACGACTCCCGCAACCTGTAGGTATATATTAAAACAAAGACATAGGCGGTCGGAACTCAGAAACTATGCACTTTAGAGAAAAATGTCAAGACACCAAAGTTTCCGGGAATCAAAAATGAGGAACAAGTATGGGACAATAGGTGGGACAAAATAAATCCTAAACATGTCCCAACTTGCTTTTTTTTAAATCTTATTCGAATATAGCCAAGTTTGGTATCACTGGAAAGGTCTTTTGAAATGCTATACAATGGTATATGAAATTTTAAATTTAGGTGATTCGCTTTTGTTTTACAACCGATTTACTACATTTTAATTGTTTTTAAAAAACCTATAGCAGTTATGAAAAAAAGGTATTTAGCTTAATTGTGTATATTTGGAAGGGCTACAACCCAATACCGGACATTTGTTCCAAGTCTCAACAGGTCTAAAGGTAATTGGCTTTTTATAAAATATCACTCAGTTATGGGCGGAATTTTTCTACATAGTTAAAATTTAAATTTTTTTACTACCGTACATGTTTTCCATCTGCCCTATCATAGCGTAGGATTTATTAGCGAGCTCTGACAAAAATTTCTTAAACAGATTTTTACAGGTCACGAAATTTTCAATTTTTTTTTAAACTAATCGAGTGTGGTCTCATTGGAAAGCCCTTAAAAAATGCTACCCAACCATATAGTCACACTTAAAATTCGATAAGTTTTTACTTTTTTCGAATTTTTCACCTATATGGAGCTTAACTAGAAACATTTAGCAAAAAACGAATCTATGGACGTTATGTAACGTGCAAAAAGAAATTTAAGTTAATACTTGACATTTTTTCCTAAAACTAATAGTTTAATTTATAAAAATTATCAAAACTCGCAAAAATCAATGAAAATGTAAAATATGAAAATATTCAATAATTTTTCCTGCCAAACCAGTATAAGTTAGAGAAAAAAGTTACTTAGCTATTTTGTAGAGAATTTTATTCTCTATACAAAGCCAGTGAAAAAGTATTCAAAATCCTGTTTTTTTTTTTTTTTTTTTTTTTTTGAAAAAATCATAAGGGTACCCCCTTACGAAATTTTTTAAAAATCAGTTTTTAATTTTTTTCTCTTAAACGAAGTATCGTAGAACAATGTATTCTTTACTGGATTATAAAACTCATTATTTCGCATTTTTCGATACCATTCCCGTTTCCATACACCTAACAGTTTTTGAGAAAAAAAATAAAAAAACAGAAGTAAAAAAAAGATTCTAGCGCCCAAATGGCACATGCTAGCAAAGTCCAATTAAAACTATAATATAGAGCTTTTTATTCTCTATCGAAAAGTATTCTTACGAAATTTCTCTAAACCTCATAGTTTTTGAGATATTAACACTTTTTATAATTTGAATTGAAATTCGTACGATTTTATATGGATAAAATTCAAAATGGCCGTCTCAAGATGGCCGACCCCCCCCCCCCCCATACGACTCCGGCAACCTGTAGGTATATATTAAAACAAAGACATAGGCGGTCGGAACTCAGAAACTATGCACTTTAGAGAAAAATGTCAAGACACCAAAGTTTCCGGGAATCAAAAATGAGGAACAAGTATGGGACAATAGGTGGGACAAAATAAATCCTAAACATGTCCCAACTTGCTTTTTTTTAAATCTTATTCGAATATAGCCAAGTTTGGTATCACTGGAAAGGTCTTTTGAAATGCTATACAATGGTATATGAAATTTTAAATTTAGGTGATTCGCTTTTGTTTTACAACCGATTTACTACATTTTAATTGTTTTTAAAAAACCTATAGCAGTTATGAAAAAAAGGTATTTAGCTTAATTGTGTATATTTGGAAGGGCTACAACCCAATACCGGACATTTGTTCCAAGTCTCAACAGGTCTAAAGGTAATTGGCTTTTTATAAAATATCACTCAGTTATGGGCGGAATTTTTCTACATAGTTAAAATTTAAATTTTTTTACTACCGTACATGTTTTCCATCTGCCCTATCATAGCGTAGGATTTATTAGCGAGCTCTGACAAAAATTTCTTAAACAGGTTTTTACAGGTCACGAAATTTTCAATTTTTTTTTAAACTAATCGAGTGTGGTCTCATTGGAAAGCCCTTAAAAAATGCTACCCAACCATATAGTCACACTTAAAATTCGATAAGTTTTTACTTTTTTCGAATTTTTCACCTATATGGAGCTTAACTAGAAACATTTAGCAAAAAACGAATCTATGGACGTTATGTAACGTGCAAAAAGAAATTTAAGTTAATACTTGACATTTTTTCCTAAAACTAATAGTTTAATTTATAAAAATTATCAAAACTCGCAAAAATCAATGAAAATGTAAAATATGAAAATATTCAATAATTTTTCCTGCCAAACCAGTATAAGTTAGAGAAAAAAGTTACTTAGCTATTTTGTAGAGAATTTTATTCTCTATACAAAGCCAGTGAAAAAGTATTCAAAATCCTGTTTTTTTTTTTTTTTTTTTTTTTTTGAAAAAATCATAAGGGTACCCCCTTACGAAATTTTTTAAAAATCAGTTTTTAATTTTTTTCTCTTAAACGAAGTATCGTAGAACAATGTATTCTTTACTGGATTATAAAACTCATTATTTCGCATTTTTCGATACCATTCCCGTTTCCATACACCTAACAGTTTTTGAGAAAAAAAATAAAAAAACAGAAGTAAAAAAAAGATTCTAGCGCCCAAATGGCACATGCTAGCAAAGTCCAATTAAAACTATAATATAGAGCTTTTTATTCTCTATCGAAAAGTATTCTTACGAAATTTCTCTAAACCTCATAGTTTTTGAGATATTAACACTTTTTATAATTTGAATTGAAATTCGTACGATTTTATATGGATAAAATTCAAAATGGCCGTCTCAAGATGGCCGACCCCCCCCCCCCATACGACTCCGGCAACCTGTAGGTATATATTAAAACAAAGACATAGGCGGTCGGAACTCAGAAACTATGCACTTTAGAGAAAAATGTCAAGACACCAAAGTTTCCGGGAATCAAAAATGAGGAACAAGTATGGGACAATAGGTGGGACAAAATAAATCCTAAACATGTCCCAACTTGCTTTTTTTTAAATCTTATTCGAATATAGCCAAGTTTGGTATCACTGGAAAGGTCTTTTGAAATGCTATACAATGGTATATGAAATTTTAAATTTAGGTGATTCGCTTTTGTTTTACAACCGATTTACTACATTTTAATTGTTTTTAAAAAACCTATAGCAGTTATGAAAAAAAGGTATTTAGCTTAATTGTGTATATTTGGAAGGGCTACAACCCAATACCGGACATTTGTTCCAAGTCTCAACAGGTCTAAAGGTAATTGGCTTTTTATAAAATATCACTCAGTTATGGGCGGAATTTTTCTACATAGTTAAAATTTAAATTTTTTTACTACCGTACATGTTTTCCATCTGCCCTATCATAGCGTAGGATTTATTAGCGAGCTCTGACAAAAATTTCTTAAACAGGTTTTTACAGGTCACGAAATTTTCAATTTTTTTTTAAACTAATCGAGTGTGGTCTCATTGGAAAGCCCTTAAAAAATGCTACCCAACCATATAGTCACACTTAAAATTCGATAAGTTTTTACTTTTTTCGAATTTTTCACCTATATGGAGCTTAACTAGAAACATTTAGCAAAAAACGAATCTATGGACGTTATGTAACGTGCAAAAAGAAATTTAAGTTAATACTTGACATTTTTTCCTAAAACTAATAGTTTAATTTATAAAAATTATCAAAACTCGCAAAAATCAATGAAAATGTAAAATATGAAAATATTCAATAATTTTTCCTGCCAAACCAGTATAAGTTAGAGAAAAAAGTTACTTAGCTATTTTGTAGAGAATTTTATTCTCTATACAAAGCCAGTGAAAAAGTATTCAAAATCCTGTTTTTTTTTTTTTTTTTTTTTTTTGAAAAAATCATAAGGGTACCCCCTTACGAAATTTTTTAAAAATCAGTTTTTAATTTTTTTCTCTTAAACGAAGTATCGTAGAACAATGTATTCTTTACTGGATTATAAAACTCATTATTTCGCATTTTTCGATACCATTCCCGTTTCCATACACCTAACAGTTTTTGAGAAAAAAAATAAAAAAACAGAAGTAAAAAAAAGATTCTAGCGCCCAAATGGCACATGCTAGCAAAGTCCAATTAAAACTATAATATAGAGCTTTTTATTCTCTATCGAAAAGTATTCTTACGAAATTTCTCTAAACCTCATAGTTTTTGAGATATTAACACTTTTTATAATTTGAATTGAAATTCGTACGATTTTATATGGATAAAATTCAAAATGGCCGTCTCAAGATGGCCGACCCCCCCCCCCATACGACTCCCGCAACCTGTAGGTATATATTAAAACAAAGACATAGGCGGTCGGAACTCAGAAACTATGCACTTTAGAGAAAAATGTCAAGACACCAAAGTTTCCGGGAATCAAAAATGAGGAACAAGTATGGGACAATAGGTGGGACAAAATAAATCCTAAACATGTCCCAACTTGCTTTTTTTTAAATCTTATTCGAATATAGCCAAGTTTGGTATCACTGGAAAGGTCTTTTGAAATGCTATACAATGGTATATGAAATTTTAAATTTAGGTGATTCGCTTTTGTTTTACAACCGATTTACTACATTTTAATTGTTTTTAAAAAACCTATAGCAGTTATGAAAAAAAGGTATTTAGCTTAATTGTGTATATTTGGAAGGGCTACAACCCAATACCGGACATTTGTTCCAAGTCTCAACAGGTCTAAAGGTAATTGGCTTTTTATAAAATATCACTCAGTTATGGGCGGAATTTTTCTACATAGTTAAAATTTAAATTTTTTTACTACCGTACATGTTTTCCATCTGCCCTATCATAGCGTAGGATTTATTAGCGAGCTCTGACAAAAATTTCTTAAACAGGTTTTTACAGGTCACGAAATTTTCAATTTTTTTTTAAACTAATCGAGTGTGGTCTCATTGGAAAGCCCTTAAAAAATGCTACCCAACCATATAGTCACACTTAAAATTCGATAAGTTTTTACTTTTTTCGAATTTTTCACCTATATGGAGCTTAACTAGAAACATTTAGCAAAAAACGAATCTATGGACGTTATGTAACGTGCAAAAAGAAATTTAAGTTAATACTTGACATTTTTTCCTAAAACTAATAGTTTAATTTATAAAAATTATCAAAACTCGCAAAAATCAATGAAAATGTAAAATATGAAAATATTCAATAATTTTTCCTGCCAAACCAGTATAAGTTAGAGAAAAAAGTTACTTAGCTATTTTGTAGAGAATTTTATTCTCTATACAAAGCCAGTGAAAAAGTATTCAAAATCCTGTTTTTTTTTTTTTTTTTTTTTTTTTGAAAAAATCATAAGGGTACCCCCTTACGAAATTTTTTAAAAATCAGTTTTTAATTTTTTTCTCTTAAACGAAGTATCGTAGAACAATGTATTCTTTACTGGATTATAAAACTCATTATTTCGCATTTTTCGATACCATTCCCGTTTCCATACACCTAACAGTTTTTGAGAAAAAAAATAAAAAAACAGAAGTAAAAAAAAGATTCTAGCGCCCAAATGGCACATGCTAGCAAAGTCCAATTAAAACTATAATATAGAGCTTTTTATTCTCTATCGAAAAGTATTCTTACGAAATTTCTCTAAACCTCATAGTTTTTGAGATATTAACACTTTTTATAATTTGAATTGAAATTCGTACGATTTTATATGGATAAAATTCAAAATGGCCGTCTCAAGATGGCCGACCCCCCCCCCCATACGACTCCGGCAACCTGTAGGTATATATTAAAACAAAGACATAGGCGGTCGGAACTCAGAAACTATGCACTTTAGAGAAAAATGTCAAGACACCAAAGTTTCCGGGAATCAAAAATGAGGAACAAGTATGGGACAATAGGTGGGACAAAATAAATCCTAAACATGTCCCAACTTGCTTTTTTTTAAATCTTATTCGAATATAGCCAAGTTTGGTATCACTGGAAAGGTCTTTTGAAATGCTATACAATGGTATATGAAATTTTAAATTTAGGTGATTCGCTTTTGTTTTACAACCGATTTACTACATTTTAATTGTTTTTAAAAAACCTATAGCAGTTATGAAAAAAAGGTATTTAGCTTAATTGTGTATATTTGGAAGGGCTACAACCCAATACCGGACATTTGTTCCAAGTCTCAACAGGTCTAAAGGTAATTGGCTTTTTATAAAATATCACTCAGTTATGGGCGGAATTTTTCTACATAGTTAAAATTTAAATTTTTTTACTACCGTACATGTTTTCCATCTGCCCTATCATAGCGTAGGATTTATTAGCGAGCTCTGACAAAAATTTCTTAAACAGGTTTTTACAGGTCACGAAATTTTCAATTTTTTTTTAAACTAATCGAGTGTGGTCTCATTGGAAAGCCCTTAAAAAATGCTACCCAACCATATAGTCACACTTAAAATTCGATAAGTTTTTACTTTTTTCGAATTTTTCACCTATATGGAGCTTAACTAGAAACATTTAGCAAAAAACGAATCTATGGACGTTATGTAACGTGCAAAAAGAAATTTAAGTTAATACTTGACATTTTTTCCTAAAACTAATAGTTTAATTTATAAAAATTATCAAAACTCGCAAAAATCAATGAAAATGTAAAATATGAAAATATTCAATAATTTTTCCTGCCAAACCAGTATAAGTTAGAGAAAAAAGTTACTTAGCTATTTTGTAGAGAATTTTATTCTCTATACAAAGCCAGTGAAAAAGTATTCAAAATCCTGTTTTTTTTTTTTTTTTTTTTTTTTTGAAAAAATCATAAGGGTACCCCCTTACGAAATTTTTTAAAAATCAGTTTTTAATTTTTTTCTCTTAAACGAAGTATCGTAGAACAATGTATTCTTTACTGGATTATAAAACTCATTATTTCGCATTTTTCGATACCATTCCCGTTTCCATACACCTAACAGTTTTTGAGAAAAAAAATAAAAAAACAGAAGTAAAAAAAAGATTCTAGCGCCCAAATGGCACATGCTAGCAAAGTCCAATTAAAACTATAATATAGAGCTTTTTATTCTCTATCGAAAAGTATTCTTACGAAATTTCTCTAAACCTCATAGTTTTTGAGATATTAACACTTTTTATAATTTGAATTGAAATTCGTACGATTTTATATGGATAAAATTCAAAATGGCCGTCTCAAGATGGCCGACCCCCCCCCCCCATACGACTCCGGCAACCTGTAGGTATATATTAAAACAAAGACATAGGCGGTCGGAACTCAGAAACTATGCACTTTAGAGAAAAATGTCAAGACACCAAAGTTTCCGGGAATCAAAAATGAGGAACAAGTATGGGACAATAGGTGGGACAAAATAAATCCTAAACATGTCCCAACTTGCTTTTTTTTAAATCTTATTCGAATATAGCCAAGTTTGGTATCACTGGAAAGGTCTTTTGAAATGCTATACAATGGTATATGAAATTTTAAATTTAGGTGATTCGCTTTTGTTTTACAACCGATTTACTACATTTTAATTGTTTTTAAAAAACCTATAGCAGTTATGAAAAAAAGGTATTTAGCTTAATTGTGTATATTTGGAAGGGCTACAACCCAATACCGGACATTTGTTCCAAGTCTCAACAGGTCTAAAGGTAATTGGCTTTTTATAAAATATCACTCAGTTATGGGCGGAATTTTTCTACATAGTTAAAATTTAAATTTTTTTACTACCGTACATGTTTTCCATCTGCCCTATCATAGCGTAGGATTTATTAGCGAGCTCTGACAAAAATTTCTTAAACAGGTTTTTACAGGTCACGAAATTTTCAATTTTTTTTTAAACTAATCGAGTGTGGTCTCATTGGAAAGCCCTTAAAAAATGCTACCCAACCATATAGTCACACTTAAAATTCGATAAGTTTTTACTTTTTTCGAATTTTTCACCTATATGGAGCTTAACTAGAAACATTTAGCAAAAAACGAATCTATGGACGTTATGTAACGTGCAAAAAGAAATTTAAGTTAATACTTGACATTTTTTCCTAAAACTAATAGTTTAATTTATAAAAATTATCAAAACTCGCAAAAATCAATGAAAATGTAAAATATGAAAATATTCAATAATTTTTCCTGCCAAACCAGTATAAGTTAGAGAAAAAAGTTACTTAGCTATTTTGTAGAGAATTTTATTCTCTATACAAAGCCAGTGAAAAAGTATTCAAAATCCTGTTTTTTTTTTTTTTTTTTTTTTTGAAAAAATCATAAGGGTACCCCCTTACGAAATTTTTTAAAAATCAGTTTTTAATTTTTTTCTCTTAAACGAAGTATCGTAGAACAATGTATTCTTTACTGGATTATAAAACTCATTATTTCGCATTTTTCGATACCATTCCCGTTTCCATACACCTAACAGTTTTTGAGAAAAAAAATAAAAAAACAGAAGTAAAAAAAAGATTCTAGCGCCCAAATGGCACATGCTAGCAAAGTCCAATTAAAACTATAATATAGAGCTTTTTATTCTCTATCGAAAAGTATTCTTACGAAATTTCTCTAAACCTCATAGTTTTTGAGATATTAACACTTTTTATAATTTGAATTGAAATTCGTACGATTTTATATGGATAAAATTCAAAATGGCCGTCTCAAGATGGCCGACCCCCCCCCCCCATACGACTCCCGCAACCTGTAGGTATATATTAAAACAAAGACATAGGCGGTCGGAACTCAGAAACTATGCACTTTAGAGAAAAATGTCAAGACACCAAAGTTTCCGGGAATCAAAAATGAGGAACAAGTATGGGACAATAGGTGGGACAAAATAAATCCTAAACATGTCCCAACTTGCTTTTTTTTAAATCTTATTCGAATATAGCCAAGTTTGGTATCACTGGAAAGGTCTTTTGAAATGCTATACAATGGTATATGAAATTTTAAATTTAGGTGATTCGCTTTTGTTTTACAACCGATTTACTACATTTTAATTGTTTTTAAAAAACCTATAGCAGTTATGAAAAAAAGGTATTTAGCTTAATTGTGTATATTTGGAAGGGCTACAACCCAATACCGGACATTTGTTCCAAGTCTCAACAGGTCTAAAGGTAATTGGCTTTTTATAAAATATCACTCAGTTATGGGCGGAATTTTTCTACATAGTTAAAATTTAAATTTTTTTACTACCGTACATGTTTTCCATCTGCCCTATCATAGCGTAGGATTTATTAGCGAGCTCTGACAAAAATTTCTTAAACAGGTTTTTACAGGTCACGAAATTTTCAATTTTTTTTTAAACTAATCGAGTGTGGTCTCATTGGAAAGCCCTTAAAAAATGCTACCCAACCATATAGTCACACTTAAAATTCGATAAGTTTTTACTTTTTTCGAATTTTTCACCTATATGGAGCTTAACTAGAAACATTTAGCAAAAAACGAATCTATGGACGTTATGTAACGTGCAAAAAGAAATTTAAGTTAATACTTGACATTTTTTCCTAAAACTAATAGTTTAATTTATAAAAATTATCAAATCTCGCAAAAATCAATGAAAATGTAAAATATGAAAATATTCAATAATTTTTCCTGCCAAACCAGTATAAGTTAGAGAAAAAAGTTACTTAGCTATTTTGTAGAGAATTTTATTCTCTATACAAAGCCAGTGAAAAAGTATTCAAAATCCTGTTTTTTTTTTTTTTTTTTTTTTTGAAAAAATCATAAGGGTACCCCCTTACGAAATTTTTTAAAAATCAGTTTTTAATTTTTTTCTCTTAAACGAAGTATCGTAGAACAATGTATTCTTTACTGGATTATAAAACTCATTATTTCGCATTTTTCGATACCATTCCCGTTTCCATACACCTAACAGTTTTTGAGAAAAAAAATAAAAAAACAGAAGTAAAAAAAAGATTCTAGCGCCCAAATGGCACATGCTAGCAAAGTCCAATTAAAACTATAATATAGAGCTTTTTATTCTCTATCGAAAAGTATTCTTACGAAATTTCTCTAAACCTCATAGTTTTTGAGATATTAACACTTTTTATAATTTGAATTGAAATTCGTACGATTTTATATGGATAAAATTCAAAATGGCCGTCTCAAGATGGCCGACCCCCCCCCCCCATACGACTCCCGCAACCTGTAGGTATATATTAAAACAAAGACATAGGCGGTCGGAACTCAGAAACTATGCACTTTAGAGAAAAATGTCAAGACACCAAAGTTTCCGGGAATCAAAAATGAGGAACAAGTATGGGACAATAGGTGGGACAAAATAAATCCTAAACATGTCCCAACTTGCTTTTTTTTAAATCTTATTCGAATATAGCCAAGTTTGGTATCACTGGAAAGGTCTTTTGAAATGCTATACAATGGTATATGAAATTTTAAATTTAGGTGATTCGCTTTTGTTTTACAACCGATTTACTACATTTTAATTGTTTTTAAAAAACCTATAGCAGTTATGAAAAAAAGGTATTTAGCTTAATTGTGTATATTTGGAAGGGCTACAACCCAATACCGGACATTTGTTCCAAGTCTCAACAGGTCTAAAGGTAATTGGCTTTTTATAAAATATCACTCAGTTATGGGCGGAATTTTTCTACATAATTAAAATTTAAATTTTTTTACTACCGTACATGTTTTTCATCTGCCCTATCATAGCGTAGGATTTATTAGCGAGCTCTGACAAAAATTTCTTAAACAGGTTTTTACAGGTCACGAAATTTTCAATTTTTTTTTAAACTAATCGAGTGTGGTCTCATTGGAAAGCCCTTAAAAAATGCTACCCAACCATATAGTCACACTTAAAATTCGATAAGTTTTTACTTTTTTCGAATTTTTCACCTATATGGAGCTTAACTAGAAACATTTAGCAAAAAACGAATCTATGGACGTTATGTAACGTGCAAAAAGAAATTTAAGTTAATACTTGACATTTTTTCCTAAAACTAATAGTTTAATTTATAAAAATTATCAAAACTCGCAAAAATCAATGAAAATGTAAAATATGAAAATATTCAATAATTTTTCCTGCCAAACCAGTATAAGTTAGAGAAAAAAGTTACTTAGCTATTTTGTAGAGAATTTTATTCTCTATACAAAGCCAGTGAAAAAGTATTCAAAATCCTGTTTTTTTTTTTTTTTTTTTTTTTTTTTTTGAAAAAATCATAAGGGTACCCCCTTACGAAATTTTTTAAAAATCAGTTTTTAATTTTTTTCTCTTAAACGAAGTATCGTAGAACAATGTATTCTTTACTGGATTATAAAACTCATTATTTCGCATTTTTCGATACCATTCCCGTTTCCATACACCTAACAGTTTTTGAGAAAAAAAATAAAAAAACAGAAGTAAAAAAAAGATTCTAGCGCCCAAATGGCACATGCTAGCAAAGTCCAATTAAAACTATAATATAGAGCTTTTTATTCTCTATCGAAAAGTATTCTTACGAAATTTCTCTAAACCTCATAGTTTTTGAGATATTAACACTTTTTATAATTTGAATTGAAATTCGTACGATTTTATATGGATAAAATTCAAAATGGCCGTCTCAAGATGGCCGACCCCCCCCCCCCCCATACGACTCCCGCAACCTGTAGGTATATATTAAAACAAAGACATAGGCGGTCGGAACTCAGAAACTATGCACTTTAGAGAAAAATGTCAAGACACCAAAGTTTCCGGGAATCAAAAATGAGGAACAAGTATGGGACAATAGGTGGGACAAAATAAATCCTAAACATGTCCCAACTTGCTTTTTTTTAAATCTTATTCGAATATAGCCAAGTTTGGTATCACTGGAAAGGTCTTTTGAAATGCTATACAATGGTATATGAAATTTTAAATTTAGGTGATTCGCTTTTGTTTTACAACCGATTTACTACATTTTAATTGTTTTTAAAAAACCTATAGCAGTTATGAAAAAAAGGTATTTAGCTTAATTGTGTATATTTGGAAGGGCTACAACCCAATACCGGACATTTGTTCCAAGTCTCAGCAGGTCTAAAGGTAATTGGCTTTTTATAAAATATCACTCAGTTATGGGCGGAATTTTTCTACATAATTAAAATTTAAATTTTTTTACTACCGTACATGTTTTCCATCTGCCCTATCATAGCGTAGGATTTATTAGCGAGCTCTGACAAAAATTTCTTAAACAGGTTTTTACAGGTCACGAAATTTTCAATTTTTTTTTAAACTAATCGAGTGTGGTCTCATTGGAAAGCCCTTAAAAAATGCTACCCAACCATATAGTCACACTTAAAATTCGATAAGTTTTTACTTTTTTCGAATTTTTCACCTATATGGAGCTTAACTAGAAACATTTAGCAAAAAACGAATCTATGGACGTTATGTAACGTGCAAAAAGAAATTTAAGTTAATACTTGACATTTTTTCCTAAAACTAATAGTTTAATTTATAAAAATTATCAAAACTCGCAAAAATCAATGAAAATGTAAAATATGAAAATATTCAATAATTTTTCCTGCCAAACCAGTATAAGTTAGAGAAAAAAGTTACTTAGCTATTTTGTAGAGAATTTTATTCTCTATACAAAGCCAGTGAAAAAGTATTCAAAATCCTGTTTTTTTTTTTTTTTTTTTTTTTTGAAAAAATCATAAGGGTACCCCCTTACGAAATTTTTTAAAAATCAGTTTTTAATTTTTTTCTCTTAAACGAAGTATCGTAGAACAATGTATTCTTTACTGGATTATAAAACTCATTATTTCGCATTTTTCGATACCATTCCCGTTTCCATACACCTAACAGTTTTTGAGAAAAAAAATAAAAAAACAGAAGTAAAAAAAAGATTCTAGCGCCCAAATGGCACATGCTAGCAAAGTCCAATTAAAACTATAATATAGAGCTTTTTATTCTCTATCGAAAAGTATTCTTACGAAATTTCTCTAAACCTCATAGTTTTTGAGATATTAACACTTTTTATAATTTGAATTGAAATTCGTACGATTTTATATGGATAAAATTCAAAATGGCCGTCTCAAGATGGCCGACCCCCCCCCCCCATACGACTCCCGCAACCTGTAGGTATATATTAAAACAAAGACATAGGCGGTCGGAACTCAGAAACTATGCACTTTAGAGAAAAATGTCAAGACACCAAAGTTTCCGGGAATCAAAAATGAGGAACAAGTATGGGACAATAGGTGGGACAAAATAAATCCTAAACATGTCCCAACTTGCTTTTTTTTAAATCTTATTCGAATATAGCCAAGTTTGGTATCACTGGAAAGGTCTTTTGAAATGCTATACAATGGTATATGAAATTTTAAATTTAGGTGATTCGCTTTTGTTTTACAACCGATTTACTACATTTTAATTGTTTTTAAAAAACCTATAGCAGTTATGAAAAAAAGGTATTTAGCTTAATTGTGTATATTTGGAAGGGCTACAACCCAATACCGGACATTTGTTCCAAGTCTCAACAGGTCTAAAGGTAATTGGCTTTTTATAAAATATCACTCAGTTATGGGCGGAATTTTTCTACATAGTTAAAATTTAAATTTTTTTACTACCGTACATGTTTTCCATCTGCCCTATCATAGCGTAGGATTTATTAGCGAGCTCTGACAAAAATTTCTTAAACAGGTTTTTACAGGTCACGAAATTTTCAATTTTTTTTTAAACTAATCGAGTGTGGTCTCATTGGAAAGCCCTTAAAAAATGCTACCCAACCATATAGTCACACTTAAAATTCGATAAGTTTTTACTTTTTTCGAATTTTTCACCTATATGGAGCTTAACTAGAAACATTTAGCAAAAAACGAATCTATGGACGTTATGTAACGTGCAAAAAGAAATTTAAGTTAATACTTGACATTTTTTCCTAAAACTAATAGTTTAATTTATAAAAATTATCAAAACTCGCAAAAATCAATGAAAATGTAAAATATGAAAATATTCAATAATTTTTCCTGCCAAACCAGTATAAGTTAGAGAAAAAAGTTACTTAGCTATTTTGTAGAGAATTTTATTCTCTATACAAAGCCAGTGAAAAAGTATTCAAAATCCTGTTTTTTTTTTTTTTTTTTTTTTTGAAAAAATCATAAGGGTACCCCCTTACGAAATTTTTTAAAAATCAGTTTTTAATTTTTTTCTCTTAAACGAAGTATCGTAGAACAATGTATTCTTTACTGGATTATAAAACTCATTATTTCGCATTTTTCGATACCATTCCCGTTTCCATACACCTAACAGTTTTTGAGAAAAAAAATAAAAAAACAGAAGTAAAAAAAAGATTCTAGCGCCCAAATGGCACATGCTAGCAAAGTCCAATTAAAACTATAATATAGAGCTTTTTATTCTCTATCGAAAAGTATTCTTACGAAATTTCTCTAAACCTCATAGTTTTTGAGATATTAACACTTTTTATAATTTGAATTGAAATTCGTACGATTTTATATGGATAAAATTCAAAATGGCCGTCTCAAGATGGCCGACCCCCCCCCCCCCCATACGACTCCCGCAACCTGTAGGTATATATTAAAACAAAGACATAGGCGGTCGGAACTCAGAAACTATGCACTTTAGAGAAAAATGTCAAGACACCAAAGTTTCCGGGAATCAAAAATGAGGAACAAGTATGGGACAATAGGTGGGACAAAATAAATCCTAAACATGTCCCAACTTGCTTTTTTTTAAATCTTATTCGAATATAGCCAAGTTTGGTATCACTGGAAAGGTCTTTTGAAATGCTATACAATGGTATATGAAATTTTAAATTTAGGTGATTCGCTTTTGTTTTACAACCGATTTACTACATTTTAATTGTTTTTAAAAAACCTATAGCAGTTATGAAAAAAAGGTATTTAGCTTAATTGTGTATATTTGGAAGCGCTACAACCCAATACCGGACATTTGTTCCAAGTCTCAACAGGTCTAAAGGTAATTGGCTTTTTATAAAATATCACTCAGTTATGGGCGGAATTTTTCTACATAGTTAAAATTTAAATTTTTTTACTACCGTACATGTTTTCCATCTGCCCTATCATAGCGTAGGATTTATTAGCGAGCTCTGACAAAAATTTCTTAAACAGGTTTTTACAGGTCACGAAATTTTCAATTTTTTTTTAAACTAATCGAGTGTGGTCTCATTGGAAAGCCCTTAAAAAATGCTACCCAACCATATAGTCACACTTAAAATTCGATAAGTTTTTACTTTTTTCGAATTTTTCACCTATATGGAGCTTAACTAGAAACATTTAGCAAAAAACGAATCTATGGACGTTATGTAACGTGCAAAAAGAAATTTAAGTTAATACTTGACATTTTTTCCTAAAACTAATAGTTTAATTTATAAAAATTATCAAAACTCGCAAAAATCAATGAAAATGTAAAATATGAAAATATTCAATAATTTTTCCTGCCAAACCAGTATAAGTTAGAGAAAAAAGTTACTTAGCTATTTTGTAGAGAATTTTATTCTCTATACAAAGCCAGTGAAAAAATATTCAAAATCCTGTTTTTTTTTTTTTTTTTTTTTTTTTGAAAAAATCATAAGGGTACCCCCTAACGAAATTTTTTGAAAATCAGTTTTTAATTTTTTTCTCTTAAACGAAGTATCGTAGAACAATGATTTCTTTACTGGATTATAAAACTCATTATTTCGCATTTTTCGATACCATTCCCGTTTCCATACACCTAACAGTTTTTGAGAAAAAAAATAAAAAAACAGAAGTAAAAAAAAGATTCTAACGCCCAAATGGCACATGCTAGCAAAGTCCAATTAAAACTATAATATAGAGCTTTTTATTCTCTATCGAAAAGTATTCTTACGAAATTTCTCTAAACCTCATAGTTTTTGAGATATTAACACTTTTTATAATTTGAATTGAAATTCGTACGATTTTATATGGATAAAATTCAAAATGGCCGTCTCAAGATGGCCGACCCCCCCCCCCCCCATACGACTCCCGCAACCTGTAGGTATATATTAAAACAAAGACATAGGCGGTCGGAACTCAGAAACTATGCACTTTAGAGAAAAATGTCAAGACACCAAAGTTTCCGGGAATCAAAAATGAGGAACAAGTATGGGACAATAGGTGGGACAAAATAAATCCTAAACATGTCCCAACTTGCTTTTTTTAAATCTTATTCGAATATAGCCAAGTTTGGTATCACTGGAAAGGTCTTTTGAAATGCTATACAATGGTATATGAAATTTTAAATTTAGGTGATTCGCTTTTGTTTTACAACCGATTTACTACATTTTAATTGTTTTTAAAAAACCTATAGCAGTTATGAAAAAAAGGTATTTAGCTTAATTGTGTATATTTGGAAGGGCTACAACCCAATACCGGACATTTGTTCCAAGTCTCAACAGGTCTAAAGGTAATTGGCTTTTTATAAAATATCACTCAGTTATGGGCGGAATTTTTCTACATAGTTAAAATTTAAATTTTTTTACTACCGTACATGTTTTCCATCTGCCCTATCATAGCGTAGGATTTATTAGCGAGCTCTGACAAAAATTTCTTAAACAGGTTTTTACAGGTCACGAAATTTTCAATTTTTTTTTAAACTAATCGAGTGTGGTCTCATTGGAAAGCCCTTAAAAAATGCTACCCAACCATATAGTCACACTTAAAATTCGATAAGTTTTTACTTTTTTCGAATTTTTCACCTATATGGAGCTTAACTAGAAACATTTAGCAAAAAACGAATCTATGGACGTTATGTAACGTGCAAAAAGAAATTTAAGTTAATACTTGACATTTTTTCCTAAAACTAATAGTTTAATTTATAAAAATTATCAAAACTCGCAAAAATCAATGAAAATGTAAAATATGAAAATATTCAATAATTTTTCCTGCCAAACCAGTATAAGTTAGAGAAAAAAGTTACTTAGCTATTTTGTAGAGAATTTTATTCTCTATACAAAGCCAGTGAAAAAGTATTCAAAATCCTGTTTTTTTTTTTTTTTTTTTTTTTTGAAAAAATCATAAGGGTACCCCCTTACGAAATTTTTTAAAAATCAGTTTTTAATTTTTTTCTCTTAAACGAAGTATCGTAGAACAATGTATTCTTTACTGGATTATAAAACTCATTATTTCGCATTTTTCGATACCATTCCCGTTTCCATACACCTAACAGTTTTTGAGAAAAAAAATAAAAAAACAGAAGTAAAAAAAAGATTCTAGCGCCCAAATGGCACATGCTAGCAAAGTCCAATTAAAACTATAATATAGAGCTTTTTATTCTCTATCGAAAAGTATTCTTACGAAATTTCTCTAAACCTCATAGTTTTTGAGATATTAACACTTTTTATAATTTGAATTGAAATTCGTACGATTTTATATGGATAAAATTCAAAATGGCCGTCTCAAGATGGCCGACCCCCCCCCCCCCATACGACTCCCGCAACCTGTAGGTATATATTAAAACAAAGACATAGGCGGTCGGAACTCAGAAACTATGCACTTTAGAGAAAAATGTCAAGACACCAAAGTTTCCGGGAATCAAAAATGAGGAACAAGTATGGGACAATAGGTGGGACAAAATAAATCCTAAACATGTCCCAACTTGCTTTTTTTTAAATCTTATTCGAATATAGCCAAGTTTGGTATCACTGGAAAGGTCTTTTGAAATGCTATACAATGGTATATGAAATTTTAAATTTAGGTGATTCGCTTTTGTTTTACAACCGATTTACTACATTTTAATTGTTTTTAAAAAACCTATAGCAGTTATGAAAAAAAGGTATTTAGCTTAATTGTGTATATTTGGAAGGGCTACAACCCAATACCGGACATTTGTTCCAAGTCTCAACAGGTCTAAAGGTAATTGGCTTTTTATAAAATATCACTCAGTTATGGGCGGAATTTTTCTACATAGTTAAAATTTAAATTTTTTTACTACCGTACATGTTTTCCATCTGCCCTATCATAGCGTAGGATTTATTAGCGAGCTCTGACAAAAATTTCTTAAACAGGTTTTTACAGGTCACGAAATTTTCAATTTTTTTTTAAACTAATCGAGTGTGGTCTCATTGGAAAGCCCTTAAAAAATGCTACCCAACCATATAGTCACACTTAAAATTCGATAAGTTTTTACTTTTTTCGAATTTTTCACCTATATGGAGCTTAACTAGAAACATTTAGCAAAAAACGAATCTATGGACGTTATGTAACGTGCAAAAAGAAATTTAAGTTAATACTTGACATTTTTTCCTAAAACTAATAGTTTAATTTATAAAAATTATCAAAACTCGCAAAAATCAATGAAAATGTAAAATATGAAAATATTCAATAATTTTTCCTGCCAAACCAGTATAAGTTAGAGAAAAAAGTTACTTAGCTATTTTGTAGAGAATTTTATTCTCTATACAAAGCCAGTGAAAAAGTATTCAAAATCCTGTTTTTTTTTTTTTTTTTTTTTTTGAAAAAATCATAAGGGTACCCCCTTACGAAATTTTTTAAAAATCAGTTTTTAATTTTTTTCTCTTAAACGAAGTATCGTAGAACAATGTATTCTTTACTGGATTATAAAACTCATTATTTCGCATTTTTCGATACCATTCCCGTTTCCATACACCTAACAGTTTTTGAGAAAAAAAATAAAAAAACAGAAGTAAAAAAAAGATTCTAGCGCCCAAATGGCACATGCTAGCAAAGTCCAATTAAAACTATAATATAGAGCTTTTTATTCTCTATCGAAAAGTATTCTTACGAAATTTCTCTAAACCTCATAGTTTTTGAGATATTAACACTTTTTATAATTTGAATTGAAATTCGTACGATTTTATATGGATAAAATTCAAAATGGCCGTCTCAAGATGGCCGACCCCCCCCCCATACGACTCCCGCAACCTGTAGGTATATATTAAAACAAAGACATAGGCGGTCGGAACTCAGAAACTATGCACTTTAGAGAAAAATGTCAAGACACCAAAGTTTCCGGGAATCAAAAATGAGGAACAAGTATGGGACAATAGGTGGGACAAAATAAATCCTAAACATGTCCCAACTTGCTTTTTTTTAAATCTTATTCGAATATAGCCAAGTTTGGTATCACTGGAAAGGTCTTTTGAAATGCTATACAATGGTATATGAAATTTTAAATTTAGGTGATTCGCTTTTGTTTTACAACCGATTTACTACATTTTAATTGTTTTTAAAAAACCTATAGCAGTTATGAAAAAAAGGTATTTAGCTTAATTGTGTATATTTGGAAGGGCTACAACCCAATACCGGACATTTGTTCCAAGTCTCAACAGGTCTAAAGGTAATTGGCTTTTTATAAAATATCACTCAGTTATGGGCGGAATTTTTCTACATAGTTAAAATTTAAATTTTTTTACTACCGTACATGTTTTCCATCTGCCCTATCATAGCGTAGGATTTATTAGCGAGCTCTGACAAAAATTTCTTAAACAGGTTTTTACAGGTCACGAAATTTTCAATTTTTTTTTAAACTAATCGAGTGTGGTCTCATTGGAAAGCCCTTAAAAAATGCTACCCAACCATATAGTCACACTTAAAATTCGATAAGTTTTTACTTTTTTCGAATTTTTTACCTATATGGAGCTTAACTAGAAACATTTAGCAAAAAACGAATCTATGGACGTTATGTAACGTGCAAAAAGAAATTTAAGTTAATACTTGACATTTTTTCCTAAAACTAATAGTTTAATTTATAAAAATTATCAAAACTCGCAAAAATCAATGAAAATGTAAAATATGAAAATATTCAATAATTTTTCCTGCCAAACCAGTATAAGTTAGAGAAAAAAGTTACTTAGCTATTTTGTAGAGAATTTTATTCTCTATACAAAGCCAGTGAAAAAGTATTCAAAATCCTGTTTTTTTTTTTTTTTTTTTTTTTGAAAAAATCATAAGGGTACCCCCTTACGAAATTTTTTAAAAATCAGTTTTTAATTTTTTTCTCTTAAACGAAGTATCGTAGAACAATGTATTCTTTACTGGATTATAAAACTCATTATTTCGCATTTTTCGATACCATTCCCGTTTCCATACACCTAACAGTTTTTGAGAAAAAAAATAAAAAAACAGAAGTAAAAAAAAGATTCTAGCGCCCAAATGGCACATGCTAGCAAAGTCCAATTAAAACTATAATATAGAGCTTTTTATTCTCTATCGAAAAGTATTCTTACGAAATTTCTCTAAACCTCATAGTTTTTGAGATATTAACACTTTTTATAATTTGAATTGAAATTCGTACGATTTTATATGGATAAAATTCAAAATGGCCGTCTCAAGATGGCCGACCCCCCCCCCCCATACGACTCCCGCAACCTGTAGGTATATATTAAAACAAAGACATAGGCGGTCGGAACTCAGAAACTATGCACTTTAGAGAAAAATGTCAAGACACCAAAGTTTCCGGGAATCAAAAATGAGGAACAAGTATGGGACAATAGGTGGGACAAAATAAATCCTAAACATGTCCCAACTTGCTTTTTTTTAAATCTTATTCGAATATAGCCAAGTTTGGTATCACTGGAAAGGTCTTTTGAAATGCTATACAATGGTATATGAAATTTTAAATTTAGGTGATTCGCTTTTGTTTTACAACCGATTTACTACATTTTAATTGTTTTTAAAAAACCTATAGCAGTTATGAAAAAAAGGTATTTAGCTTAATTGTGTATATTTGGAAGGGCTACAACCCAATACCGGACATTTGTTCCAAGTCTCAACAGGTCTAAAGGTAATTGGCTTTTTATAAAATATCACTCAGTTATGGGCGGAATTTTTCTACATAGTTAAAATTTAAATTTTTTTACTACCGTACATGTTTTCCATCTGCCCTATCATAGCGTAGGATTTATTAGCGAGCTCTGACAAAAATTTCTTAAACAGGTTTTTACAGGTCACGAAATTTTCAATTTTTTTTTAAACTAATCGAGTGTGGTCTCATTGGAAAGCCCTTAAAAAATGCTACCCAACCATATAGTCACACTTAAAATTCGATAAGTTTTTACTTTTTTCGAATTTTTCACCTATATGGAGCTTAACTAGAAACATTTAGCAAAAAACGAATCTATGGACGTTATGTAACGTGCAAAAAGAAATTTAAGTTAATACTTGACATTTTTTCCTAAAACTAATAGTTTAATTTATAAAAATTATCAAAACTCGCAAAAATCAATGAAAATGTAAAATATGAAAATATTCAATAATTTTTCCTGCCAAACCAGTATAAGTTAGAGAAAAAAGTTACTTAGCTATTTTGTAGAGAATTTTATTCTCTATACAAAGCCAGTGAAAAAGTATTCAAAATCCTGTTTTTTTTTTTTTTTTTTTTTTTTGAAAAAATCATAAGGGTACCCCCTTACGAAATTTTTTAAAAATCAGTTTTTAATTTTTTTCTCTTAAACGAAGTATCGTAGAACAATGTATTCTTTACTGGATTATAAAACTCATTATTTCGCATTTTTCGATACCATTCCCGTTTCCATACACCTAACAGTTTTTGAGAAAAAAAATAAAAAAACAGAAGTAAAAAAAAGATTCTAGCGCCCAAATGGCACATGCTAGCAAAGTCCAATTAAAACTATAATATAGAGCTTTTTATTCTCTATCGAAAAGTATTCTTACGAAATTTCTCTAAACCTCATAGTTTTTGAGATATTAACACTTTTTATAATTTGAATTGAAATTCGTACGATTTTATATGGATAAAATTCAAAATGGCCGTCTCAAGATGGCCGACCCCCCCCCCCCCATACGACTCCCGCAACCTGTAGGTATATATTAAAACAAAGACATAGGCGGTCGGAACTCAGAAACTATGCACTTTAGAGAAAAATGTCAAGACACCAAAGTTTCCGGGAATCAAAAATGAGGAACAAGTATGGGACAATAGGTGGGACAAAATAAATCCTAAACATGTCCCAACTTGCTTTTTTTTAAATCTTATTCGAATATAGCCAAGTTTGGTATCACTGGAAAGGTCTTTTGAAATGCTATACAATGGTATATGAAATTTTAAATTTAGGTGATTCGCTTTTGTTTTACAACCGATTTACTACATTTTAATTGTTTTTAAAAAACCTATAGCAGTTATGAAAAAAAGGTATTTAGCTTAATTGTGTATATTTGGAATGGCTACAACCCAATACCGGACATTTGTTCCAAGTCTCAACAGGTCTAAAGGTAATTGGCTTTTTATAAAATATCACTCAGTTATGGGCGGAATTTTTCTACATAGTTAAAATTTAAATTTTTTTACTACCGTACATGTTTTCCATCTGCCCTATCATAGCGTAGGATTTATTAGCGAGCTCTGACAAAAATTTCTTAAACAGGTTTTTACAGGTCACGAAATTTTCAATTTTTTTTTAAACTAATCGAGTGTGGTCTCATTGGAAAGCCCTTAAAAAATGCTACCCAACCATATAGTCACACTTAAAATTCGATAAGTTTTTACTTTTTTCGAATTTTTCACCTATATGGAGCTTAACTAGAAACATTTAGCAAAAAACGAATCTATGGACGTTATGTAACGTGCAAAAAGAAATTTAAGTTAATACTTGACATTTTTTCCTAAAACTAATAGTTTAATTTATAAAAATTATCAAAACTCGCAAAAATCAATGAAAATGTAAAATATGAAAATATTCAATAATTTTTCCTGCCAAACCAGTATAAGTTAGAGAAAAAAGTTACTTAGCTATTTTGTAGAGAATTTTATTCTCTATACAAAGCCAGTGAAAAAGTATTCAAAATCCTGTTTTTTTTTTTTTTTTTTTTTTTTGAAAAAATCATAAGGGTACCCCCTTACGAAATTTTTTAAAAATCAGTTTTTAATTTTTTTCTCTTAAACGAAGTATCGTAGAACAATGTATTCTTTACTGGATTATAAAACTCATTATTTCGCATTTTTCGATACCATTCCCGTTTCCATACACCTAACAGTTTTTGAGAAAAAAAATAAAAAAACAGAAGTAAAAAAAAGATTCTAGCGCCCAAATGGCACATGCTAGCAAAGTCCAATTAAAACTATAATATAGAGCTTTTTATTCTCTATCGAAAAGTATTCTTACGAAATTTCTCTAAACCTCATAGTTTTTGAGATATTAACACTTTTTATAATTTGAATTGAAATTCGTACGATTTTATATGGATAAAATTCAAAATGGCCGTCTCAAGATGGCCGACCCCCCCCCCCCATACGACTCCCGCAACCTGTAGGTATATATTAAAACAAAGACATAGGCGGTCGGAACTCAGAAACTATGCACTTTAGAGAAAAATGTCAAGACACCAAAGTTTCCGGGAATCAAAAATGAGGAACAAGTATGGGACAATAGGTGGGACAAAATAAATCCTAAACATGTCCCAACTTGCTTTTTTTTAAATCTTATTCGAATATAGCCAAGTTTGGTATCACTGGAAAGGTCTTTTGAAATGCTATACAATGGTATATGAAATTTTAAATTTAGGTGATTCGCTTTTGTTTTACAACCGATTTACTACATTTTAATTGTTTTTAAAAAACCTATAGCAGTTATGAAAAAAAGGTATTTAGCTTAATTGTGTATATTTGGAAGGGCTACAACCCAATACCGGACATTTGTTCCAAGTCTCAACAGGTCTAAAGGTAATTGGCTTTTTATAAAATATCACTCAGTTATGGGCGGAATTTTTCTACATAGTTAAAATTTAAATTTTTTTACTACCGTACATGTTTTCCATCTGCCCTATCATAGCGTAGGATTTATTAGCGAGCTCTGACAAAAATTTCTTAAACAGGTTTTTACAGGTCACGAAATTTTCAATTTTTTTTTAAACTAATCGAGTGTGGTCTCATTGGAAAGCCCTTAAAAAATGCTACCCAACCATATAGTCACACTTAAAATTCGATAAGTTTTTACTTTTTTCGAATTTTTCACCTATATGGAGCTTAACTAGAAACATTTAGCAAAAAACGAATCTATGGACGTTATGTAACGTGCAAAAAGAAATTTAAGTTAATACTTGACATTTTTTCCTAAAACTAATAGTTTAATTTATAAAAATTATCAAAACTCGCAAAAATCAATGAAAATGTAAAATATGAAAATATTCAATAATTTTTCCTGCCAAACCAGTATAAGTTAGAGAAAAAAGTTACTTAGCTATTTTGTAGAGAATTTTATTCTCTATACAAAGCCAGTGAAAAAGTATTCAAAATCCTGTTTTTTTTTTTTTTTTTTTTTTTTGAAAAAATCATAAGGGTACCCCCTTACGAAATTTTTTAAAAATCAGTTTTTAATTTTTTTCTCTTAAACGAAGTATCGTAGAACAATGTATTCTTTACTGGATTATAAAACTCATTATTTCGCATTTTTCGATACCATTCCCGTTTCCATACACCTAACAGTTTTTGAGAAAAAAAATAAAAAAACAGAAGTAAAAAAAAGATTCTAGCGCCCAAATGGCACATGCTAGCAAAGTCCAATTAAAACTATAATATAGAGCTTTTTATTCTCTATCGAAAAGTATTCTTACGAAATTTCTCTAAACCTCATAGTTTTTGAGATATTAACACTTTTTATAATTTGAATTGAAATTCGTACGATTTTATATGGATAAAATTCAAAATGGCCGTCTCAAGATGGCCGACCCCCCCCCATACGACTCCCGCAACCTGTAGGTATATATTAAAACAAAGACATAGGCGGTCGGAACTCAGAAACTATGCACTTTAGAGAAAAATGTCAAGACACCAAAGTTTCCGGGAATCAAAAATGAGGAACAAGTATGGGACAATAGGTGGGACAAAATAAATCCTAAACATGTCCCAACTTGCTTTTTTTTAAATCTTATTCGAATATAGCCAAGTTTGGTATCACTGGAAAGGTCTTTTGAAATGCTATACAATGGTATATGAAATTTTAAATTTAGGTGATTCGCTTTTGTTTTACAACCGATTTACTACATTTTAATTGTTTTTAAAAAACCTATAGCAGTTATGAAAAAAAGGTATTTAGCTTAATTGTGTATATTTGGAAGGGCTACAACCCAATACCGGACATTTGTTCCAAGTCTCAACAGGTCTAAAGGTAATTGGCTTTTTATAAAATATCACTCAGTTATGGGCGGAATTTTTCTACATAGTTAAAATTTAAATTTTTTTACTACCGTACATGTTTTCCATCTGCCCTATCATAGCGTAGGATTTATTAGCGAGCTCTGACAAAAATTTCTTAAACAGGTTTTTACAGGTCACGAAATTTTCAATTTTTTTTTAAACTAATCGAGTGTGGTCTCATTGGAAAGCCCTTAAAAAATGCTACCCAACCATATAGTCACACTTAAAATTCGATAAGTTTTTACTTTTTTCGAATTTTTTACCTATATGGAGCTTAACTAGAAACATTTAGCAAAAAACGAATCTATGGACGTTATGTAACGTGCAAAAAGAAATTTAAGTTAATACTTGACATTTTTTCCTAAAACTAATAGTTTAATTTATAAAAATTATCAAAACTCGCAAAAATCAATGAAAATGTAAAATATGAAAATATTCAATAATTTTTCCTGCCAAACCAGTATAAGTTAGAGAAAAAAGTTACTTAGCTATTTTGTAGAGAATTTTATTCTCTATACAAAGCCAGTGAAAAAGTATTCAAAATCCTGTTTTTTTTTTTTTTTTTTTTTTTTTTGAAAAAATCATAAGGGTACCCCCTTACGAAATTTTTTAAAAATCAGTTTTTAATTTTTTTCTCTTAAACGAAGTATCGTAGAACAATGTATTCTTTACTGGATTATAAAACTCATTATTTCGCATTTTTCGATACCATTCCCGTTTCCATACACCTAACAGTTTTTGAGAAAAAAAATAAAAAAACAGAAGTAAAAAAAAGATTCTAGCGCCCAAATGGCACATGCTAGCAAAGTCCAATTAAAACTATAATATAGAGCTTTTTATTCTCTATCGAAAAGTATTCTTACGAAATTTCTCTAAACCTCATAGTTTTTGAGATATTAACACTTTTTATAATTTGAATTGAAATTCGTACGATTTTATATGGATAAAATTCAAAATGGCCGTCTCAAGATGGCCGACCCCCCCCCCCATACGACTCCCGCAACCTGTAGGTATATATTAAAACAAAGACATAGGCGGTCGGAACTCAGAAACTATGCACTTTAGAGAAAAATGTCAAGACACCAAAGTTTCCGGGAATCAAAAATGAGGAACAAGTATGGGACAATAGGTGGGACAAAATAAATCCTAAACATGTCCCAACTTGCTTTTTTTTAAATCTTATTCGAATATAGCCAAGTTTGGTATCACTGGAAAGGTCTTTTGAAATGCTATACAATGGTATATGAAATTTTAAATTTAGGTGATTCGCTTTTGTTTTACAACCGATTTACTACATTTTAATTGTTTTTAAAAAACCTATAGCAGTTATGAAAAAAAGGTATTTAGCTTAATTGTGTATATTTGGAAGGGCTACAACCCAATACCGGACATTTGTTCCAAGTCTCAACAGGTCTAAAGGTAATTGGCTTTTTATAAAATATCACTCAGTTATGGGCGGAATTTTTCTACATAGTTAAAATTTAAATTTTTTTACTACCGTACATGTTTTCCATCTGCCCTATCATAGCGTAGGATTTATTAGCGAGCTCTGACAAAAATTTCTTAAACAGGTTTTTACAGGTCACGAAATTTTCAATTTTTTTTTAAACTAATCGAGTGTGGTCTCATTGGAAAGCCCTTAAAAAATGCTACCCAACCATATAGTCACACTTAAAATTCGATAAGTTTTTACTTTTTTCGAATTTTTCACCTATATGGAGCTTAACTAGAAACATTTAGCAAAAAACGAATCTATGGACGTTATGTAACGTGCAAAAAGAAATTTAAGTTAATACTTGACATTTTTTCCTAAAACTAATAGTTTAATTTATAAAAATTATCAAAACTCGCAAAAATCAATGAAAATGTAAAATATGAAAATATTCAATAATTTTTCCTGCCAAACCAGTATAAGTTAGAGAAAAAAGTTACTTAGCTATTTTGTAGAGAATTTTATTCTCTATACAAAGCCAGTGAAAAAGTATTCAAAATCCTGTTTTTTTTTTTTTTTTTTTTTTTGAAAAAATCATAAGGGTACCCCCTTACGAAATTTTTTAAAAATCAGTTTTTAATTTTTTTCTCTTAAACGAAGTATCGTAGAACAATGTATTCTTTACTGGATTATAAAACTCATTATTTCGCATTTTTCGATACCATTCCCGTTTCCATACACCTAACAGTTTTTGAGAAAAAAAATAAAAAAACAGAAGTAAAAAAAAGATTCTAGCGCCCAAATGGCACATGCTAGCAAAGTCCAATTAAAACTATAATATAGAGCTTTTTATTCTCTATCGAAAAGTATTCTTACGAAATTTCTCTAAACCTCATAGTTTTTGAGATATTAACACTTTTTATAATTTGAATTGAAATTCGTACGATTTTATATGGATAAAATTCAAAATGGCCGTCTCAAGATGGCCGACCCCCCCCCCCCCATACGACTCCCGCAACCTGTAGGTATATATTAAAACAAAGACATAGGCGGTCGGAACTCAGAAACTATGCACTTTAGAGAAAAATGTCAAGACACCAAAGTTTCCGGGAATCAAAAATGAGGAACAAGTATGGGACAATAGGTGGGACAAAATAAATCCTAAACATGTCCCAACTTGCTTTTTTTTAAATCTTATTCGAATATAGCCAAGTTTGGTATCACTGGAAAGGTCTTTTGAAATGCTATACAATGGTATATGAAATTTTAAATTTAGGTGATTCGCTTTTGTTTTACAACCGATTTACTACATTTTAATTGTTTTTAAAAAACCTATAGCAGTTATGAAAAAAAGGTATTTAGCTTAATTGTGTATATTTGGAAGGGCTACAACCCAATACCGGACATTTGTTCCAAGTCTCAACAGGTCTAAAGGTAATTGGCTTTTTATAAAATATCACTCAGTTATGGGCGGAATTTTTCTACATAGTTAAAATTTAAATTTTTTTACTACCGTACATGTTTTCCATCTGCCCTATCATAGCGTAGGATTTATTAGCGAGCTCTGACAAAAATTTCTTAAACAGGTTTTTACAGGTCACGAAATTTTCAATTTTTTTTTAAACTAATCGAGTGTGGTCTCATTGGAAAGCCCTTAAAAAATGCTACCCAACCATATAGTCACACTTAAAATTCGATAAGTTTTTACTTTTTTCGAATTTTTCACCTATATGGAGCTTAACTAGAAACATTTAGCAAAAAACGAATCTATGGACGTTATGTAACGTGCAAAAAGAAATTTAAGTTAATACTTGACATTTTTTCCTAAAACTAATAGTTTAATTTATAAAAATTATCAAAACTCGCAAAAATCAATGAAAATGTAAAATATGAAAATATTCAATAATTTTTCCTGCCAAACCAGTATAAGTTAGAGAAAAAAGTTACTTAGCTATTTTGTAGAGAATTTTATTCTCTATACAAATCCAGTAAAAAAATATTCAAAATCCTGTTTTTTTTTTTTTTTTTTTTTTTTTGAAAAAATCATAAGGGTACCTCCTTACGAAATTTTTTAAAAATCAGTTTTTAATTTTTTTCTCTTAAACGAAGTATCGTAGAACAATGTATTCTTTACTGGATTATAAAACTCATTATTTCGCATTTTTCGATACCATTCCCGTTTCCATACACCTAACAGTTTTTGAGAAAAAAAATAAAAAAACAGAAGTAAAAAAAAGATTCTAGCGCCCAAATGGCACATGCTAGCAAAGTCCAATTAAAACTATAATATAGAGCTTTTTATTCTCTATCGAAAAGTATTCTTACGAAATTTCTCTAAACCTCATAGTTTTTGAGATATTAACACTTTTTATAATTTGAATTGAAATTCGTACGATTTTATATGGATAAAATTCAAAATGGCCGTCTCAAGATGGCCGACCCCCCCCCCCCCCATACGACTCCCGCAACCTGTAGGTATATATTAAAACAAAGACATAGGCGGTCGGAACTCAGAAACTATGCACTTTAGAGAAAAATGTCAAGACACCAAAGTTTCCGGGAATCAAAAATGAGGAACAAGTATGGGACAATAGGTGGGACAAAATAAATCCTAAACATGTCCCAACTTGCTTTTTTTTAAATCTTATTCGAATATAGCCAAGTTTGGTATCACTGGAAAGGTCTTTTGAAATGCTATACAATGGTATATGAAATTTTAAATTTAGGTGATTCGCTTTTGTTTTACAACCGATTTACTACATTTTAATTGTTTTTAAAAAACCTATAGCAGTTATGAAAAAAAGGTATTTAGCTTAATTGTGTATATTTGGAAGGGCTACAACCCAATACCGGACATTTGTTCCAAGTCTCAACAGGTCTAAAGGTAATTGGCTTTTTATAAAATATCACTCAGTTATGGGCGGAATTTTTCTACATAGTTAAAATTTAAATTTTTTTACTACCGTACATGTTTTCCATCTGCCCTATCATAGCGTAGGATTTATTAGCGAGCTCTGACAAAAATTTCTTAAACAGGTTTTTACAGGTCACGAAATTTTCAATTTTTTTTTAAACTAATCGAGTGTGGTCTCATTGGAAAGCCCTTAAAAAATGCTACCCAACCATATAGTCACACTTAAAATTCGATAAGTTTTTACTTTTTTCGAATTTTTCACCTATATGGAGCTTAACTAGAAACATTTAGCAAAAAACGAATCTATGGACGTTATGTAACGTGCAAAAAGAAATTTAAGTTAATACTTGACATTTTTTCCTAAAACTAATAGTTTAATTTATAAAAATTATCAAAACTCGCAAAAATCAATGAAAATGTAAAATATGAAAATATTCAATAATTTTTCCTGCCAAACCAGTATAAGTTAGAGAAAAAAGTTACTTAGCTATTTTGTAGAGAATTTTATTCTCTATACAAATCCAGTAAAAAAATATTCAAAATCCTGTTTTTTTTTTTTTTTTTTTTTTTTGAAAAAATCATAAGGGTACCTCCTTACGAAATTTTTTAAAAATCAGTTTTTAATTTTTTTCTCTTAAACGAAGTATCGTAGAACAATGTATTCTTTACTGGATTATAAAACTCATTATTTCGCATTTTTCGATACCATTCCCGTTTCCATACACCTAACAGTTTTTGAGAAAAAAAATAAAAAAACAGAAGTAAAAAAAAGATTCTAGCGCCCAAATGGCACATGCTAGCAAAGTCCAATTAAAACTATAATATAGAGCTTTTTATTCTCTATCGAAAAGTATTCTTACGAAATTTCTCTAAACCTCATAGTTTTTGAGATATTAACACTTTTTATAATTTGAATTGAAATTCGTACGATTTTATATGGATAAAATTCAAAATGGCCGTCTCAAGATGGCCGACCCCCCCCCCCCCCATACGACTCCCGCAACCTGTAGGTATATATTAAAACAAAGACATAGGCGGTCGGAACTCAGAAACTATGCACTTTAGAGAAAAATGTCAAGACACCAAAGTTTCCGGGAATCAAAAATGAGGAACAAGTATGGGACAATAGGTGGGACAAAATAAATCCTAAACATGTCCCAACTTGCTTTTTTTTAAATCTTATTCGAATATAGCCAAGTTTGGTATCACTGGAAAGGTCTTTTGAAATGCTATACAATGGTATATGAAATTTTAAATTTAGGTGATTCGCTTTTGTTTTACAACCGATTTACTACATTTTAATTGTTTTTAAAAAACCTATAGCAGTTATGAAAAAAAGGTATTTAGCTTAATTGTGTATATTTGGAAGGGCTACAACCCAATACCGGACATTTGTTCCAAGTCTCAACAGGTCTAAAGGTAATTGGCTTTTTATAAAATATCACTCAGTTATGGGCGGAATTTTTCTACATAGTTAAAATTTAAATTTTTTTACTACCGTACATGTTTTCCATCTGCCCTATCATAGCGTAGGATTTATTAGCGAGCTCTGACAAAAATTTCTTAAACAGGTTTTTACAGGTCACGAAATTTTCAATTTTTTTTTAAACTAATCGAGTGTGGTCTCATTGGAAAGCCCTTAAAAAATGCTACCCAACCATATAGTCACACTTAAAATTCGATAAGTTTTTACTTTTTTCGAATTTTTCACCTATATGGAGCTTAACTAGAAACATTTAGCAAAAAACGAATCTATGGACGTTATGTAACGTGCAAAAAGAAATTTAAGTTAATACTTGACATTTTTTCCTAAAACTAATAGTTTAATTTATAAAAATTATCAAAACTCGCAAAAATCAATGAAAATGTAAAATATGAAAATATTCAATAATTTTTCCTGCCAAACCAGTATAAGTTAGAGAAAAAAGTTACTTAGCTATTTTGTAGAGAATTTTATTCTCTATACAAATCCAGTAAAAAAATATTCAAAATCCTGTTTTTTTTTTTTTTTTTTTTTTTTGAAAAAATCATAAGGGTACCTCCTTACGAAATTTTTTAAAAATCAGTTTTTAATTTTTTTCTCTTAAACGAAGTATCGTAGAACAATGTATTCTTTACTGGATTATAAAACTCATTATTTCGCATTTTTCGATACCATTCCCGTTTCCATACACCTAACAGTTTTTGAGAAAAAAAATAAAAAAACAGAAGTAAAAAAAAGATTCTAGCGCCCAAATGGCACATGCTAGCAAAGTCCAATTAAAACTATAATATAGAGCTTTTTATTCTCTATCGAAAAGTATTCTTACGAAATTTCTCTAAACCTCATAGTTTTTGAGATATTAACACTTTTTATAATTTGAATTGAAATTCGTACGATTTTATATGGATAAAATTCAAAATGGCCGTCTCAAGATGGCCGACCCCCCCCCCCCATACGACTCCCGCAACCTGTAGGTATATATTAAAACAAAGACATAGGCGGTCGGAACTCAGAAACTATGCACTTTAGAGAAAAATGTCAAGACACCAAAGTTTCCGGGAATCAAAAATGAGGAACAAGTATGGGACAATAGGTGGGACAAAATAAATCCTAAACATGTCCCAACTTGCTTTTTTTTAAATCTTATTCGAATATAGCCAAGTTTGGTATCACTGGAAAGGTCTTTTGAAATGCTATACAATGGTATATGAAATTTTAAATTTAGGTGATTCGCTTTTGTTTTACAACCGATTTACTACATTTTAATTGTTTTTAAAAAACCTATAGCAGTTATGAAAAAAAGGTATTTAGCTTAATTGTGTATATTTGGAAGGGCTACAACCCAATACCGGACATTTGTTCCAAGTCTCAACAGGTCTAAAGGTAATTGGCTTTTTATAAAATATCACTCAGTTATGGGCGGAATTTTTCTACATAGTTAAAATTTAAATTTTTTTACTACCGTACATGTTTTCCATCTGCCCTATCATAGCGTAGGATTTATTAGCGAGCTCTGACAAAAATTTCTTAAACAGGTTTTTACAGGTCACGAAATTTTCAATTTTTTTTTAAACTAATCGAGTGTGGTCTCATTGGAAAGCCCTTAAAAAATGCTACCCAACCATATAGTCACACTTAAAATTCGATAAGTTTTTACTTTTTTCGAATTTTTCACCTATATGGAGCTTAACTAGAAACATTTAGCAAAAAACGAATCTATGGACGTTATGTAACGTGCAAAAAGAAATTTAAGTTAATACTTGACATTTTTTCCTAAAACTAATAGTTTAATTTATAAAAATTATCAAAACTCGCAAAAATCAATGAAAATGTAAAATATGAAAATATTCAATAATTTTTCCTGCCAAACCAGTATAAGTTAGAGAAAAAAGTTACTTAGCTATTTTGTAGAGAATTTTATTCTCTATACAAATCCAGTAAAAAAATATTCAAAATCCTGTTTTTTTTTTTTTTTTTTTTTTTTTAAGTCGCTGACCTTTAAAGTGCGCATGCCCGGCAGAAGTGTAACAAAGCTGTTGAATTATGGATATGTAACTAAACTCATATTATCGTTTATTAGCGATATCTTCTGTTTGTGCCATAAATTTGGTACTTTGGTGGCATATAAGACGGTTCCTAACCCCCCCCACCCCGCACCTAACCCTGCTAATCGTTTCACTGTAACTCTGTTGGAAATGTAAGCTCGGTGTCCAGTATTTTTGAGCATGTAGAAAGTCTCTAGCCTGTTATGAATTTTGTTACAGGGATACAAAGAAATTTCACCTTTTTATAATATATTATTGTTATCCTTGTCACTTTGCAATACTTTTATTGTTTCTTTGCATTACTTTTCTTGTCTTTTTGAATTTCTTGCATTATGGATATGTTAGTTTACTTTTATTTCTGTCTATTTGCGATATCTTCTGTTTGTGCCATAAAATTGGTACTTTGAAGACATATAAGACGGTTCCTAACCCCCCACCGCACTTAACCCTGCTAATCGTTACACTGTAACTCTGTTGGAAATGTAAACTCGATGTCCAGTATTTTTGGGCATGTAAAAAGCCCGTAAACAGCTATAAATTTTGTTACAGGAATACAAAGAAAATCTCTTTTTATTACAATATATTACAATCATATTGCTTTCCTTGTCTTTTTGCATTACTTTCCTTGTCTCTTTGAATTACTTTCCTTGTCTCTTTGAATTACTTGCATTATGGATATGTAAGTCTACTCTTATTTCTGTTTGTACAGTTTTCATATATTCGCGCCAGATATGCGCGCCATGTTAGGTAGCATGTATATATTCAGTTAGTTAGTAAGCAAATAGTTAGTCTACAGACAGCGAACCATTCGCATCGCATTCAGCCAGCACAGGCCCACACGTGACCTTGCTGTGCATAGCATTTGCAACACAACGCATTTCTTTGTATTATCATCGCATATTTTTTGTAACGTAACCATATTTTGTGTAAATACATATATACAGTCCACTCAGAACTATCGTTATTATTTAAATCAACACAAAGTTCATCGCATCAATCATACATTCGTCCTTCGAGTCACATTCACATACATTTTTGGTTCTACGAGCCAGAAGTTGAACATTCCACGACAATTTTGATCATTCAAGTCGGATAACAAGACATTTCTGGCCTTCAAACCGGAACATATCTCGGTTCACAACACATCACGATACATTTTGGCCCATTCGAACCGGGTTGGACTAGCAAGAGGCAGTTTTGGTAGTAGCGAGACGCAGTTCAGGTATTCAGCAGAATATCAAATCGCATAAGGTTGAAATTCGCACAGCCCGGCAGCATACAACGCGGCGTACGAGTCATCGGCAGCAACACAGGCGGCGTACGGCAACATACAACGGCGGCGCAGATCACATAGGTACGAGTCATCGGCGACACACAGGCGGCGGCGGTGTCGGCAACTTACACAGAGGTACACATTCCTTTATTTATAATCACATTCTTTAGTAATTGAGCGGTTTCGAGTTTGAATTCGGGTTTTTATTTCTCATATGTGCAATTATGGCGGCAAAAAAGCAAACAAAGGAAGAATTACAGCATAAGCGTAACGTAATACAATCAAAGTTTGAACGGTTTCGTGACGTCATAAACTCAGTAGATAATGCAGATGATGTAACGTCAATCGAATGTCGGTTACAAAATATAAAAAGTGAGTATGAAAAATTCGACGAAGTTCAGACAAGGTTAGAGTATCTTAACATTGATATTGACAAACGAGATGAGATTGAAAATTTATATTTTGAAATTATAACAAAAGCAAAACAATTTTTGAATAAACACGCAAATAATGTAGTCAAATCGGTTAATGATAGGATAAACGTGCAGCAGAGTACAATTGCAAATTTACCAATTATAGGATTACCAAATTTCTTTGGAACAATTGAAACATGGACAAGTTTTTACGATATATTTAATTCAGTTGTACACAATCGCGCAGACTTAACAGACATTCAAAAATTTTTGTATTTGAAAACGTGTTGTAAACAAACAGCATCACGAATAATCGAATCACTTGAAGTTACAGCGGATAATTACAATGTTGCTATTGATTTGTTGAAAAATCGTTTTGAAAATAAACGCGCGTTAGTTAACTTTCACACAAATGGTTTATTGTCTAAATTACCGGAAGTAAAAAAAGATTCTTCTATATCAATACGTAATCTTTTGGATACAGTGTTTCAACATACAAGTTCATTAAAAAAATTGGGTTTACCGGTTGATAGTTGGGACGCATTACTTGTTCCACTGATAGTAAAAAAATTAGATTATAGTACACAAAGAGAATGGGAAAACAAATTAGATGATGTATCAGTTCCAACACTAGAACAATTAAACAAATTTTTATCCAAAAAATGTTATACGTTAGAAGCTTTATCATTAGACAAAAACATTGAGTCATTCAAATCACATAATCACAAATCTCACACACACGTACACGATGCAAAACAAACGCGAAATTTTAGTTCATCGACAGATAAGTTAATACAACAAACATATACAGCAATAGCAAATATCACATGTCCTTATTGTAAAAATGCACATTATATTTTTAAATGTGAACAATTTTTAAAACTAACATTAGACGACAAATATAAAGAAATTAGAAATTTAAGGTTATGTTCTAATTGCCTACGTTCGGGTCATTTTAAACGAGATTGCAATTCTAGAAATTGTAAAAAATGTTCAGGTAAACATAATACAATATTGCATAACGAATTGAAAAAATCTGATAACGATTCAAAAAACTCAAATTTTAGCGCACAAGCTATTAATTCAAATAACACGTTGGAAACAAATTGTCATAGTTTGAATTCTTCTCATTTACCATTAAGCTATTCCACATTATTATCTAATAAAAACACACATGAAACAAATCAAGTATTGTTATCAACAGCGACGGTGTTAGTTCTAGATAAGTTAGGAAATAAACATAAATGTACAGCATTGCTAGATTCGGGTAGTCAATCAAATTTTATTACTCAAAATCTATGTGACAAATTGAAACTTTCTTGTGAAGATGTACAAGTACAAATAGCGGGCATCAATAAAGCACTTTTCAATATCAAACAAAAAACAAATGTAACAGTATATTCGCGACAAAATGACTTTTCTGTTGACTTATCATTTTTGATATTACCAGTTATCACATGTCAGTTACCGTTGGTAGGTTTCAATAAATCAGAGTTGAATATACCAAAAGAAATTATTTTGGCAGATGAAAATTTTAATATTCCGAAACAAATTGATATGCTCTTAGGTGCAACCATATTCTTTGAGCTAATAAAGGGTGGAAAATTAAGATTAGAACAAAACATGCCTTTGTTGCAAGAAACATATTTTGGCTGGATTCTCACGGGTTCTTTAAATTTAAATATTAATACTGAAAAACAGGTTTGCAATTTATCTTCGATAGTTACAAACGAGCAATTAAATCAATCATTAATTAAGTTTTGGCAAACAGAAGAGTTACCTCACACAAAAACTCTTTCGGAAGCAGATCAGTATTGCGAATTACATTTCAAAGAAACGACAAGTAGGGACGCTAGTGGTAGGTTCGTAGTTCGTTTGCCTTTTGTTCAGGATACTAACAAATCTCTTGGCGAATCGCAGATAAACTGTATAAAACGTTTTAATTATTTAGAAAATCGATTAGATAAAGATATCGCACTAAAAAATGATTATTTAGAGTTTATGCGTGAATACGAATTGCTAAATCACATGACAAACATTTCTGTATTGGATGAATATATGCCGAGCAATAACGCGTATTTTCTTCCTCATCACGCGGTTATCAAACAATCAAGCAGCACAACAAAATGTCGAGTAGTTTTTGACGCATCGGCAAAAACAAGTAACGGATATTCATTAAATGATTTATTATATAGTGGTCCAGTTATACAAGACGATCTATTCTCAATCGTTACTAGATTCAGGTTACGCAAGTACGTTTTAAATGGAGATATAAAAATGATGTTTAGGCAAATTTCAGTTCATGCTAGTGATCAAACGTATCAGAAAATTCTTTGGCGTCAAAATCGTACACAACCAATCAAAATATTTGAACTAAATCGTTTAACATACGGTATGGCTAGCTCTCCATATTTAGCCACGCGATGTTTAAAGGAATTAGCTATTGAAAACGAACATAAATTTCCGCAGACTAGTAAGTTAATTAAAAATTCATTTTATATGGACGACTTTTTAGCTAGTTTTGATACAAAAAATGAAGTAATTCAAGTTTTTCACGAATTAACAGAAATATTACAAACAGCTGGATTTGAACTAAGAAAATGGTGTTCAAATGATTCATTTATTTTGAATTATATTACTAAACAAAATCCTCATGATAATAAATATGTTTTGATACAAGAAGATAAAGAGTTAAAAACGTTAGGGTTGATTTGGAATTCACATTCAGATCAATTGCAGTACAATGTTTCAATCACGACAAATCCAACGGAGGTTACGAAACGCAATGTATTATCAATAATAGCGCAAATATTCGATCCGTTAGGTTTGATAGGTCCGAGTATAATCATGGCAAAAATATTAATGCAGGTTTTGTGGAGATCAAAGGTAGATTGGGATGAGCAAATTCCAGAAAATTTGTTGGAATTTTGGTCAGAATTTATATCGCAATTTCACATGTTAAACAAAATAACAATTTCGAGACATATACTTTGCACAAATGCTATTTCCATTGAAATGCACGGATTCAGCGATGCATCAGAAAACGCATTTGGTTGTTGCATTTATCTCGTTTCTGAAAATCAAAATGGAGAACGTTTTTCACAATTACTTTGCGCGAAATCAAAGGTCGCGCCATTAAAGAAAATTACCTTACCACGACTTGAACTATTAGCAGCACATTTATTAGCTAGATTAGCAAGTACGGTAATAAAAATCATTGACGTAAAATTAACAAAAACAATATTCTATTCCGATTCCACTATTGTACTTTCTTGGTTAAGGTTAGAACCGAATCAGTTAAAAACATTTGTAGGAAATCGTGTTGCGCAAATATTAGAATTGACAGATATAAACTGTTGGAAACATATTAAAGGTGAACAAAATCCAGCAGATATTATCTCACGCGGTTTAAAACCAGAGCAATTAAGTAAATCACGAATGTGGTGGAATGGTCCTACTTTTCTCGTAACGAATTCGATTAATGATGACAATGAGTTAGTCGATTTTAACAACAAGTTATTACCAGATTTAAAAGAAACAAAATGTACTTTGATTACTACACAAGCAGTCAAGTCAAATTTGAATTTATTTGAAAATTACTCAAAATTAACTAAATTAAAAAATGTTGTAGGTTACATATATCGCTTTAAGAATCGAACGTTAAATAAACAAGTAAACGACACAATTCTTTTAAATACACACGAGCAAGAACATTCATTACAAATTCTTATAAAATTACATCAAAGAGAAAAATTCTCGGATGAAATAAACGCATTAAAAAACAAAGACAATTTGAACAAAAAAAGTAAAATTTTAAATTTACATCCATTTATTGATAACAATGGAATACTTCGTGTAGGCGGTCGTTTAGCTAACTCAGATTTAGATTTTAATCAGAAACATCCAATAATATTACACCACCAACACAAGCTCACCACACTCATAGTTGAACATGAACACTTAAAATATTTGCATATGGGAACACAAAATTTATTAGCAATTATTCGTTTAAATTATTGGATAATTAATGGCAAAAATCTTGTAAAACGCTTAATACATAAGTGTGTCAAATGCTTCAAGGCAAATCCAAAATCTTCTAAATTTTTAATGGGGCAACTTCCCAAAGCTCGCGTTCAGCTTGATCGGCCATTTTCAAATTGTGGCATAGATTACGCTGGTCCTATACTTATAAAAGTTAGTAACTTGAGAAAAGCAAAATTAGTGAAATCATATATTTGCATTATTGTTGACTTTGCAGTACGTGCAGTTCATATAGAGCTGGTTACAGATTTGACTACAGACAGTTTTCTCAATGCATTGAAACGGTTTATCGCGAGACGTGGAAAACCACGTAATATATACTCTGACAATGGTTTGAATTTTGTTGGAACAAATAATCACTTTCACGAATTGTATGAACTCATTTCAAGTGAAACACATAATAACAAAGTATCTAATTTCTTGACAAATGACCAAATTAATTGGCATTTCATACCACCAAGGTCACCACATATGGGCGGTTATTGGGAGGCGGTAGTAAAATCAGTTAAATTTCATTTACGGCGTGTTCTTGGAGATTCGTATTGCACATATGAGGAATTTTATACCATTCTGGTTCAGATCGAAGCATGTCTCAATTCCAGACCATTGACACCCTTATCCCATGATCCAGAAGATTATACTCCATTGACCCCTGCTCATTTCCTTATTGGTGACTCATTGGCAACCTCACCACAACAAAATGTACTGGAAGTTCCGACGACACGACTTTCCAGATATCAACGCATGCAGCAACTTTTTCAACAATTCTGGAAACGTTGGTCGAGAGAATATCTCACCAGCTTACAACAGCGATCAAAGTGGCAGTGTAGTGAAACTAGTGTAAAAATTGGTTCTCTAGTGGTTTTAATCGAAGACAACATAACCCCCCTCAAGTGGCCCATGGCACGAATTGTAATGTTACATCCAGGAAACGATAACATAACTCGAGTTGTAACAGTTAAATTGGCTAGTGGTGCTACGTTCAAACGCGCTTTAAATAAAGTGTGTGTTTTACCCATTGAACAAGACCTAGATCATAAGATTAATAATATTTAATAATTATAAGTTTTATTATGTATTCTTTACTATTGTTTAGTTTGTATATTCTCAATTATTTGTTCTTATGTTGAAAGGCATGACCTTTCAAGGGCGGCGGCGTATGTACAGTTTTCATATATTCGCGCCAGATATGCGCGCCATGTTAGGTAGCATGTATATATTCAGTTAGTTAGTAAGCAAATAGTTAGTCTACAGACAGCGAACCATTCGCATCGCATTCAGCCAGCACAGGCCCACACGTGACCTTGCTGTGCATAGCATTTGCAACACAACGCATTTCTTTGTATTATCATCGCATATTTTTTGTAACGTAACCATATTTTGTGTAAATACATATATACAGTCCACTCAGAACTATCGTTATTATTTAAATCAACACAAAGTTCATCGCATCAATCATACATTCGTCCTTCGAGTCACATTCACATACATTTTTGGTTCTACGAGCCAGAAGTTGAACATTCCACGACAATTTTGATCATTCAAGTCGGATAACAAGACATTTCTGGCCTTCAAACCGGAACATATCTCGGTTCACAACACATCACGATACACTGTTTATTTGCGATATCTTCTGTTCGTGCCAGAAAATTGGCACTTTGGTGGCATATAAGACGGTTCTTAACCCCCCCCCCACACACACCTAACCCTACTAATCGTTTCACTATAACTCAGTTGGAAATGTAAACTCGGTGACCAGCATTTGTGGGCATGTAAAAAGCTATCGTCGTTAAGAGTTTTGTTACAGGGATACATGCAAAATCTCTTCTAATTGTTATAATATATTACTATCATATTACTATTCTTTTCTTTTTACATTACTTTTTGTGTTCGTAACTAACCTAACTCTGATCTTTGTAGAATAGATATGTAAGTTTTTTTTTGTTTGTGATATATTTTATTCGCTCCAAAATTTTATCAACTTGGAAGTATATCGGTTGATTCTTATCTCTCCCGCACCTAATCTTGCTATCCGTTTTTCCTTAACCCTACTGGAAATGTCCGCACTAATATTTGAGCATGTAATACCTAATAATTATTAATACATAATTAATTAATACATAATTAATTAATACATAATTAATTAATACATAATAATTAGAATTAAATTATACAAATTTTTAATAAAATATACCGTATTTAATGTAATTAGAAAACATTTGAAGAATAATTTTTACCGCATTAAATTTTTCAAAATTAAATAATTAATTATTAAATTTCATTATTTTTAAAACAAAAATTAAATAAATATATAATTAATTATGTACACAATTTTAATTTACTATAAATTTATTTTGAAAATAAATATTATTTTATTACTTTTTTTAAATATGTAATACAAATTCTTATTTTTATTTGTTACAAAATGATTACGTAAATGAACCAACAAAACATTACAATCTAATAAAATTCCAACTTTAATTTTAATAAATGTATATTTTTAAAATAAACACATTTGAAATAAAATCAAATTTATAATATATATTTAAATTATTCACTTATAAATATTCTATTTTATTTTACATACTCCTTAATAAACATCAATTTTATTATATATTAATAATAATAATAACTAATACGCCGCATTTGACCAAGATGTTGCGCGATATAATTAATAAAAATTAGTAATACATCATTGTATGAATAAAATATTTTTAATAATATTAATTTTTCTTTATACGCTGTTTCGCCTACTGTTTCGGCCCGTCCTGTGGTCTGCCCGCCCTGCGGTCTGCCCGCCCTGCGGTCTGCCCGACCTGCGGTCTGTCCGCCTTGCGGTCTGTCCGCCCTGCGGTCTGCCCGCCTTGCGATCTGCCCGCTATGCGGTCTACCCGCCCAGCGGTCTACCTACTATGCGTTCTGCCTATTATGCGTTCTGCCACGCGTCACTAGTGTAACAATAAAGCATTTCAAACTTCTCTAAATTTTCAAACCGCTCTATGAATTAATATTCTTTCAATAAGCACTCCAATAAAACTAACTAACTAACTAAGACAATAATCAGAAGAAAAGCAAAACCAAAAATCTAATAATAAGGAAAACAATGCCTATTTCTCATGTTTCATTTGTTTTGATATGGCCCACTTGGTTTTCAACTAAATAAATGAATTATTACTTTGCAAAATAGATTTTTTCAATTTTTCATGTTATTATTTAAAATAAAGTAGGACTATGTTATATCACTGGAAAGCAAAAAAAAAAGATCTTTTTAATGACACTACATTGAAATACTAGTTACATTAGAAAAATCAAAGTTGCATCAAAAATCTCGAAAACGGTACATGATAAAAAAATTTTGGTTACTCCTGGAAATTCTGTGTAAAAAAGTGTCTTAAGAAAGTGCACACCAAAGTAATGTATCGTTTTGCATACGAGAGTTATAAGCGAAAATATAAACCAGCAAAATTTGCATTTTTGTCTATATCTAGTAACCTATGGATTTTTTTGGAAAAAACAAAATATGACTAAACTCGCCTACTAATGAGGCAACTTTCATCTAATTTAACCGAGGTCGTATCTCCAAAAGTTCTGGAGATCCCCATGCATACGGAGTTATCTTGGACACTCTGTATATATATATATATATATATATATATATATATATATATATATATACAGTGTGTTGACTTGGACCGTCGTACATAAAGATTTAGCATGTAAAATGAGACATGTGCGATTTTCTCCTTCCCAAATTATTTTACAAAAAAAATCTTATGATAAATGTTTTAGGGCATACTTTTCTGCATGTAAATCAATTACTAAACAATTTTTTTGGAACCTTCCTAACGTCAAGAATTAGGTCTAAAGTTGTTAAGAAATTGACTGGAAAATGGCAGTAGCTGTGAAATTGGAACAAAAAATCAAACAAATGCTAATGCACTGCCGACTAATGCCATTTTCAGTCAATTTCTTGACAACTTTGGGGCTAATTCCTGACGTTCGAATGGTTCAAAAAAAAATTTTGTTTATTGATTTACATTTAAAAAAGTGTTTCCTAAAACATGTAAGGTGGAGTTGTTTAAGTGCAGAGTAGTTTTTGCATAGTTGGACTTTAAACCTATGTATTTTTAATCTGATATGTAAATACTTAACACTGTCGATATCGAACGCTTTACACAATCATTACTATTTAATTATTATTAACTAGAACCTTAATTTTCCTTGTAAATTTTCATTTTGATAAAAAATTGTTTAAAAAATCAACTACTCTGCACTTTCCCCTAAAATGGGGCAAGAGCGTAAGTGGGAGTTAAAAATGCTTTGAAACCTTGTTTCATGTGCAATGAGACAGGAGCAGAATTATTAAGAAACCTGCTATAAAATGCTTTTTACTGCATTAAAATATATTGTTTAGTTCTATAGTTATCCAATTTTTAACACGTTAAGTACGGCGTAGCATATCACGCCGTATTAAGCCGTATAAAATACAATCCACGTAGATATGATAACCTAATACGCAGTTACCCCGCCGTGTTGGTCTGCACATGCCCCAAGTTATAATATTTACGGGGCAAGATCAGATTAGTGTTTTTTCAATAAATTAAAACAAGAAACAAATGAAACTGTTTATTTAATGTAAAATTAGATCGATATTATTTATATTTACTTAAAATAACAACAAAAAATATAAAATTATCCTAAGAAACTATTGTTCGTTTACGGAGCCGTCAATCTTGCTTGGTAGTTCAAACGTGACTGTTTACACTGATTGATATAATTAAGGAAAACACGTTCATTCTTACACGTTATCTATGAGAAATGGTACATATTAACTTGTAGTACATTACTACATACTAGCTAGAGAAATTTATCTCATATTATAATAAATATAGCCAATTAATGCACTTGCCCCGTTTACGCACTTACCCAACTCCACCTTATCCCAAAGTTTTTTTTGTAAAATAATTTGTCAACACACGGTATATATATATATGTATATAAATTGATGATTATCAATTTGTATTTATTTAAAATTGAGGTTTTTACATGCTTTTTTGCTTTTTTATATCAAATAAACTTTTCAACAACCACTAACAATTATTTTAAATAATAAAACTGTTTAAGGTTAAAGTTTTGCAACAATATTTATTTATAATCGACATTTCGATAAATCTCAACGTCCGTCTTCATCAAGATAAATGATGTAAATGACATTACAGTAAACAGAATATATAAACAAGTTCCTAAGAAACAAATAAGTAATTATATCATAAAATTTTATAGATTTTTAATTAATATTTTTACCAAGGATTATCTTTTATATTTCGAGATTAAAAAAATTTGTTATCAAAAATTGATTTAGTGTCATTCAAAATATTTTCCATAGAGACCAATGCATATTTGCATGCGTTTGATATAATATATAAATACATACCGGGTGTTCGTTCGTTAAGTTCGTATGGGCGTTTAACATGTAATTGCGATATACCACTTTCTCAAGTAAAATTCAAAGAAATACTTAGAATACTTTTCGATAAGGCATAAAAGGTTCTATTATTTGGTTTTAGTTTTAATTTGCTAGCATGTGCCGTTTGGGCGCTAGAATTTTTTTTTGTTTTTTTGGTTTTTATTTTTTTTTCTCAAAAACTATGAGGTGTAGGAAAATAAGCATAACATGGAAAAATGCGGAATAATGAGTACGATAATTGAGTGAAAAAACCATTATTTTACAATGCATTTTTAGTAGAAAAAAAATTAAAAACTAAATTTTTGAAAATTTGACAAGGGGTACCCGGTACCCTTGGAATTTTTTCAAAATAAAACTTTTTTCAAAATTTGCTCAAAACAATCTCAAAAAATTCAGTAAAATAGAGAAAAAAAATTGCTACATAATAGCTAAGTAACTTTTTTTTTTACTTTATTCTGGTTTAGCAGGAAAAAATATTGAAAATTCTAAAATGTTTTTTAGAATTTTCAATAATTTTTCCTGTAAAATCAGTATGAGTTAGGGAAAAAAGTTACTTAGCTATTATATAGCTATTTTTTTTCTATTTTACTAAATTTTTTCAAATTTTTTTGAGCAAATTTTGAAAAAAGTCTTATTTTGAAAAAATCCCAGTGATACCCTTGCCAAATTTTCAAAAATTCAGTTTTTTTTTTCAAATTTTTTCAAATTTTTTTCTACTAAACAATGCATTGTAGAATAATGGTTTTTTCACTCAATTATTATACTCATTATTCCGCATTTTTACATGTTATGCTTATTTTCCTACACCTCATAGTTTTTGAGAAAAAAATAAAAATCAAAAAACAAAAAACAATTCTAGCGCCCAAACGGCACATGCCAACAAATTAAAACTAAAACCAAATTATATAACTTTTTATGTTCTATCAAAAAGTATTCTAAGTATTTCTTCGAATTTTACTCGAGAAAGTAGTAAGTATATCGCAATTTATCGAAATTACATGTTAAACGCCCATACGAACTTGACGAACGAACACCCGGTATATTATATGTTATTTATTATATTAAGCATACAGTTTTGATTTAAATTAAAAAATATTGATTTTAATCCTTAATGGAATATTCCATTTCTTGCAACATACTTAGAAAATATAGCCCATACATATGTATATAAAAATAATGCATTAGCAACATGTAGAAATTATGTATATTTCTATTAAATTGTAATTAATTAATTTCTTTATAAATTATAAATTTTAATTATATTACCTATTACATATTAAATTGATGTTTAGAAAAACATTATTCATAAATTTACTTTATGTTAAAAACAAGTGCAAATGGCCAAATTTAAAACAATAATTTTGTATTTTTCTTTAATTTTAAATTTTTTCGGTATATGGCCAGTTTCATTACAAGATAATTATAAAAACAAATTACATTTATTTTTCAATAACTTATTAAGTGTATTTTTCGTATTACTTTTCACATATTTTTCAACATTTGGTACAAGTTATTACCTTACACTATTATTTACTATAAATGAAGGCGTTGTCGTAGCAACATACTTGTTTTATTTAACAATTAGTTTAACTAGTTTTTATTTACCATTAATTCATATATTTTTTAAACGTTCTGATTTGAAATTATTAATAAGTAAATTAGATAAATTTAGTTTGAATTATTCTGTAATGCAAATCGTTAAAAAAGTTTCGTATCTTATCATTTATATAATTTATGAATCTTATTTAGATATTCAAATGTATTTAAAATATAGCGTATATTATATTTTAGTGTTTTATTTAATTTTTTCAGTTCCTATATTTTTTGTTTTAATTCATATATTTGTAATTTGTTTTATTTTAACTGCTGTGAAAGATGCGTACAAGATTAATAATAATAATTTACGTAATATTAAAGTATATGATTGTAAAATTATGGTAATTAACGATGTAAAATTACACTGGAAAATGACAGAAGTTTGTAAAAAATATTTGTGTATATTTGAAGTTATAATTACTGTGTATTTAGCTTTTATAATTTCTATAGTAATTAGTTTACTTAACATGTGTTATGAAATATTAAAAACATTTGAGCAATGTGCTGTACTAAAGTTAATTTATTATTTATCGTTAATTACTGCTGTTTCACTTTTTATTACCATTCTTTTACACAAATATGTCAGCATTCATAAAGAGGTAAGAATTACATAACATTTCTAATTTTCAACAAAAAACGCTATGTTTAATATTTATACAGGGTGTAACAGAATAACTATTCCTAATTTTCAGAAATGATAGAGTGCACTTAGAGAAACATTTTTTATTAATAAACTAGTGTCCGGAAATTTTTCGGTACCAAGATACACTAGATATCGTTAAAAACAATTTTAATCAAAACATCAGAAAGTAGGTTAAGTTAAGGAACAGTTCATTAGAAATAATTAAATTTTATAAAAATTGTTCGAAGTTACGACCACCATTTTCGATACACAAGTTGTAACGATGTACAATCGACTGCCGAAAAAAAAAGAAGAAAAAATTTCTGAAAATTAGGCATAGTTATTCTGTTACGTCCTGTATATCTAATATATTTGGACATAACTTGGATGCCCATGCCATCCAGGTCCTTGCGCATATCCCGTACACCTTTGAAAAGATCCGCATACGATGACGCTTCTCCCGCTGTTATCACTATTTCCGTTCCCTTCCGCATACCTCTCCTTGGCCTGGAGGTCCGCTTTTGGGTTACTAAAGTTTCTTTATCCTGCGCTTGTTGATGTTGCAACTGCTGTTGTTGTCGCTGTTGCAGTTTTTGCTGCTTAGGTCTCTGCGGTTTGGACTGTTGCTGCCCCTGTTGCCGCTGCCTTGTCATCCGCGTCATCCTCATCTTTATGTGAAAGGTGAGAAATGTGACCATCTTCCCATATCGTTCCTGTGAGCCCTCCATACTTGTTACAAGTTCGGAGGTGCCTAGCTCTTTGGCTCTCAGGATCGCTTTCGAAATTGCCTCAAAAATCTCTTTCTCATTCTCTTCGCTTTCACTTCCTTTGAGGTTAGGCGCTTTGACGCTGTAAACCTTCTTACCGCAGCTCATTGGCGTCTTCTTTTCTATCTCTATAGCCGTGTTGCTAGTAAGAACAGCAAAGCTGGGTTTACTACCTTCCGGCATTGGCCTTCTCAGCAACTCCTCACCGCCTGAAAACATAGTCTGCACCGTTCGGAGGATACCCTTCTCCGCCTTATCCCCCTCCTGGTGCACCAAAAACAAATCTCCCATTTCTGCCAGCGCGTTTCCGGCTTTTTGGCTGAGATGGGAGAACGCTGTGTCCGTCCATTTTTTTGAGGCCGCAATTTCTTTGTACGATTCGTACGAAAGGCTGCTACCTTCGACCTCTTTGAGAAATTCTTTCACAGCTTTCTCCTTAACCTTTGCCGCATATGTTAGTGGCGACAACGACAACGACTCTGAAGTTCGTTCAGCCTCTTCCAGTTTCCTCCGAAGGTCCTCCACCTCCTTCCTCAATTTCTTCCTCTCAACCAGAATACTCTCCAGCTCCACTCTCTCCTCCTTTCTGACACGCTGCAGAGTATGCACCTCATTGCACATTGCACGAGCGGCAGCTTTGATGTCACGCTGCGTATTAGTGTGCACCATTGTGCATAAGTGCAGCAGCTTATTCGTCACTTCTAGTAGCGCCTCAGGATTCGCAAAGAGTGTGTTTGCCCTCTTAGCAGTAGGAGATGGCGTACCATTCCCCTGCCTCGAGCGCTTCTTTGCTTCATCAGAGCCACTACAAACAGTAGTTTCGCTTGTCACAGAGGTTGCCCCCATCTTTTCCCTCTGTGTGCAAGTCGTCGCCTTTACTGCTCCTGGTCCTGCCGTCACTTTAGGCACTCTACTATTATTACCCTTTATTTCTCGGTCTCTTTGGTATTCCTGTTCCGCCGAGTCTGAGCTGATATTGATAGGCAAATCATCTGCTGAAACCAGAATCTCCTCCATCCCCGGTTCTCCAGTAAAGACAAATTGCCTGTCTACATTCTCGCTGTCTTCTTGTTTTGGAGGTGTCCTCATTGTGAGAGTGCTCCTTTTACTCATTTTTATTTCTTGGTAAAGATTTTCCTCCTCTTCACTTAATGTTTCCTTCCTTCTATCTATGCTAAACCTAACCTAACCTAACCTAACCTAACCTAACCTAACCTAACCTAACCTAACCTAACCTAACCTAACCTAACCTAACCTAACCTAACCTAACCTAACCTAACCTAACCTAACCTAACCTAACCTAACCTAACCTAACCTAACCTAACCTAACCTAACCTAACCTAACCTAACCTAACCTAACCTAACCTAACCTAACCTAACCTAACCTAACCTAACCTAACCTAACCTATATTAATCAAATAAGGGTATTTTACCTAAAAGTTGAAACACAAATCAGCAAATCCGAGTCACCCTGTATTTAAAACCTGGAATATTTTTACATTTTTATTCGTTTCAAGCAAATCCAAAACTATTATGAAGAATAATTTTTTTTGTGAGCTGGATAATAAAAATTATACCATATGCTACCATTTTACTTAAAAAAAAATGAATATCTCGTTTATTAGAAAACTTTTACTAAGGTGTTTTGGCGTTAATCGCCTTGTTTTGACCTGTAGTATCACCCCTTAAAAATAAAATACCTTGAATGCAAACACCCTGTATATATATATTATATATATTCTAATTATTATTAAATATAATAAATACAGTATTAATAACATAATATTTAATAATAATAACAATGTTTAATATTTGTTTGTAATAATGTAATATTTCTTAGCAAAGAACGTTTGAATAGCTGTCTAGAAAAAGTTCACCGTTTGTCTAAGAGATGTCACTAGGAAATACATTTTTATTTATATTTTAATTTTAAAGAAAATTATATATAATATATATATATATATATATATATATATATATATATATATATATATATATATATATATATAATATATATATATATATATATAATATATATATATATATATATATATATATATATATATATATATATATATATTATATTTTAATTATTATTAAATATGATAATAACAATGTTTCATATTTGTTTGTAATAACGTCATATTTCTTAGCATAGAACGTTTGAATAGCTGTCTAGGAATAGTTCACCGTTTGTCTAAGATATGTCACTAGCAAATACATTTTTATTTATATTTTAATTTTAAAGAAAATTATATATAAGTATATATATATATTATATATATATATATATATATATATATATATATATATATATATATAATTCATTAATCTGGTTAGTTGATAGATATATCATTTAAATACAGTTAATACTCGAAAGGACCCTGGTTCGATCCCAGGTTGAGGCGATAAGATTTTTTCATTTTCAGATTATTCCTTTATGATTGTATTTGAGGATATACAGGGTGTAACAGAATAACTATTCCTAATTTTAACTGGAGTATCCTGGGCTCAGAATATGAAGATTTAATGCAAATCACTGAGATAAAATGTGGCTTCTTACTGAGCTACAGGGTGTTTTATATAAAAATTTAAAAACGATTTTTGCCCAGTACTTTAAAACTATTTGACGTATCCTTATCATACTTGGCAGGAAATGTAGGTACCGTACACCATACTAAATTATGTTAAATAAAAGTTTCTGGCTACTGCCAGTGGCGTACAACTGGGGCAAGTGAGAGGTTGATCCTTCCTAAATTCTACGCCACTGGCGGAATTGTTATTTTAGCACAATTTTTCGATTCTCCAATACTTGTTGTGTAAAAAACATACTCTTTCTTTGTAACGATAAAGTTGTTGTAATATATGAATTAATGTTTTATATATATTAAAGTTGGCAACATTGTTTTGTAATGTTTTGACATATTGTACGAACTTCAGATGTAAGCGTAAGCAAATGTATCGTTATTATTATTGTGTAAAAACGTTTGATATAATATACGTAATATACTTTCTACTTTACAATAAAACTATTTGTGACATTACTGCGTGTTCTTATTTACTTTGAACTCTGCTCACAACAGGTTATGAGCCCAGAAAATTAAGTTATTGTGGAAGTTTAAAAAGTATACAGTACGGTTGATACAGTTTCTTATCAACATGTCGAACGCAAATATACCGGCAATAGAAAAACTTGCAGGCAGAGAAAATTACAATGATTGGGCATTTGCAATGCAAGCGTACCTTGAGTGCGAAGATTTATGGTCATGTATAGACGGTACAGACACAACGAGTGATGAGGTTAAGAAACTAAAAAGAGATACAAAAGCGAAGTCAAAAATCATAATGATGATACAACCCAGTAACTTTGTGCACGTAAGAAGTGCAAAAAGTGCAAGTGAAGCATGGAACAAGTTAAAAGATGCTTTTCAGGATTCAGGTTTATGTCGTAAAGTAGGACTCATGAGAAAGATGCTTTTAACAAGGTTAGAAGACTGTGACTCAATAGAAAAATATGTTTCAACTATAGTGAGCACTGCACAAATGCTCAATGATATTAAATTCGAAATAAGTGATGAGTGGGTTGGTATATTTTTACTTACTGGTTTACCAGACTGTTACAAACCAATGATCATGGCTATAGAGAATTCCGGTGCCACTGTAAGTACAGATTTTATTAAAACAAAACTTTTGCAAGAAGTTAAAGACAAGCCCACTGATACTAGCTCAGCATTTGTTAGTCATAATTTTAGACAATCAGAGACACAAAATGATTCCAAACAGAAATATAAAACTAATAACAAAGTTCGTTGTTTCAACTGTAACAAACCGGGACATTTTGCATCTCATTGCAGACGAAATAAATCATATAAAAAGGAAAATAAATCGCTACTGTCAGTGCTTGCAGTTAACAATAAAAATGAATCAATTTCAAGTACTGATTGGTATATAGATTCAGGTGCTACAACACATATGACCAATTGTAAACAAAATCTATTTGATGAACATGCTGTTGAAACTAACAAAGAAGTTGTTTTAGCAAATAATGATAAAATACCTGTTCAAGCGCAAGGAAATTGTAAGATAAAAATCTTAACAGATAACAAACCTTCAGATGTGCAGATTTCTAATGTATTATACGTACCAAAGTTATGTACTAATTTATTGTCCATCAGCCAAATGACAAGAAATGGAAAAAGGGTAACTTTTGATAAAAATACTTGTAAAATTTATGACAAATCAAATAATCTAGTAGCTACTGCAACGCTGCATAATGAAATGTACAAGTTAGATGTTATACAAGAAGAAAAGTGCTTCAACGTCAAAGAAGATGCAAATATTTGGCACAGACGTCTGGGTCATATCAGTAAAAATTATATGAAAAAGCTACAAGGTTTAGTAGATATAAATATTTTTAATGACTCAATAAACGATGATTGTGCGATTTGTATGAAAGGTAAGCAAGCAAAACTACCTTTTAAGCATTCAGAAACAGTAACTACAGAAAAACTAGAAATCATTCATGCAGATTTATGTGGTCCTATTGAAACAAAGTCTATTGGTGGATCTCGTTATTTTCTTATATTTATTGATGATTTCACACATAAATCTTTTGTATATTTTCTCAAGAATAAAAATGAGGTTTTTAAAAACTTTAAATACTTTAAGAGTATGGTTGAAAATCAAACGAATATGAGAATTAAAACTCTTAGAACGGATAATGGTGGCGAATTTTGCAGTAATGAAATGGAACATTACTTAAAAATGAATGGAATAATTCATCAGACAACAATTCCTCACAACCCACAACAGAATGGTGTTGCAGAAAGAATGAATAGAAATGTGGTGGAAAAAGCGACCTGTATGCTCTTGGACGCAGGTTTCAAGAAACGATTTTGGGCAGAAGCTGTGAATACAAAAGTATACATTATCAATCACACACCTACAAAAGCGGTGGAAGTAACGCCGGAAGAATTATGGACAGGAAAGAGACCAGACATTTCACATATGAGAATTTTCGGTTCGAAAGTAATGGTACAGATTCCTAAAATGTACAGAAAGAAATTTGATGCAAAATCAACAGAAGAAATTCTCGTTGGTTATTGTCATAATAAAAAAGGCTATCGTGTCTATAACCCAGCTACAGACGAAGTAACCTCAGCAAGAGATGTGTTATTCATGGAACAACATCAGGTAAATTCAAGTTTAAACATTGAAAACTCAGATTTTATGTTTTCAGAAAACCAAACTAGCCAGTCAGCTCAACAAGAATGGGTTGAAGTGGGAGCTAATGATGAAGAAGACGTGGTTGAAGAAGAAAATCCGATTGAAAATGAAGATCCGGTGGAAATAGATCAGGAGATATTAACCTCTGACACTGAATCAAGTGAAAATCAATCCGATACATCTGATGATAACTACGTTGCGCCAGAGAATGTTGAAGAAAATATAAATCCTATTAGACGTTCCGAACGAACACCAAAACCAAAACAATCTAAAGACTTTTTATATAGTTTTAAGGTCGATTATTTAAACGATCCATTGACAGTAGAAGAAGCAATGAATAGGTCAGATGCCGCACTTTGGCGAAAAGCAATGGACGAAGAATATAATTCACTCATTGAAAACAAAACTTGGACTTTAACAGAATTACCAGAGAATTTAAAGCCATTACAGTCTAAATGGGTATTTAAAACTAAGAAAACTTTAGAAGGTGCAATGCGTTATAAAGCAAGACTAGTGATTAAAGGTTGTTTGCAAAAACAAGGAATTGACTATGAAGAGACATATGCTCCAGTAATCAAATACAATACGATCCGTTATTTATTGGCTATGGCCGTGCAAGAAGATTTAGAAATCGAGCAAATGGACGCAGTCACAGCTTTCCTTCAAGGAGATCTAGAAGAGACTATTTATATGCAGCAACCGGAAAATTACAGTGATGGATTAAAAGTTTGTAAATTACAAAAATCAATTTATGGTCTAAAACAGGCCAGCAGAGTATGGAACATAAAACTTAACTCAGTACTTATAAATTTAGGTCTAAAAAGATCAAAGACAGACAGTTGTTTATATTATTTAATTGAACAAAGAAGAAAACTATACATTGGTGTGTATGTTGATAATTTAATTTTTATTGGAAATGATAGAAATTTGATTCAAAAGATCAAAATGCAGTTACAACAAAAATTCCAAATGAAAGATTTAGGTGAAATAAAGAGTTGTTTGGGATTTCGTATAAGAAGAAACAGAAAAGATGGTAAACTTTGGATAGATCAAGAAGATTATTTAAAACAAGTTTTAGATCGATTCAACATGAATTTATGTAATCCTGTATCTACACCTATAGATTTGAATATGAAGTTAGACAAAAATCAGGGACCTAAAACGGAAGAAGAAAAGGCGAAAATGAGCACCGTTCCTTATCAAGAAGCTGTAGGAAGCCTACTTTATGCGGCTCAATGCACAAGGCCTGACATTATGTACGCTGTAAATTTTGTCAGTCGATTTAACCATAATCCCGGAAGTCAACACTGGACCGCAGTTAAAAGAATTTTAAGATACATAAAGGGAACGCTGTCTTACAAGTTGGAATATAGTAAATCACATATAAATGATCTTCCAGGATACAGTGATGCGGATTGGGCAAGTGATCTAGATGAAAGAAAATCCACGTCGGGGCATGTATTTTTCAAAGGTAATAATGCTATTACTTGGAGTGCTAGAAAGCAACAAACGGTGGCTTTGTCAACTACCGAGGCAGAATATATGGCGCTTTCTTCAGCAGTGCAAGAAGCAATGTGGTTGAAACAATTACAGGAAGAGTGGTTAAATTCAAGGCGAACAAGTGTTCCGATTTCTTGTGATAACCACGGTGCAATATGTCTAGCGTTAAATGATGGTTATCATGCTCGTACAAAACATATCGATATACGACATCATTATATTAGGGAGAAGATTGCTAGTAAGGAAATCGAGTTAAAAGCAATTCCATCCAAGAGTATGATAGCAGACATACATACAAAAGGACTGTCTAAAGAATTACACGAAGTACATTGTAAGAATATGAACTTAATAAACATTAATTAGTGGGAGTGTTGTAATATATGAATTAATGTTTTATATATATTAAAGTTGGCAACATTGTTTTGTAATGTTTTGACATATTGTACGAACTTCAGATGTAAGCGTAAGCAAATGTATCGTTATTATTATTGTGTAAAAACGTTTGATATAATATACGTAATATACTTTCTACTTTACAATAAAACTATTTGTGACATTACTGCGTGTTCTTATTTACTTTGAACTCTGCTCACAACAAAAGTCACTGTTTTTCGAGATATTTAAAGTTAAACATAAGCTGCACCCTTGGGATTTTTTCAAAATTTGCTCAAAAAAATCTTAAAAAATTCAGTAAAATAGAGAAAAAAATTAGCTACATAATAATTAAGTAACTTTTTTTCTAACTCATTCTAATTTGGCTGTAAAAATTATTGAAAATTAATATTTTTTGCATTTTATTTTTTTTATATTCAATAATATTTACAGCCAAATCAGAATGAGTTAGAGAAAAAAGTTACTTATTTATTATCTAGTTAATTTTTTTCTCTATTTTACTGAATTTTTTAAGATTTTTTTGAGCAAATTTTAAAAAAATCCCAAGGGTGCAGCTTATGTTTAACTTTAAATATCTCGAAAAACAGTGACTTTATCGTTACAAAGAAAGAGTATGTTTTTTACACAGCAAGTATTGAAGAATCGAAAAATTGTGCTAAAATGACAATTCCGCCAGTGGCGTAGAATTTAGGAAGGATCAACCTCTTACTTGCCCCGGTTGTACGCCACTGGCAGTAGCCAAAAACTTTTATTTAACATAATTTAGTATGGTGTACGGTACCTACATTTCCTGCCAAGTATGATAAGGATACGTCAAATAGTTTTAAAGTACTGGGCAAAAATCGTTTTTAAATTTTTATCTAAAACACCCTGTAGCTCAGTAAGGAGCCACATTTTATCTCAGTGATTTGCATTAAATCTTCATATTCTGAGCCCAGGATACTCCAGTTAAAATTAGGAATAGTTATTCTGTTACACCCTATATATATATATATATATATATATATATATATATATATATATATATATATATATATATTATATATTCTAATTATTATTAAATATAATAAATACTAAACGGCACATGCCAGCAATTTGAAATCAGAACCATATAATATTTGTTTTGTTACAGGAAATTATTTAAACTTAAGATTTAAACCAATTACACCAAACGAACATTACATCATCCCGAATTATATAATTTATAAAGGTAAGATAATCTCAAGTTTTATTTGGATTTATTTCGTTCAGTTTTATCAATGTTTAAAAGATTCATTGTTTATCCGGTTTTGTTATTATATATTTTACAAATACAATAAATTATTAATATTTTAATATTCATTCAAATATATTTGAAAGAACCATCCTTTTCCGATTACATATATCTCTAGTTTAAACTGAAGTTAAATAGTTAATTTAAGTGTCACAAATTTCAATGTTGTTATTATATTATCTATAAATCTTTAGTATCGATGTGTATTTATTCAACTATTTCAATTTAATACTCTTGCTGACAAGCATCAAAAACTCATACTAATATATTTATTTATATACTGGGTGTCGCATTTTAATCCGCCACGTGCAATAACTTTAAAATCGTGCATCGGACAAAAAAATGTTACGGACGAAAAGTTAATGGTTTCGCGGGGGACATCTGATGCAGAGACCTTTGCACACCTCGGACTCCCTGGGGGGCGGTAACAGGGGGCAACTATGAAATCTTAAATAGAAACCTCTTTTTTTTTATTGCAGATTCGGATAGACTATTGAAAAGTATGTAAATTTTATTTAGAGACTTTTTTTTAATCTTTGATAGATGGCGCTGCAAACAGCATTATTGTTCTCAGTTTAGCTGTCTTCAATTTAAAAAAAAAAGTGTAATTAAGTACGATATTCTTTTTGTTTTGTGGTAGGAGGGGAGGGGGCAAGGGTCACTGAATAAGATATCTTTTCGAAACCATTAACTTTAAGTTAATGGTTTCGAGGGGATATCTGATTCAGTGACCCTTGCCTCCTCCCCTCCACCCATATAAAAGAAAAAAACTTGAATATCGTACTTAGTTACACCTGTTTTTGTCAAATTGAAAACTGATAAACTGAGAAAAAGATGCTGTTTGCAGCGCCATCTATCAAAGATAAAAAAAAGTCACAAAATAAAATTTACATACTATCCGAATCTGCAATAAAAAATAGGGAGTTCCATTTAAGATTTCAAAGTTGCCCCCCGTTTGCGCCCCCCAGGAGGTTCGGGGGAACAAGGATCCCTGCAGCAGATGTCCCCCTCGAAACCATTTACTTTTCATCCGGAGCATTTTTTTGTCCGATGCACGATTTTAAAGTTATTGCAAGTGGCGGATTAAAATAGGCCACCCAGTATATATATATATATATATATATATATATATATATATATATATATATATATATTTAAATTGCGCAGTAAACAATTTTACATAAAAATTATACAATATAATAAATCGCTTTTTTCTAGCAAAAAACAAAATTTCTAGCAAAAAACAACAGTGCTGGACAACGTCCCCCCTCCGCTCCGACCCGGAGTGAAGACGCCGCCGCTCAACACGCCGCCACGATCGCCACCAGCACGGACGCAAGACAAGGGCAAGCGCCCCCGGCCAAGCGGCACGCAGCCCAGCGGCGGACCCGCCAACGCAGGCAAGACCACCCCAGCCACACGAGCAGGATCCAGAAGCCATTACATCCCCACCCCAGAGCCCCAACCAAGTCCACCCCCTTACCATCCAGTGCATCCTACCATGTCCTCGCCGCCATCACGGATATATCTGCAACAGACAGCATGCAAAGGTTAGTTAATTACCTGCCCAGCGTCGTCCGCTCATCATCCTCCTTCCGCTTCATAACATCTGTCATAAAGTCGCGGACACCTAACCTAACCTAACCTAACCTAACCTAACCTAACCTAACCTAACCTAACCTAACCTAACCTAACCTAACCTAACCTTCACGATACTACTTATATTTTTATTCTTACTAGACGAAATCATTCGCAATCTTTTGTGAAAATTTGAGTGAATTCGGTTGAATAACATGGCCATAATAAAATTTTTAAAACTTTAGTAATTTTTTTCTCGGAAAGTTGGCAACACTGAATATTAATAAAATTATGTAATTAATGGGAGCATTAGGGATATCTTTTCTGAAAATTTGATTAAAACCGGATAAATAATGTAGCCAATATGAATTTTTAAAAACTTTAGTAATTTTTTTCTCGGAAAGTTGGCATCACTGAAAAAAACCGAAACCACATGACCATCTTGGGCACTAGACAAATTTATCCTAAAAATTTCATTAAAATCGGTTGAACCGTCTAGGAGGAGTTGCGGCCACAAAATTTTGTCTGAGGACCGAGCGAGCGAGCTGACGACGCACATCTATACACCCACATAAACTAAGTTCAGATTCGTCATCTACAGGCTATATGAAGGATTTCTATACAATTTTTTTTTTTTTGAAAATGTTACAGACAGTTTATCAGTCTTTGATTTAAAAAAAAAGGTGTACCTAAGTACGATATTCAAGTTATTTTTAGTTCTTTGGGAGGCGGAGGGGGCAAGGGTCAGGAGGATCACTGCATCAGATATCCCTCTCGAATCCATTAACTTTAAGTTAATGGTTTCGATAGGGATAACTTTAAGTTAATGGTGTCGAGGGGATATCTGATTTAGTAACCCTTGCCCCCCCCCACTCCCAAAGAACTGAAGAGAACTTGAATATCGTACTTAGGTACAGCTTCTTTTCAAATTGAAGACTGATAAACTGAGATAAACACCTCCGCACCGTAATCGTCCCACTGTAAGCTGGGAGTCTTACTCTCTCTCCGTAGCTCCACCATGGCAGCTTTAGGTGGGGTTCTCATTGTGAGAGAATTCCTCTTACTCGCATTTTCTGGAATGCACGATTCTCGTCCGCCATTGACGACGCCGATCTGAAACCAATAGCAAACACAGACACCACAGAGACAGTACAGGACAAAGCAATGAAAAACATTCCTGTATCCCCAGGCGGAACCCTGACATGTTGGCTACCACCCGGGCCAGGTGAAACAAGGTTTTTTAACGAGGTGTTACTCCTCCCCCTCCTCCTTTTTATCCGGGCTTGGGACCGGCTGCGACAATTGGATATTCTCCAACTTCACACGCAGGCGGAGTTAACCTTGTATACCATATATACTCGTACAATTTACCTTTGAGTTAACAGCAGGAGTTGTAAGCCTGTCTAACCGATAACTATTGGTAAACTGTTGTCTCTAATTTAGAGTACTATCGCATACAGACTAATATTAACCTAACCTAACCTTGTATACCATATATACAATTTACCTTTGAGTTAACAGCAGGGGTTGTAAGCCTGTCTAACCGATAACTATTGGTAAACTGTTGTCTCTAATTTAGAGTACTATCGCATACAGACTAATATTAACCTAACCTAACGTAACCTAACCTAACCTAACCTAACCTTCACGATACTACTTATATTTTTATTCTTACTAGACGAAATCATTCGCAATCTTTTGTGAAAATTTGAGTGAAATCGGTTGAATAACATGGCCATAATAAAATTTTTAAAACTTTAGTAATTTTTTTCTCGGAAAGTTGGCAACACTAAATATTAATAAAATTATGTAATTAATGGGAGCATTAGGGATATTTTTTCTGAAAATTTGATTAAAACCGGATAAATAATGTAGCCAATATGAATTTTTAAAAACTTTAGTAATTTTTTTCTCGGAAAGTTGGCATCACTGAAAAAAACCGAAACCACATGACCATCTTGGGCACTAGACAAATTTATCCTAAAAATTTCATTAAAATCGGTTGAACCGTCTAGGAGGAGTTGCGGCCACAAAATTTTGTCTGAGGACCGAGCGAGCGAGCTGACGACGCACATCCATACACCCACATAAACTAAGTTCAGATTCGTCATCTACAGGCTATATGAAGGATTTCTATACAATTTTTTTTTTTTTTGAAAATGTTACAGACAGTTTATCAGTCTTTGATTTTAAAAAAAGGTGTACCTAAGTACGATATTCAAGTTATTTTTAGTTCTTTGGGAGGCGGAGGGGGCAAGGGTCAGGAGGATCACTGCATCAGATATCCCTCTCGAATCCATTAACTTTAAGTTAATGGTTTCGATAGGGATAACTTTAAGTTAATGGTGTCGAGGGGATATCTGATTTAGTAACCCTTGCCCCCCCCACTCCCAAAGAACTGAAGAGAACTTGAATATCGTACTTAGGTACAGCTTCTTTTCAAATTGAAGACTGATAAACTGAGATAAACACCTCCGCACCGTAATCGTCCCACTGTAAGCTGGGAGTCTTACTCTCTCTCCGTAGCTCCAGCATGGCAGCTTTAGGTGGGGTTCTCATTGTGAGAGAACTCCTCTTACTCGTATTTTCTGGAATGCACGATTCTCGTCCGCCATTGACGACGCCGATCTGAAACCAATAGCAAACACAGACACCACAGAGACAGTACAGGACAAAGCAATGAAAAACATTCCTGTATCCCCAGGCGGAACCCTGACATGTTGGCTACCACCCGGGCCAGGTGAAACAAGGTTTTTTAACGAGGTGTTACTCCTCCCCCTCCTCCTTTTTATCCGGGCTTGGGACCGGCTGCGACAATTGGATATTCTCCAACTTCACACGCAGGCGGAGTTAACCTTGTATACCATATATACTCGTACAATTTACCTTTGAGTTAACAGCAGGAGTTGTAAGCCTGTCTAACCGATAACTATTGGTAAACTGTTGTCTCTAATTTAGAGTACTATCGCATACAGACTAATATTAACCTAACCTAACCTTGTATACCATATATACAATTTACCTTTGAGTTAACAGCAGGGGTTGTAAGCCTGTCTAACCGATAACTATTGGTAAACTGTTGTCTCTAATTTAGAGTACTATCGCATACAGACTAATATTAACCTAACCTAACGTAACCTAACCTAACCTAACCTAACCTTCACGATACTACTTATATTTTTATTCTTACTAGACGAAATCATTCGCAATCTTTTGTGAAAATTTGAGTGAAATCGGTTGAATAACATGGCCATAATAAAATTTTTAAAACTTTAGTAATTTTTTTCTCGGAAAGTTGGCAACACTAAATATTAATAAAATTATGTAATTAATGGGAGCATTAGGGATATTTTTTCTGAAAATTTGATTAAAACCGGATAAATAATGTAGCCAATATGAATTTTTAAAAACTTTAGTAATTTTTTTCTCGGAAAGTTGGCATCACTGAAAAAAACCGAAACCACATGACCATCTTGGGCACTAGACAAATTTATCCTAAAAATTTCATTAAAATCGGTTGAACCGTCTAGGAGGAGTTGCGGCCACAAAATTTTGTCTGAGGACCGAGCGAGCGAGCTGACGACGCACATCCATACACCCACATAAACTAAGTTCAGATTCGTCATCTACAGGCTATATGAAGGATTTCTATACAATTTTTTTTTTTTTTGAAAATGTTACAGACAGTTTATCAGTCTTTGATTTTAAAAAAAGGTGTACCTAAGTACGATATTCAAGTTATTTTTAGTTCTTTAGGAGGCGGGGGGGGGCAAGGGTCAGGAGGGTCACTGCATCAGATATCCCTCTCGAATCCATTAACTTTAAGTTAATGGTTTCGATAGGGATAACTTTAAGTTAATGGTGTCGAGGGGATATCTAATTTAGTGACCCTTGCCCCCCCCCCACCTCCCAAAGAACTGAAAAGAACTTGAATATCGTACTTAGGTACACCTTCTTTTCAAATTGAAGACTGATAAACTGAGATAAACACCTCCGCGCCGTAATCGTCCCACTGTAAGCTGGAAGTCTTACTATCTCTCCGTAGCTCCACCATGGCAGCTTTAGGTGGGGTTCTCATTGTGAGAGAACTTCTCTTACTCGCATTTTCCAATGACATCCTATCATCATCCTGGCGGCTGAACGACGCTGCTCTACGCTTTCGGATTTTGTGTACTCGAGCAGTTGGTCCATGATAGTGCGCACGCCTACTTCATCGGATACGGAAAGGACAACAGCTTGACAGTATTCTAGTTGCTGAAAATTATATTTAAAATACAAATTTAACCAACTGATCATTTCGGAGACAAATTTTATATTACTATTTTCAAATATATTTTGGATTTATTGTACAGACCAAATAAATATTATGCAATATTCATCTATTTTTGAAATAAACTCTGTAATTTTAAATTCTTTTATAATTTCAATATAGAAACATTTATGCCACGTATCAATAAAAATATAGCAAAAAAAAACTATTATCATTTGAATATACATCAGTTTACAACAAACATTCCTATCCAGGCTCACATCTTTCCCTTCATCCACATTCACGATACTACTTATATTTTTATTCTTACTAGACGAAATCATTCGCAATCTTGCCAACCAATTTACTCATCGAACGTATACGCTGACGTACATCTTCAATATATTTACATATATTCTTTTCATTAATACTCGTTCGAGATTTAGAATTTATTCACCAAAGAATTATATTATTCTAATTTGATTTTAGAAAAGTCGATTTACGATTCCGTATGCTCATAGATCGTTATGTTAAATTTAAATTACACATTAAATGATACGCTGCTGATTATTTTTTGTAAATTAACTAATAAAAAAAAAAGAAATCTTCATATAATTTACCTGTGACTCGTTCGGAGTACCTTGTGCAGTTGATAAAGCTTGCAATAAAGCAGGAAGAATTTTATGTAAATACTTGTTCAAAGCTTCGCCAGAAACAGACGCTAAGATTGAAAGAGCTTTTGTGTTGACTGGTGGTGCAGTTAATTGGGGCACTAAATACGGAAGAACAACCGTTGATTTTATTGCCATTACTTGTCGTAAACCATCCAGTGTACACTCGGCTACATCAGTATCCGCATCATTCTGAAAAATTCAAATAACCATTGCTAATTAATTAAAATTATTTTTAAAATAATAATAATAATATTACCAATTGATTCAACATAGCCGGTAGGATATCATCCAAAGCTCTAACGCCAACAGTTGAATGTAGACTGTCAAATGTTTTGGCTGCAGCTTGTCTAACTTCCGGTAATGGATCACATAGCGCTTTCCGCACAGTTGGCACCAATGAATTAACAAAGGTTAGAACCATTTCCTTAGACGTAGATGCCATAATTTCGGATAAACCAATGCAGACGCCTTGTCGTTGATCCGGTTGATCCGGTTGATCTGATTGTAAACCACGTTCTAAAATTGGTATTATTTCTGGTAACACACGTTCGCCTAATTTACGAACCAGGTCGCTCAATGTACGAGCTGCAACCTACAAATTAAATATTTATATTATTAAACATACTATTCGCCTAACTGGGTCACTATTGCTAACTTTTTCTTTAATTTGAAGAGACACAATGTTGGTTCACTTAGACAAAATTGATTTTAGCTGTCTCTTATCGTAGCTCGTACTCGCCAAACAACCCAACAGTAATCTAAATAATGTCGGTAAAATTTCTCGAAGTGTTCTTGGCGTATTAGTTGTGACAATATGTAAATAAAAGGCTTTACTTGCTTAATAATTGTATATTGTGTTAATACTATTGGTATTACAAAGATAATATATTGCTTTATGTGAGGTTGCTTATTTGACAGCTTGGCGCTTATTTCTCGTCATCTGGGCTGTGTCGCGTATTGACTGCTGGCGCCATCTGTTGTCTACTCTCGTAACATCCCCTCTTCTTTGGCGAATTTGTTATATATTCCTGAAGATACTTGGGTGGTCGTCTTTCTCTGGTACTTCTTGTAAAAGTTGGTTTGCTCACTTCTTCGGATGTTGCTGACCCATTTTGTTCTTCCGATCTTCTTTCTTCTTGTTCATTATGCGATTCATATACATTACCTTTGTTTAGTGCTTTTGGTGTTACTGGTTGTCTTATTTCCTGTGGTTCCTCATTTTGTATTCGATTTTGTCGTCTTTCTTCTACTTTCTCGATTTCTTTATTGGTTGGACTTGATCGTATATCTATTCTGTTTCTGCGGTAATTTGTTCCTTCTACTTGTACCCTATATGATCTTGGCGATATCTCTTCTCTAATTTTACCTTCTTGCCATTTTCCTTCTTTATTTCTAACTCTAACTGTTTCGCCTCCCTCAAGAATTCTCAGTTCTTTCGCTCCTTTGTCATGATAAAATTGTTGTTTTTTTCTTCTTAGGTTTATTCTTTCTTGGACATCGTTGTGTATTTTTGGTCTTAATTTTTGCTTTGTGATAGGTACTCGTGTTCTTGTTCTTCGTCCCATCAGTCTTTGCGCTGGTGTAAGTTGTATTTCTTCCGTTGGAATATTTCTATGTTCTAAAAGTGCTAAATATAAATCGCTATTTTCTCTTTGTACTTTTTTTACTATTCTTTTAGCTATTTTAACCGATGATTCTGCTTTTCCGTTTCCTTTTGAGTGATATGGTGAACTAGTTTTGTGAAAAAATTCCCATTCTTTTGCAAACTGTCTGAATTGTTTACAGTCGAACTGTGGCCCATTGTCTGATATCACTATGTGTGGGATTCCATGTCTAGCAAAATTTTTTTTTATATTTTTAATAACGTGTTCACTTGTCATATTCTTAAGTTTTTCTAATTCAAAAAAGTCGCTGTAATAATCGGTGATAACTAGATAATTTTTTGTATCCAGTGTGAAAATATCGATTGCTACTGTGGACCATGGCAAATTTGGAATGTCTTCTGAGATCAATGGTTCTTTTCTTTGATTGGTTTGGAATTCTTGACATATTGAGCATCTTAAAATATAGTCTTTTATATCATCTGCCATTTTGTACCAATATAGTGTTTCTCGAGCTTTTCTGGTACATGCTTCGATTCCTGCATGACTTGCATGAATTCTTTTAAGCATTTCGTTCTTCATACTATTTGGTATTATAATTTTTTCGCCTTTGTACAGTACTCCATCCTGTATTGATAATTCTTCTTTAAAATTCCAATATTTGACTATGTCTGGTTTGATGGATTTTTTTTCTTCTGGCCATCCCTGTAATATGATTGTTTTTAGTTCTTGTAAAGTGTCATCCTTACTGGTTTCTGTTGCTATTTGATTCCATCTTTGTTCCGTCACATTTACGTGCTCGGCCATATTGATGTTCATTATTTCTTCAATCAAGTTTCCTCCTATATAATGTATGTATTCTTCTTTGTTGCTTTCTGTTGTTTTAATTTTTAATGGTGCTCTTGATAAATAATCTGCTACGTGCATTGCTGAACCTTTTTTATATTTTACGTCTAGGTTGAAACGTTGCAGTCTTAACATCATTCTTTGTAATCTGCACGGTGCCGATAATATAGATTTTTTGAAAATTGTTTCAAGAGGTTGATGATCCCTTTCGATATGTACTATTTGTCTTCCCGATATGTATTGAGAGAATCTTTCGCACGCGAATAACAATGCTAGTGTCTCTTTTTCTATTTGCGCATATTTTGTTTCTGTCTGTGTTAGTACACGAGAAGCATATGCAACTGGCTCTCCTTCTTGCATAAGTGTTGCTCCTAATGCAAAACTACTTGCATCACATTGTATGGTTACTTCTTTATTCATGTCATAGTATTTTAGAGTTGCAGCCTCCTCAACCATGTTCTTTAACTTTTTCCATGCTTCTTCGGCATCTCTGTTCCAGTTCCATTCTTTCTGCTTAATTATTTCTCTTAACGGCGTGCATACTGCTGACAGAGTCGGCAAGTATCTTGCTAAATACGTGATAAAACCAAGAAAACTTTGAAGTTCTTTTATGTTTTGCGGTTGTGGTGCATTCCGTACTGCTTCTGTCTTCTTTTTATCTGGTTTCACTCCTTCTGTTGACAGTGTATGTCCCATATATGTAACTTCTTTCAATTTGTATTTAAATTTTTCTTTATTCAGCTTTAAATTAACCTCTCTTGCTCTATTCAGTAGTTTCTTGATCTTCTTATCATGATCTGCTTCAGCTTCTTCTTGTGTTTTACCTTTACCTATGATCAAAATGTCATCTGCTATAACGTTTATTCCTTCTAAATCTCCTAGTAGTTCATATTGCCTTCGTTGATATTCTTCTGGTGCTGTGGATATGCCAAATGGACATCTTAGAAATCTGTATCTACCAAACGGCGTCCAGAAGGTCGTATAGTAGCTGCTTTCTTTGTCTAGTTTGATTTGCCAGAATCCTTGTTTTGCGTCCATCACACTAAAAATTTTAGCGTTTGCTAGTTCCGGAAGTATTTCATCTATCGTAGGAATCTGGTATTGAGATCTTCTCAAAGCTGTATTTAGTGGTTTGGGATCAAGACACATGCGAATCTTATTGTCCCTTTTGACTACAATTATGTTACTTATCCATTTTGTAGGTCTTGTTACTTTCTTTATGATATTGTCTTTTTCTAATTTGTCTAAATATTCTTTTAATTCCTTTTTAAAATTTATTGGTACTCTACGTGGAATTTGTTGAACTGGTGTCACAGTTTCATCTATTTCCAAATGATATTCTCCGGGCAGACAACCTATTCCTTGAAATACGTCTTCATACTCTTTAATTATGTTTTCTTTCTGTCTATCCGTACTTTCCGCTTCTATCTTGCATAGATCTGCTGTTACTTGTATGAGATTTAACTTCTCACTTGTTTTTGCTGATAGTAGTGGATTGCAGGTGCATTCTGTTTTAATAATTTGAAAAATTGTTTTAATTTTCTTATTTTTGTACTTGCATGTTATTATAGCTTCTCCGATCGGCGTTATTATTTCACCTCCGTATAACTTTAATTTGGTACTGCTTGGTTTCAGGCTTTGCTTGGTGCCTAATTTTTTAAAGTTGTCGTAGCACATAACATCACAACTTGCCCCTGTATCTATCTGACATTTCATTTTATGTGCTTCGTTGTTTGTGTACTGCATTGTCACGTTGACATACCATGTCTTCTTGTTCGCTTCTAACTTGTTGATGTTGTAAATGGATTCTGTTTCGTCTGTGCTTTCATCTGTTTCCACTTGGTGTACATTTTGTTTCTGTTTCTGCTTGTATATCTTTGACTTGCATACTGATTGGAAGTGATTTTCTTTTCCGCATGCTTTACAGGTTTTTCCAAATGCTGGGCATTTTTGTCTGTCATGTATATGTACATAACCACAATATTTGCATTTTGTTCCTGCATTATAAAAGGTTTTTTGCTGTTTTTTCATATTCTGATTCTGTTTTCTCGTTTCTTGCTTATTTTTCTGTTTCATAAAGTGTACATCTTCTTTTCCTTTTTCTTCCATTGGTTTTAATCTTTCTTCGGTGACCTCGTCTGTTCTACACATATTTATTGCTTTTTGTAAAGTTAGATCTGAAACTTTCAGTAATCTTTTCCTAGTTTCATTATTTAATATTCCTAGTACCAGCCTGTCTCTTATTAATCCTTCGTGTAATGTGCCAAAATCACATGTATTTGCAAGTTTTCTTAACCTATTTACATATTCTAATATACTTTCATCATTTCCTTGTGCTGCTGAATTGAATATATATCTTTCATAAATCGTATTTACTGTAGGTGTAAAATACGTATCCAAAGTTTCGATTATACCTTTAACCTTCGTTTGGTCGTTGTTTCCTTTGTCAATGTGTATATAAGCGTTTAAACATTCTTTGCCTATAATAGAAAGAAATGTAGCTACTTGTATTTCATGTGATTTTTTACTTAGCTCTGTAGCTATGCTGTAGTTTATCCATTGTTGCTTAAATAATTTCCAATTATTCTCTGCTTTGTCGTTTATTTTGACAGGTTCTGGTGCTGGTAACGTGGTCATCTTATCTTTCTTCTTTTTTTTTTTTCATATACAATCTTTCACAAAGTTTTCACACCTGACACCATGTGACAATATGTAAATAAAAGGCTTTACTTGCTTAATAATTGTATATTGTGTTAATACTATTGGTATTACAAAGATAATATATTGCTTTATGTGAGGTTGCTTATTTGACAGCTTGGCGCTTATTTCTCGTCATCTGGGCTGTGTCGCGTATTGACTGCTGGCGCCATCTGTTGTCTACTCTCGTAACATTAGTAACAATAACTTTCCAAACATGAAGAGCTGATTGGCGTACCATAAGTGCTACATCACTTCGGCCCATATACAAACCAGCCACAACTCTGTTACGTCTTTGGGCACCCAATGCATTAATAATAGCTGTATGGGATTGTTCTGTACCGAAATTATCATCTTCACTAGCTGTTTCAGTTGACATTTTGCCAGTTACGCCAGATATTCTTTACAGGAGATCGCCTAGAAGTTGCACTGAACTGAAAGAAAAAAAATTAAAATATTTACATAATTTATTCAACAAAAAATTACGTAATTTACAAACATAGCTATTATTACTAATTACTTTGTGGTATACTAGATATATTATTAAAAGCTGAATTGAACCCGATTTGAAAATTTAATTAATTTACTAAACCAGTTTGGTTCGCTGCTGTGATTCAGTTTGCAGCGCTTTGTCTTTTTAGATTTAATTTTTAAGTAAACTTGCAAAAATTGTACATTTGGTTTATATATATATATATATATATATATATATATATATATATATATATATATATATATATATATTCTATTAAGAAAATAATTTTACCTAAAATTAATTCTTTTTCTATGATTAGTTGTATAAATTACTGCTAGTTTATATTATAATGAGAATGTTGGACCCTTAGAATTTCTTTCCAAAGCTAATTGAACAAACAAAATAAAATCCATTTAAACTTAGTGTTATTTTTGTTACGTCTTAATATGCTGTTTTTTTTTTATTTTTTATTACGCCTATTTTTTTTCATAGAAATTTTTTTCTCGGAAAGTTGGCAACATTGGATATTAATAAAATTATATAATTAATGAGAGCATTAATAAATCTTTTCTAAAAATCTGATCAAAATCGGATACATAATGTAGCCTCAATGAATTTTTCAAAAACTTTAGTAATTTTTTTCTCGGAAAACTGGCATCAGTGAAAAAAAATAAAACCGCATGACCCTATCTTGTGTACTAGACAAATTAATTCTGAATATTTTATTTTAATCGGTTGAACCCCGTCTAGGAGGAGTTGCGATCACAAAATTTTGACTAACGACGCACATCCATACACCCACTTATAAACTAAGTTCGGGTTCGTCTGATCTAGAGGCTATATACGAAGGATATCTATACATTTTTGTTTGTTTGTTTGTTAATGCTACAAACACCGTACCAAACACTATACCACTGGCAAATACGTATAATATTTTATTTAACATAATTTTAATGTATGTTTTATTTTATGTTTTATTCGGTAGTTTATTTCGGCAAAAATAATGTTGTGTTATGTATAAAAAATGTTATGTTATGTTATAATATATATATATATATATATATATATATATATATATATATATATGTAGACAGTTCCAGTAGTTTGCAAAAAAATTGTAATTATCATAACTATGACACACGTACGAAAGAGAACTTTAGATTAGATTTTTGCAGATTGAATATTGCAAAACAACTCAGTGTACTTTCATCATTACTTAAATTTAATATTTTTATTTTAAAAATATATAAAAAAGAATTAAAACCATAACGATATAAGTGTGACAATATATTAATCTTGAGAAAAACGTACACATATATTTGGCTGCTCAAATAAAGTTAAATTTAATCACAATTACTCTAGATAACAAAATATTAAACAATAATCAAATATATATTTTTAGGCTAATAAGAACACTCATATCGTTAATTATTTGTATCATTAAAGCTCGGTTGCACAAATCATTATTAAACGCTTTGTAAGTTAACCAATTCATCAACTTGCAAACGACCTTTCAAAGACATTTGACAATCTAGTTGATCTATTAACTAATTGATAAGTTAACAATGTTTTGTGCAACCAGGTCTAAAAATTGCTAAATAACAGCATTTCCTAAGTGACTGAAATTATTTCGGCATCTACTATAATGGTATATTCCGAAATGAAACCGAATATACCATGGTAGCTTTTTTTTCAAAATCGGTAGCATTTCGGTATATGGAAACTGAAAAGTTTGGTTATTATCTATCACCAGAGAATACTAAAAATATTCATAGTTTCTTTTTCATAAATTGTGGCGTTACGCGCGCGTATTTCGAATTTATATTTATTGTGACTGACAGGTGTCAATCATTTTGTTTTCGTTCATTTTGATTATTGTATCAGTTATACAAATAGCTCATTATCAAACATCATTTTAACTAATACCAGTCATTTAGGAAATACACCTATTGTTAATTAATAAATTGAATAGTCATATGAATAAGTCATTATAAACATTTTGTATTTACTTTCTCTCTCGCTCTCATTTTTTCCATATATATGTATAACAGATATAGTGATAGCAAGAGAAATGAGTAATTCGCGCAAGCCGTTTACTAAATGACGAGTACTATAGGGATATCTTTTCTGAAAATTTGATTAAAACCGGATAAATAATGTAGCCAATATGAATTTTTAAAAACTTTAGTAATTTTTTTCTCGGAAAGTTGGCATCACTGAAAAAAACCGAAACCACATGACCATCTTGGGCACTAGACAAATTTATCCTAAAAATTTCATTAAAATCGGTTGAACCGTCTAGGAGGAGTTGCGGCCACAAAATTTTGTCTGAGGACCGAGCGAGCGAGCTGACGACGCACATCCATACACCCACATAAACTAAGTTCAGATTCGTCATCTACAGGCTATATGAAGGATTTCTATACAATTTTTTTTTTTTTGAAAATGTTACAGACAGTTTATCAGTCTTTGATTTAAAAAAAAAAGGTGTACCTAAGTACGATATTCAAGTTATTTTTAGTTCTTTGGGAGGCGGAGGGGGCAAGGGTCAGGAGGATCACTGCATCAGATATCCCTCTCGAATCCATTAACTTTAAGTTAATGGTTTCGATAGGGATAACTTTAAGTTAATGGTGTCGAGGGGATATCTGATTTAGTAACCCTTGCCCCCCCCCACTCCCAAAGAACTGAAGAGAACTTGAATATCGTACTTAGGTACAGCTTCTTTTCAAATTGAAGACTGATAAACTGAGATAAACACCTCCGCACCGTAATCGTCCCACTGTAAGCTGGGAGTCTTACTCTCTCTCCGTAGCTCCACCATGGCAGCTTTAGGTGGGGTTCTCATTGTGAGAGAATTCCTCTTACTCGCATTTTCTGGAATGCACGATTCTCGTCCGCCATTGACGACGCCGATCTGAAACCAATAGCAAACACAGACACCACAGAGACAGTACAGGACAAAGCAATGAAAAACATTCCTGTATCCCCAGGCGGAACCCTGACATGTTGGCTACCACCCGGGCCAGGTGAAACAAGGTTTTTTAACGAGGTGTTACTCCTCCCCCTCCTCCTTTTTATCCGGGCTTGGGACCGGCTGCGACAATTGGATATTCTCCAACTTCACACGCAGGCGGAGTTAACCTTGTATACCATATATACTCGTACAATTTACCTTTGAGTTAACAGCAGGAGTTGTAAGCCTGTCTAACCGATAACTATTGGTAAACTGTTGTCTCTAATTTAGAGTACTATCGCATACAGACTAATATTAACCTAACCTAACCTTGTATACCATATATACAATTTACCTTTGAGTTAACAGCAGGGGTTGTAAGCCTGTCTAACCGATAACTATTGGTAAACTGTTGTCTCTAATTTAGAGTACTATCGCATACAGACTAATATTAACCTAACCTAACGTAACCTAACCTAACCTAACCTAACCTTCACGATACTACTTATATTTTTATTCTTACTAGACGAAATCATTCGCAATCTTTTGTGAAAATTTGAGTGAAATCGGTTGAATAACATGGCCATAATAAAATTTTTAAAACTTTAGTAATTTTTTTCTCGGAAAGTTGGCAACACTAAATATTAATAAAATTATGTAATTAATGGGAGCATTAGGGATATTTTTTCTGAAAATTTGATTAAAACCGGATAAATAATGTAGCCAATATGAATTTTTAAAAACTTTAGTAATTTTTTTCTCGGAAAGTTGGCATCACTGAAAAAAACCGAAACCACATGACCATCTTGGGCACTAGACAAATTTATCCTAAAAATTTCATTAAAATCGGTTGAACCGTCTAGGAGGAGTTGCGGCCACAAAATTTTGTCTGAGGACCGAGCGAGCGAGCTGACGACGCACATCCATACACCCACATAAACTAAGTTCAGATTCGTCATCTACAGGCTATATGAAGGATTTCTATACAATTTTTTTTTTTTTTTGAAAATGTTACAGACAGTTTATCAGTCTTTGATTTTAAAAAAAGGTGTACCTAAGTACGATATTCAAGTTATTTTTAGTTCTTTAGGAGGCGGGGGGGGGCAAGGGTCAGGAGGGTCACTGCATCAGTTATCCCTCTCGAATCCATTAACTTTAAGTTAATGGTTTCGATAGGGATAACTTTAAGTTAATGGTGTCGAGGGGATATCTAATTTAGTGACCCTTGCCCCCCCCACCTCCCAAAGAACTGAAAAGAACTTGAATATCGTACTTAGGTACACCTTCTTTTCAAATTGAAGACTGATAAACTGAGATAAACACCTCCGCGCCGTAATCGTCCCACTGTAAGCTGGAAGTCTTACTATCTCTCCGTAGCTCCACCATGGCAGCTTTAGGTGGGGTTCTCATTGTGAGAGAACTCCTCTTACTCGCATTTTCCAATGACATCCTATCATCATCCTGGCGGCTGAACGACGCTGCTCTACGCTTTCGGATTTTGTGTACTCGAGCAGTTGGTCCATGATAGTGCGCACGCCTACTTCATCGGATACGGAAAGGACAACAGCTTGACAGTATTCTAGTTGCTGAAAATTATATTTAAAATACAAATTTAACCAACTGATCATTTCGGAGACAAATTTTATATTACTATTTGCAAATATATTTTGGATTTATTGTACAGACCAAATAAATATTATGCAATATTCATCTATTTTTGAAATAAACTCTGTAATTTTAAATTCTTTTATAATTTCAATATAGAAACATTTATGCCACGTATCAATAAAAATATAGCAAAAAAAAACTATTATCATTTGAATATACATCAGTTTACAACAAACATTCCTATCCAGGCTCACATCTTTCCCTTCATCCACATTCACGATACTACTTATATTTTTATTCTTACTAGACGAAATCATTCGCAATCTTGCCAACCAATTTACTCATCGAACGTATACGCTGACGTACATCTTCAATATATTTACATATATTCTTTTCATTAATACTCGTTCGAGATTTAGAATTTATTCACCAAAGAATTATATTATTCTAATTTGATTTTAGAAAAGTCGATTTACGATTCCGTATGCTCATAGATCGTTATGTTAAATTTAAATTACACATTAAATGATACGCTGCTGATTATTTTTTGTAAATTAACTAATAAAAAAAAAAGAAATCTTCATATAATTTACCTGTGACTCGTTCGGAGTACCTTGTGCAGTTGATAAAGCTTGCAATAAAGCAGGAAGAATTTTATGTAAATACTTGTTCAAAGCTTCGCCAGAAACAGACGCTAAGATTGAAAGAGCTTTTGTATTGACTGGTGGTGCAGTTAAGTGGGGCACTAAATACGGAAGAACAACCGTTGATTTTATTGCCATTACTTGTCGTAAACCATCCAGTGTACACTCGGCTACATCAGTATCCGCATCATTCTGAAAAATTCAAATAACCATTGCTAATTAATTAAAATTATTTTTAAAATAATAATAATAATATTACCAATTGATTCAACATAGCCGGTAGGATATCATCCAAAGCTCTAACGCCAACAGTTGAATGTAGACTGTCAAATGTTTTGGCTGCAGCTTGTCTAACTTCCGGTAATGGATCACATAGCGCTTTCCGCACAGTTGGCACCAATGAATTAACAAAGGTTAGAACCATTTCCTTAGACGTAGATGCCATAATTTCGGATAAACCAATGCAGACGCCTTGTCGTTGATCCGGTTGATCCGGTTGATCTGATTGTAAACCACGTTCTAAAATTGGTATTATTTCTGGTAACACACGTTCGCCTAATTTACGAACCAGGTCGCTCAATGTACGAGCTGCAACCTACAAATTAAATATTTATATTATTAAACATACTATTCGCCTAACTGGGTCACTATTGCTAACTTTTTCTTTAATTTGAAGAGACACAATGTTGGTTCACTTAGACAAAATTGATTTTAGCTGTCTCTTATCGTAGCTCGTACTCGCCAAACAACCCAACAGTAATCTAAATAATGTCGGTAAAATTTCTCGAAGTGTTCTTGGCGTATTAGTAACAATAACTTTCCAAACATGAAGAGCTGATTGGCGTACCATAAGTGCTACATCACTTCGGCCCATATACAAACCAGCCACAACTCTGTTACGTCTTTGGGCACCCAATGCATTAATAATAGCTGTATGGGATTGTTCTGTACCGAAATTATCATCTTCACTAGCTGTTTCAGTTGACATTTTGCCAGTTACGCCAGATATTCTTTACAGGAGATCGCCTAGAAGTTGCACTGAACTGAAAGAAAAAAAATTAAAATATTTACATAATTTATTCAACAAAAAATTACGTAATTTACAAACATAGCTATTATTACTAATTACTTTGTGGTATACTAGATATATTATTAAAAGCTGAATTGAAACCGATTTGAAAATTTAATTAATTTACTAAACCAGTTTGGTTCGCTGCTGTGATTCAGTTTGCAGCGCTTTGTCTTTTTAGATTTAATTTTTAAGTAAACTTGCAAAAATTGTACATTTGGTTTATATATATATATATATATATATATATATATATATATATATATATATATATTCTATTAAGAAAATAATTTTACCTAAAATTAATTCTTTTTCTATGATTAGTTGTATAAATTACTGCTAGTTTATATTATAATGAGAATGTTGGACCCTTAGAATTTCTTTCCAAAGCTAATTGAACAAACAAAATAAAATCCATTTAAACTTAGTGTTATTTTTGTTACGTCTTAATATGCTGTTTTTTTTTTATTTTTTATTACGCCTATTTTTTTTCATAGAAATTTTTTTCTCGGAAAGTTGGCAACATTGGATATTAATAAAATTATATAATTAATGAGAGCATTAATAAATCTTTTCTAAAAATCTGATCAAAATCGGATACATAATGTAGCCTCAATGAATTTTTCAAAAACTTTAGTAATTTTTTTCTCGGAAAACTGGCATCAGTGAAAAAAAATAAAACCGCATGACCCTATCTTGTGTACTAGACAAATTAATTCTGAATATTTTATTTTAATCGGTTGAACCCCGTCTAGGAGGAGTTGCGATCACAAAATTTTGACTAACGACGCACATCCATACACCCACTTATAAACTAAGTTCGGGTTCGTCTGATCTAGAGGCTATATACGAAGGATATCTATACATTTTTGTTTGTTTGTTTGTTAATGCTACAAACACCGTACCAAACACTATACCACTGGCAAATACGTATAATATTTTATTTAACATAATTTTAATGTATGTTTTATTTTATGTTTTATTCGGTAGTTTATTTCGGCAAAAATAATGTTGTGTTATGTATAAAAAAATGTTATGTTATGTTATAATATATATATATATGTAGACAGTTCCAGTAGTTTGCAAAAAAATTGTAATTATCATAACTATGACACACGTACGAAAGAGAACTTTAGATTAGATTTTTGCAGATTGAATATTGCAAAACAACTCAGTGTACTTTCATCATTACTTAAATTTAATATTTTTATTTTAAAAATATATAAAAAAGAATTAAAACCATAACGATATAAGTGTGACAATATATTAATCTTGAGAAAAACGTACACATATATTTGGCTGCTCAAATAAAGTTAAATTTAATCACAATTACTCTAGATAACAAAATATTAAACAATAATCAAATATATATTTTTAGGCTAATAAGAACACTCATATCGTTAATTATTTGTATCATTAAAGCTCGGTTGCACAAATCATTATTAAACGCTTTGTAAGTTAACCAATTCATCAACTTGCAAACGACCTTTCAAAGACATTTGACAATCTAGTTGATCTATTAACTAATTGATAAGTTAACAATGTTTTGTGCAACCAGGTCTAAAAATTGCTAAATAACAGCATTTCCTAAGTGACTGAAATTATTTCGGCATCTACTATAATGGTATATTCCGAAATGAAACCGAATATACCATGGTAGCTTTTTTTTCAAAATCGGTAGCATTTCGGTATATGGAAACTGAAAAGTTTGGTTATTATCTATCACCAGAGAATACTAAAAATATTCATAGTTTCTTTTTCATAAATTGTGGCGTTACGCGCGCGTATTTCGAATTTATATTTATTGTGACTGACAGGTGTCAATCATTTTGTTTTCGTTCATTTTGATTATTGTATCAGTTATACAAATAGCTCATTATCAAACATCATTTTAACTAATACCAGTCATTTAGGAAATACACCTATTGTTAATTAATAAATTGAATAGTCATATGAATAAGTCATTATAAACATTTTGTATTTACTTTCTCTCTCGCTCTCATTTTTTCCATATATATGTATAACAGATATAGTGATAGCAAGAGAAAGAGAGAGAGAGAGAGAGAGAGAAAATACGAAATGTTTATTGCGAGTAGTGACACTTTAAAAATATGTTACATTAACTATTTTGTAAATGTAAGATAAAATTATCACAACATTAAAGCAAATATTCTGAAATTTTTTATTTATTTATTACTAATTACTTATGAAATATCTCTGAACAGATGAGATAAAATGTTAATGTATAATAATTTCAAAATAATCTAATTTACTTCTGCAAAATTGTTGAAAAATAAATTAACAGACGATTTTATAATAAATACTTTATGTAAAATCGACTTTTAGCCGGAAAAATACAATAATTGTAATTTTGAAAATAACAATCATATTTTAATAAGTTCTAGAATTTTCGATTTAACTTTCTTGTTAACTTTAAAGAAATATTTATAAATATATTTACCCAGGAATAACGCTCTTATCGTAAAGTTCTCCTTCCGGTGTAAGATAAGTAAAATAATCATCTTTCGTAACTTTTAACATATTCTCATTGTTAAGTTTTTTACAAACAAATTCTACTAAACCGGGCAAAAGAATATCAAGATGCACATGAATGATTGTAGCTAAAGTGAATTTTATTTCATTTCAACATAATACAATAAACTCTTTTCATTCAAACCCATCAGGCATGCAATTTTCATTTCATCCACAATCATGATACATTTCATAGGTACATACTTTTTTACTAAATTTCTATATAACTTACAGGAGATACTTTGTAGGTGTCAACAAGAAACTTTTTCAATTTATACTGGTTTCGAGCAACAAAATCTTTTGGTTTTAATTTCATATGCTTTACAATTTTAATCCAGAGATCTGGATTAATTTCCAATATGGCTGGGTGGTGTGCCGGCAGTAACGCATCAAAAGCCATTAGTGCAGCATCTTCCGGTAGAATACCAGTTCCGGAACAAAACAATGTTATGCAGTCTATCAATGCGTGTGGTGATATTTCATTATTTGAGGTATCATTCGATTCGCTTGCTTCTCGATCAGAAAGATTCTACAAAATGTATAATGTACATATATAGCCTGGTTTACATAAAACGATAAAAAAAAAATTAATAGGAACGATAAAAAGAAAACATATGGATTTAAACATTAATCAATTATTGCTAGCAAATTTATAAACTTTACGTATCATTTACATAATCTAATTGAATAATTAATAACTAATTTAGTTAATGACTAACAAAATTAGATTATCTTTTAAGCTAAAAAGGCCTTAGGCCTAGAGATATTTCGGATCTTGAGATAATTTTTTTTTTAACTAAACACATTAACCGGTATTCATAGCCCCTTTTGGAGCACTTTTAATTAAAAAAAATTAATATTATTAAATTAATTAAATTAATATTTGCTTTTATTATGTATCAAATATAAAATATTTTTATAAATTAAATGCCTTTTATTTCATTCAACATTTTAAAATATAAATAATCCTAAAAACAGTTCTAATATTTTTTTTAAATAAATACTTTAAATTATACATACTATGAATATGGGCCTTTGTTTTTACATAATAACTGCGAAACGTAAATATTTGAATTATTTTCATAAGCTGCCTACTTTTTGTGCATGTTATTCAGACAGGTGGTGGGAATCCAAAAATGAATAATTTTACCTTCGATTTATTCGTTTAATACGTCATATTTATGGTAAATAATTATTAGAAAAATTTGCTAATTTATGTACAATAATTAATAATTTAATAACAATTTTTATATATTTACAGCATTAGCATATAAAAAAATTTAATCAAATATTTCATTGTCAATATTTTCTTTGTTTATTATTATTTTGATCTTTATAATAAATATTTAAAGTAAATTTTAATATAAAAACGTTTTAAATACAAAAGATAAATACTTATAAGACTTATCCAGTGGCGTAGTCAAATATTTTTTATTTAGACACGTTTTGAGATATAATAGTAATATATGGTTTGGTAGCATGTACACACTTAATCGAAACGACTAAGTGGGTACATGCTACCACCCATAGTTATTATGAAAACGTAACTAAATAATTGTAAGTAAAATAAATAATCAAACAACAAAATGTATTAATTTTTAACATAATTTCGCTATCACAGATTTTTTGTTTATATAAATATTCATTATGTTTATAATAATGTATTAATGTAATATGTAAAAAGAAGCTAACATATTTTGAAATACAGGGAGTTTGCTTTTACCGCGATTTATCACAGCCCGAAAATAACCCTTAATTTTGAAGCTCTAAAGTGCAAAATTTGTGAGACAAAGAGCATAAGTATTTTATCAGTATTTAATTTATCACTTTAATTTTATGTAAATGAAAAATGGCCACATCGGTCCAACTGTATGATCCACTTTAAAAATATACTTTATATTTTATATTACCTACATTTAAAAAACATAAACAAAAAATATTTGATTATCCCATAAATTAATTACCTGTAATTTAAAATATAGGTATAAAAATATATATAAAACTAACCTTAGCTAACAAAATGGCCAATGTTTCGAGAACAGCAGCTTTAACATTCCAGCTGAACCGGTCTCCTAGAATTCTAATCAATGGTCCAGTGATTGCAACAACAGAGGGCTGTAGCGCTTGTGCGCTGGTAACCTTGATAATTTCACCCAAACCTTGAGCGGCAGCCTCCTTTTCATCGCCGTCTCCATTCAGAATCGCCTCACGGAAAGTCGGCAAAATCGGCGTGATACCTTTCGGCAAACAGAAACCGGGCAAGAGATCGGACGAGCCCTTCATGTTGCTGATCGCGTAACGAACACTTTGTCGCACATCGGCAACGTAGGTCGCCTGCTGTTTTGGTTCAAGCGTCTTCGTTACAGCGTTCAGTGCCTCCCAGGACATTTGCAGAACGTCCTTATCGGAATCGGTGCACAGATGAATAAGGCCGAGCAAAAGTTGAGGAACGTGCATGGAGTAGTCGACGCGAGTTGTCGCGCAGAAGGCGCATAAAAGAGTGTGGCGGCTGAACGACGCTGCTCTACGCTTTCGGATTTTGTGTACTCGAGCAGTTGGTCCATGATAGTGCGCACGCCTACTTCATCGGATACGGAAAGGACAACAGCTTGACAGTATTCTAGTTGCTGAAAATCATATTTAAAATACAAATTTAACCAACTGATCATTTCGGAGACAAATTTTATATTACTATTTGCAAACATATTTTGGATTTATTGTACAGACCAAATAAATATTATGCAATATTCATCTATTTTTGAAATAAACTCTGTAATTTTAAATTCTTTTATAATTTCAATATAGAAACATTTATGCCACGTATCAATAAAAATATAGCAAAAAAAACTATTATCATTTGAATATACATCAGTTTACAACAAACATTCCTATCCAGGCTCACATCTTTCCCTTCATTCACATTCACGATACTACTTATATTTTTATTCTTACTAGACGAAATCATTCGCAATCTTGCCAACCAATTTACTCATCGAACGTATACGCTGACGTACATCTTCAATATATTTACATATATTCTTTTCATTAATACTCGTTCGAGATTTAGAATTTATTCACCAAAGAATTATATTATTCTAATTTGATTTTAGAAAAGTCGATTTACGATTCCGTATGCTCATAGATCGTTATGTTAAATTTAAATTACACATTAAATGATACGCTGCTGATTATTTTTTGTAAATTAACTAATAAAAAAAAAAAGAAATCTTCATATAATTTACCTGTGACTCGTTCGGAGTACCTTGTGCAGTTGATAAAGCTTGCAATAAAGCAGGAAGAATTTTATGTAAATACTTGTTCAATCATAATGTAACCATCTTTGACATGCGGTGCAATATCTGTACGTTCTGCAGTTGCAATAATTTCTGGAAATAATAATCATTCATAATGAGAACATCAGAGTCTAGTTCGACTACTCTTCACCTCCACTGCGTGGACTGTTGGGATTGTCCGGGCGCGTGATTGAAATAGCATCGGTAGTATCTCCTGTAAGTTATATAGATATTTAGTAAAAGAGTATGTACCTATGAAATGTATCATGATTGTGGATGAAATGAAAATTGCATGCCTGATGGGTTTGAATGAAAAGAGTTTATTGTATTATGTTGAAATGAAATAAAATTCACTTTAATTTTCAGTACGCGGAAAATTCGTTAGCTACAATCATTCATGTGCATCTTGATATTCTTTTGCCCGGTTTAGTAGAATTTGTTTGTAAAAAACTTAACAATGAGAATATGTTAAAAGTTACGAAAGATGATTATTTTACTTATCTTACACCGGAATGAGAACTTTACGTATAAAAGCGTTATTCCCGGGTAAAGTGCCAAGCCATCATTAGAGGTGTCGGAGCATGGGGGCATTTCCATGTTCTAGTATCCGAGATGCGACTTGGGTGTAGACCACATGCGCTTTACCCGTAAAACTGAGTCGTCTGCTTTTAATCACATATGTGGTGTGTGTGCAACGAACTCAGCGGCTCAGTAATAGATATGTGGGAGGTGATCCAATGATTGCCGGATCGTAACTCGTCACGATCGGTTTAGAAGATGGGCCATATATGGGATATGGTTCACAGTCTATAACTAATACGAGTACTATGGAAAAAGGGAGCCCACCTGTTCAGGCTAACAGGTCCCTTTCTACTGGAGTTGGACTCGTAGTGGTAGTCGGTTTCAGTGCCCGTTAGGTAGGAGGATTCAGTGTGCTTGATCCAAAGTGCCGCATCGAGCCTTAAAGGGCAGAATGGTGGTGCATCCTGGTCCCCGCTGGCCTGGGGATAGTATAGAACTTTGTCTTGTGTCATGCTCCCCAGGCTGGTCCACACTGCACGTGGAACATCAGTGCAAAATCAGAGTCTAGTTCGACTACTCTTCACCTCCACTGCGTGGACTGTTGGGATTGTCCGGGCGCGTGCTTGAACTAGCATCGGTACTACCGCTGTAAGGGCCAGAACGGCCCCGGTTTCTGACGGAATGCCAGCATGGACAAGGTAGTCGTGACTGCAGTCCATCTCGACTGGCTTAAATGTCAACTGGGGAGTCGGTCGGTAAAACGAGTGAGTCAACCGCCTCAATAAATAGAACAGAGGTGCGGTGCTCAATGTGTATTATTGGCAGTTTGATTCGGTTCTACTTCGCAGGGACGATATATAGAATTTGGAATGCAATCTTCTCTGGGTGATGGTGTATAAGCTGAATTTCTTTCCAGATAGGGATAAGGCGGGGGTGGTGCTGACGAGGGCATTTGATATGAATAGCCATTGTTGTTCGATGCTGTTGTGTTGTTGTTATTGCTAAAGTTCATTCGACGACAAAATGCCCCCGATAGACGTTTCGACCAGCTGCCATGTTCTATACAACATTTTTCTCTACGTTTCCATGCGCAATAAAAAATTATTCCAATCAAAATTACTGGTATTAAAATATACAAAATAATGAAATAATTGAATGTGTCTTCGTTATCGGATGTTTTCGTTGACTGATTGGTTGGCTGACAAATTGGTAACGAACCGTCTATTGTTTCATGCGCCTCGGTCGTGCCATCCTGGCATGTTCCACACTCTTCCTTACTTTTGGCACACCCGCTATCTGGATTCCGTCGATAATAAATTGTACAGTTTGTGCATTTAACACAAAAGCCCGTGTTGTAGCAATATGTGTTCGGTTTTAAGCAATGGCCATCATTTGTACATTCCGGTAAATTCATGCTCTTCACAGGAATGCAACTGAGTGTACTGAGTACTGAGTGTTGAGTACTGAGTGTACTGAGTACTCAGTTGCATTCCTGTGAAGAGCATGAATTTACCGGAATGTACAAATGATGGCCATTGCTTAAAACCGAACACATATTGCTACAACACGGGCTTTTGTGTTAAATGCACAAACTGTACAATTTATTATCGACGGAATCCAGATAGCGGGTGTGCCAAAAGTAAGGAAGAGTGTGGAACATGCCAGGATGGCACGACCGAGGCGCATGAAACAATAGACGGTTCGTTACCAATTTGTCAGCCAACCAATCAGTCAACGAAAACATCCGATAACGAAGACACATTCAATTATTTCATTATTTTGTATATTTTAATACCAGTAATTTTGATTGGAATAATTTTTTATTGCGCATGGAAACGTAGAGAAAAATGTTGTATAGAACTTGGCAGCAGGTCGAAACGTCTATCGGGGGCATTTTGTCGTCGAATGAACTTTAGCAATAACAACAACACAACAGAATCGAACAACAATGGCTATTCATATAAAATGCCCCCGTCAGCACCACCCCCGCCTTATCCCTATCTGGAAAGAAATTCAGCTTATACACCATCACCCAGAGAAGATTGCATTCCAAATTCTATATATCGTCCCTGCGAAGTAGAACCGAATCAAACTGCCAATAATACACATTGAGCACCGCACCTCTGTTCTATTTATTGAGGCGGTTGACTCACTCGTTTTGCCGACCGACTTCCCAGTTGACATTTAAGCCAGTCGAGATGGATTGCAGTCACGACTACCTTGTCCATGCTGGCATTCCGTCAGAAACCGGGGCCGTTCTGGCCCTTACAGCGGTAGTACCGATGCTAGTTCAAGCACGCGCCCGGACAATCAGAACAGTCCACGCAGTGGAGGTGAAGAGTAGTCGAACTAGACTGTGATTTTGCACTGATGTTCTACGTGCAGTGTGGACCAGCCTGGGGAGCATGAAACAAGACAAAGTTCTATACTAATAGAATCGAAAACACAAATGTTTATAAATTACGTAATTTTTTGTTGAATAAATTATGTAAATATTTTTTTTTTCTTTCAGTTCAGTGCAACTTCTAGGCGATCTCCTGTACAGAAAAGTGTTTTCCACCTTTTCCTATGGGACGATTTTCTTTTGTGTTTTCGATTCTATTAGCGCTGAGTGTACTCAGTTGCATTCCTGTGAAGAGCATGAATTTACCGGAATGTACAAATAATAGCCGTTGTTTAAAACCGAACACATATTGCTACAACACGGGCTTTTGTGTTAAATGCACAAACTGTACAATTTATTATCGACGGAATCCAGGTAGCGGGTGTGCCAAAAGTAAGGAAGAGTGTGGAACATGCCAGGATGGCACGACCAAGGCGCATGAAACAATAGACGGTTCGTTACAATTTGTCAGCCAACCAATCAGTCAACGAAAACATCCGATAACGAAGACACATTCAATTATTTCATTATTTTGTATATTTTAATACCAGTAATTTTGATTGGAATAATTTTTTATTGCGCATGGAAACGTAGAGAAAAATGTTGTATAGAACATGGCAGCTGGTCGAAACGTCTATCGGGGGCATTTTGTCGTCGAATGAACTTTAGCAATAACAACAACACAACAGCATCGAACAACAATGGCTATTCATATCAAATGCCCCCGTCAGCACCACCGCCGCCTTATCCCTATCTGGAAAGAAATTCAGCTTATACACCATCACCCAGACAAGATTGCATTCCAAATTCTATATATCGTCCCTGCGAAGTAGAACCGAATCAAACTGCCAATAATACACATTGAGCACGGCACCTCTGTTCTATTTATTGAGGCGGTTGACTCACTCGTTTTACCGACCGACTCCCCAGTTGACATTTAAGCCAGTCGAGATGGACTGCAGTCACGACTACCTTGTCCATGCTGGCATTCCGTCAGAAACCGGGGTCGTTCTGGCCCTTACAGCGGTAGTACCGATGCTAGTTCAAGCACGCGCCCGGACAATCCCAACAGTCCACGCAGTGGAGGTGAAGAGTAGTAGAACTAGACTCTGATTTTGCACTGATGTTCCACGTGCAGTGTGGACCAGCCTGGGGAGCATGAAACAAGACAAAGTTCTATACTATCCCCAGGCCAGCGGGGACCAGGATGCACCACCATCCTGCCCCTTAAGGCTCGATGCGGCACTTTGGATCGAGCACACTGAATCCTCCTACCTAACGGGCACTGAAACCGACTACCACTACGAGTCCAACTCCAGTAGAAAGGGACCTGTTAGCCTGAACAGGTGGGCTCCCTTTTTCCATAGTACTCGTATTAGTTATAGACTGTGAACCATATCCCATATATGGCCCACCTTCTAAACCGATCGTGACGAGTTACGATCCGGCAATCATTGGATCACCTCCCACATATCTATTACTGAGCCGCTGAGTTCGTTGCACACACACCGCATATGTGATTAAAAGCAGACGACTCAGTTTTACGGGTAAAGCGCATGTGGTCTACACCCAAGTCGCATCTCGGATACTAGAACATGGAAATGCCCCCATGCTCCGACACCTCTAATGATGGCTTGGCACTTTACCCGGGAATAACGCTCTTATACGTAAAGTTCTCCTTCCGGTGTAAGATAAGTAAAATAATCATCTTTCGTAACTTTTAACATATTCTCATTGTTAAGTTTTTTACAAACAAATTCTACTAAACCGGGCAAAAGAATATCAAGATGCACATGAATGATTGTAGCTAACGAATTTTCCGCGTACTGAAATTTAAAGTGAATTTTATTTCATTTCAACATAATATAATAAACTCTTTTTATTCAAACCCATCAGGCATGCAATTTTCATTTCATCCACAATCATGATACATTTCATAGGTACATACTTTTTTACTAAATTTCTATATAACTTACAGGAGATACTTTGTAGGTGTCAACAAGAAACTTTTTCAATTTATACTGGTTTCGAGCAACAAAATCTTTTGGTTTTAATTTCATATGCTTTACAATTTTAATCCAGAGATCTGGATTAATTTCCAATATGGCTGGGTGGTGTGCCGGCAGTAACGCATCAAAAGCCATTAGTGCAGCATCTTCCGGTAGAATACCAGTTCCGGAACAAAACAATGTTATGCAGTCTATCAATGCGTGTGGTGATATTTCATTATTTGAGGTATCATTCGATTCGCTTGCTTCTCGATCAGAAAGATTCTACAAAATGTATAATGTACATATATAGCCTGGTTTACATAAAACTATAAAAAAAAAATTAATAGGAACGATAAAAAGAAAACATATGGATTTAAACATTAATCAATTATTGCTAGCAAATTTATAAACTTTACGTATCATTTACATAATCTAATTGAATAATTAATAACTAATTTAGTTAATGACTAACAAAATTAGATTATCTTTTAAGCTAAAAAGGCCTTAGGCCTAGAGATATTTCGGATCTTGAGATAATTTTTTTTTTAACTAAACACATTAGCCGGTATTCATAGCCCCTTTTGGAGCACTTTTAATTAAAAAAAATTAATATTATTAAATTAATTAAATTAATATTTGCTTTTATTATGTATCAAATATAAAATATTTTTATAAATTAAATGCCTTTTATTTCATTCAACATTTTAAAATATAAATAATCCTAAAAACAGTTCTAATATTTTTTTTAAATAAATACTTTAAATTATACATACTATGAATATGGGCCTTTGTTTTTACATAATAACTGCGAAACGTAAATATTTGAATTATTTTCATAAGCTGCCTACTTTTTGTGCATGTTATTCAGACAGGTGGTGGGAATCCAAAAATGAATAATTTTACCTTCGATTTATTCGTTTAATACGTCATATTTATGGTAAATAATTATTAGAAAAATTTGCTAATTTATGTACAATAATTAATAATTTAATAACAATTTTTATATATTTACAGCATTAGCATATAAAAAAATTTAATCAAATATTTCATTGTCAATATTTTCTTTGTTTATTATTATTTTGATCTTTATAATAAATATTTAAAGTAAATTTTAATATAAAAACGTTTTAAATACAAAAGATAAATACTTATAAGACTTATCCAGTGGCGTAGTCAAATATTTTTTATTTAGACACGTTTTGAGATATAATAGTAATATATGGTTTGGTAGCATGTACACACTTAATCGAAACGACTAAGTGGGTACATGCTACCACCCATAGTTATTATGAAAACGTAACTAAATAATTGTAAGTAAAATAAATAATCAAACAACAAAATGTATTAATTTTTAACATAATTTCGCTATCACAGATTTTTTGTTTATATAAATATTCATTATGTTTATAATAATGTATTAATGTAATATGTAAAAAGAAGCTAACATATTTTGAAATACAGGGAGTTTGCTTTTACCGCGATTTATCACAGCCCGAAAATAACCCTTAATTTTGAAGCTCTAAAGTGCAAAATTTGTGAGACAAAGAGCATAAGTATTTTATCAGTATTTAATTTATCACTTTAATTTTATGTAAATGAAAAATTTCCACATCGGTCCAACTGTATGATCCACTTTAAAAATATACTTTATATTTTATATTACCTACATTTAAAAAACATAAACAAAAAATATTTGATTATCCCATAAATTAATTACCTGTAATTTAAAATATAGGTATAAAAATATATATAAAACTAACCTTAGCTAACAAAATGGCCAATGTTTCGAGAACAGCAGCTTTAACATTCCAGCTGAACCGGTCTCCTAGAATTCTAATCAATGGTCCAGTGATTGCAACAACAGAGGGCTGTAGCGCTTGTGCGCTGGTAACCTTGATAATTTCACCCAAACCTTGAGCGGCAGCCTCCTTTTCATCGCCGTCTCCATTCAGAATCGCCTCACGGAAAGTCGGCAAAATCGGCGTGATACCTTTCGGCAAACAGAAACCGGGCAAGAGATCGGACGAGCCCTTCATGTTGCTGATCGCGTAACGAACACTTTGTCGCACATCGGCAAAGTAGGTCGCCTGCTGTTTTGGTTCAAGCGTCTTCGTTACAGCGTTCAGTGCCTCCCAGGACATTTGCAGAACGTCCTTATCGGAATCGGTGCACAGATGAATAAGGCCGAGCAAAAGTTGAGGAACGTGCATGGAGTAGTCGACGCGAGTTGTCGCGCAGAAGGCGCATAAAAGAGTGTGGCGGCTGAACGACGCTGCTCTACGCTTTCGGATTTTGTGTACTCGAGCAGTTGGTCCATGATAGTGCGCACGCCTACTTCATCGGATACGGAAAGGACAACAGCTTGACAGTATTCTAGTTGCTGAAAATCATATTTAAAATACAAATTTAACCAACTGATCATTTCGGAGACAAATTTTATATTACTATTTGCAAACATATTTTGGATTTATTGTACAGACCAAATAAATATTATGCAATATTCATCTATTTTTGAAATAAACTCTGTAATTTTAAATTCTTTTATAATTTCAATATAGAAACATTTATGCCACGTATCAATAAAAATATAGCAAAAAAAACTATTATCATTTGAATATACATCAGTTTACAACAAACATTCCTATCCAGGCTCACATCTTTCCCTTCATTCACATTCACGATACTACTTATATTTTTATTCTTACTAGACGAAATCATTCGCAATCTTGCCAACCAATTTACTCATCGAACGTATACGCTGACGTACATCTTCAATATATTTACATATATTCTTTTCATTAATACTCGTTCGAGATTTAGAATTTATTCACCAAAGAATTATATTATTCTAATTTGATTTTAGAAAAGTCGATTTACGATTCCGTATGCTCATAGATCGTTATGTTAAATTTAAATTACACATTAAATGATACGCTGCTGATTATTTTTTGTAAATTAACTAATAAAAAAAAAAAGAAATCTTCATATAATTTACCTGTGACTCGTTCGGAGTACCTTGTGCAGTTGATAAAGTTTGCAATAAAGCAGGAAGAATTTTATGTAAATACTTGTTCAATCATAATGTAACCATCTTTGACATGCGGTGCAATATCTGTACGTTCTGCAGTTGCAATAATTTCTGGAAATAATAATCATTCATAATGAGAACATCAGAGTCTAGTTCGACTACTCTTCACCTCCACTGCGTGGACTGTTGGGATTGTCCGGGCGCGTGATTGAAATAGCATCGGTAGTATCTCCTGTAAGTTATATAGATATTTAGTAAAAGAGTATGTACCTATGAAATGTATCATAATTGTGGATGAAATGAAAATTGCATGCCTGATGGGTTTGAATGAAAAGAGTTTATTGTATTATGTTGAAATGAAATAAAATTCACTTTAACTTTCAGTACGCGGAAAATTCGTTAGCTACAATCATTCATGTGCATCTTGATATTCTTTTGCCCGGTTTAGTAGAATTTGTTTGTAAAAAACTTAACAATGAGAATATGTTAAAAGTTACGAAAGATGATTATTTTACTTATCTTACACCGGAAGGAGAACTTTACGTATAAGAGCGTTATTCCCGGGTAAAGTGCCAAGCCATCATTAGAGGTGTCGGAGCATGGGGGCATTTCCATGTTCTAGTATCCGAGATGCGACTTGGGTGTAGACCACATGCGCTTTACCCGTAAAACTGAGTCGTCTGCTTTTAATCACATATGTGGTGTGTGTGCAACGAACTCAGCGGCTCAGTAATAGATATGTGGGAGGTGATCCAATGATTGCCGGATCGTAACTCGTCACGATCGGTTTAGAAGGTGGGCCATATATGGGATATGGTTCACAGTCTATAACTAATACGAGTACTATGGAAAAAGGGAGCCCACCTGTTCAGGCTAACAGGTCCCTTTCTACTGGAGTTGGACTCGTAGTGGTAGTCGGTTTCAGTGCCCGTTAGGTAGGAGGATTCAGTGTGCTCGATCCAAAGTGCCGCATCGAGCCTTAAGGGGCAGGATGGTGGTGCATCCTGGTCCCCGCTGGCCTGGGGATAGTATAGAACTTTGTCTTGTTTCATGTTCCCCAGGCTGGTCCACACTGCACGTGGAACATCAGTGCAAAATCAGAGTCTAGTTCTACTACTCTTCACCTCCACTGCGTGGACTGTTGGGATTGTCCGGGCGCGTGCTTGAACTAGCATCGGTACTACCGCTGTAAGGGCCAGAACGACCCCGGTTTCTGACGGAATGCCAGCATGGACAAGGTAGTCGTGACTGCAGTCCATCTCGACTGGCTTAAATGTCAACTGGGGAGTCGGTCGGTAAAACGAGTGAGTCAACCGCCTCAATAAATAGAACAGAGGTGCGGTGCTCAATGTGTATTATTGGCAGTTTGATTCGGTTCTACTTCGCAGGGACGATATATAGAATTTGGAATGCAATCTTGTCTGGGTGATGGTGTATAAGCTGAATTTCTTTCCAGATAGGGATAAGGCGGGGGTGGTGCTGACGAGGGCATTTGATATGAATAGCCATTGTTGTTCGATGCTGTTGTGTTGTTGTTATTGCTAAAGTTCATTCGACGACAAAATGCCCCCGATAGACGTTTCGACCAGCTGCCATGTTCTATACAACATTTTTCTCTACGTTTCCATGCGCAATAAAAAATTATTCCAATCAAAATTACTGGTATTAAAATATACAAAATAATGAAATAATTGAATGTGTCTTCGTTATCGGATGTTTTCGTTGACTGATTGGTTGGCTGACAAATTGGTAACGAACCGTCTATTGTTTCATGCGCCTCGGTCGTGCCATCCTGGCATGTTCCACACTCTTCCTTACTTTTGGCACACCCGCTATCTGGATTCCGTCGATAATAAATTGTACAGTTTGTGCATTTAACACAAAAGCCCGTGTTGTAGCAATATGTGTTCGGTTTTAAGCAATGGCCATCATTTGTACATTCCGGTAAATTCATGCTCTTCACAGGAATGCAACTGAGTACTCAGTACACTCAGTACTCAGCACTCAGTACTCAGTACACTCAGTTGCATTCCTGTGAAGAGCATGAATTTACCGGAATGTACAAATGATGGCCATTGCTTAAAACCGAACACATATTGCTACAACACGGGCTTTTGTGTTAAATGCACAAACTGTACAATTTATTATCGACGGAATCCAGATAGCGGGTGTGCCAAAAGTAAGGAAGAGTGTGGAACATGCCAGGATGGCACGACCGAGGCGCATGAAACAATAGACGGTTCGTTACCAATTTGTCAGCCAACCAATCAGTCAACGAAAACATCCGATAACGAAGACACATTCAATTATTTCATTATTTTGTATATTTTAATACCAGTAATTTTGATTGGAATAATTTTTTATTGCGCATGGAAACGTAGAGAAAAATGTTGTATAGAACATGGCAGCAGGTCGAAACGTCTATCGGGGGCATTTTGTCGTCGAATGAACTTTAGCAATAACAACAACACAACAGAATCGAACAACAATGGCTATTCATATAAAATGCCCCCGTCAGCACCACCCCCGCCTTATCCCTATCTGGAAAGAAATTCAGCTTATACACCATCACCCAGAGAAGATTGTATTCCAAATTCTATATATCGTCCCTGCGAAGTAGAACCGAATCAAACTGCCAATAATACACATTGAGCACCGCACCTCTGTTCTATTTATTGAGGCGGTTGACTCACTCGTTTTGCCGACCGACTTCCCAGTTGACATTTAAGCCAGTCGAGATGGATTGCAGTCACGACTACCTTGTCCATGCTGGCATTCCGTCAGAAACCGGGGCCGTTCTGGCCCTTACAGCGGTAGTACCGATGCTAGTTCAAGCACGCGCCCGGACAATCAGAACAGTCCACGCAGTGGAGGTGAAGAGTAGTCGAACTAGACTGTGATTTTGCACTGATGTTCTACGTGCAGTGTGGACCAGCCTGGGGAGCATGAAACAAGACAAAGTTCTATACTAATAGAATCGAAAACACAAATGTTTATAAATTACGTAATTTTTTGTTGAATAAATTATGTAAATATTTTTTTTTTCTTTCAGTTCAGTGCAACTTCTAGGCGATCTCCTGTACAGAAAAGTGTTTTCCACCTTTTCCTATGGGACGATTTTCTTTTGTGTTTTCGATTCTATTAGCGCTGAGTGTACTCAGTTGCATTCCTGTGAAGAGCATGAATTTACCGGAATGTACAAATAATAGCCGTTGTTTAAAACCGAACACATATTGCTACAACACGGGCTTTTGTGTTAAATGCACAAACTGTACAATTTATTATCGACGGAATCCAGGTAGCGGGTGTGCCAAAAGTAAGGAAGAGTGTGGAACATGCCAGGATGGCACGACCAAGGCGCATGAAACAATAGACGGTTCGTTACCAATTTGTCAGCCAACCAATCAGTCAACGAAAACATCCGATAACGAAGACACATTCAATTATTTCATTATTTTGTATATTTTAATACCAGTAATTTTGATTGGAATAATTTTTTATTGCGCATGGAAACGTAGAGAAAAATGTTGTATAGAACATGGCAGCTGGTCGAAACGTCTATCGGGGGCATTTTGTCGTCGAATGAACTTTAGCAATAACAACAACACAACAGCATCGAACAACAATGGCTATTCATATCAAATGCCCCCGTCAGCACCACCGCCGCCTTATCCCTATCTGGAAAGAAATTCAGCTTATACACCATCACCCAGACAAGATTGCATTCCAAATTCTATATATCGTCCCTGCGAAGTAGAACCGAATCAAACTGCCAATAATACACATTGAGCACCGCACCTCTGTTCTATTTATTGAGGCGGTTGACTCACTCGTTTTACCGACCGACTCCCCAGTTGACATTTAAGCCAGTCGAGATGGACTGCAGTCACGACTACCTTGTCCATGCTGGCATTCCGTCAGAAACCGGGGTCGTTCTGGCCCTTACAGCGGTAGTACCGATGCTAGTTCAAGCACGCGCCCGGACAATCCCAACAGTCCACGCAGTGGAGGTGAAGAGTAGTAGAACTAGACTCTGATTTTGCACTGATGTTCCACGTGCAGTGTGGACCAGCCTGGGGAGCATGAAACAAGACAAAGTTCTATACTATCCCCAGGCCAGCGGGGACCAGGATGCACCACCATCCTGCCCCTTAAGGCTCGATGCGGCACTTTGGATCGAGCACACTGAATCCTCCTACCTAACGGGCACTGAAACCGACTACCACTACGAGTCCAACTCCAGTAGAAAGGGACCTGTTAGCCTGAACAGGTGGGCTCCCTTTTTCCATAGTACTCGTATTAGTTATAGACTGTGAACCATATCCCATATATGGCCCACCTTCTAAACCGATCGTGACGAGTTACGATCCGGCAATCATTGGATCACCTCCCACATATCTATTACTGAGCCGCTGAGTTCGTTGCACACACACCGCATATGTGATTAAAAGCAGACGACTCAGTTTTACGGGTAAAGCGCATGTGGTCTACACCCAAGTCGCATCTCGGATACTAGAACATGGAAATGCCCCCATGCTCCGACACCTCTAATGATGGCTTGGCACTTTACCCGGGAATAACGCTCTTATACGTAAAGTTCTCCTTCCGGTGTAAGATAAGTAAAATAATCATCTTTCGTAACTTTTAACATATTCTCATTGTTAAGTTTTTTACAAACAAATTCTACTAAACCGGGCAAAAGAATATCAAGATGCACATGAATGATTGTAGCTAACGAATTTTCCGCGTACTGAAATTTAAAGTGAATTTTATTTCATTTCAACATAATATAATAAACTCTTTTTATTCAAACCCATCAGGCATGCAATTTTCATTTCATCCACAATCATGATACATTTCATAGGTACATACTTTTTTACTAAATTTCTATATAACTTACAGGAGATACTTTGTAGGTGTCAACAAGAAACTTTTTCAATTTATACTGGTTTCGAGCAACAAAATCTTTTGGTTTTAATTTCATATGCTTTACAATTTTAATCCAGAGATCTGGATTAATTTCCAATATGGCTGGGTGGTGTGCCGGCAGTAACGCATCAAAAGCCATTAGTGCAGCATCTTCCGGTAGAATACCAGTTCCGGAACAAAACAATGTTATGCAGTCTATCAATGCGTGTGGTGATATTTCATTATTTGAGGTATCATTCGATTCGCTTGCTTCTCGATCAGAAAGATTCTACAAAATGTATAATGTACATATATAGCCTGGTTTACATAAAACTATAAAAAAAAAATTAATAGGAACGATAAAAAGAAAACATATGGATTTAAACATTAATCAATTATTGCTAGCAAATTTATAAACTTTACGTATCATTTACATAATCTAATTGAATAATTAATAACTAATTTAGTTAATGACTAACAAAATTAGATTATCTTTTAAGCTAAAAAGGCCTTAGGCCTAGAGATATTTCGGATCTTGAGATAATTTTTTTTTTAACTAAACACATTAGCCGGTATTCATAGCCCCTTTTGGAGCACTTTTAATTAAAAAAAATTAATATTATTAAATTAATTAAATTAATATTTGCTTTTATTATGTATCAAATATAAAATATTTTTATAAATTAAATGCCTTTTATTTCATTCAACATTTTAAAATATAAATAATCCTAAAAACAGTTCTAATATTTTTTTTAAATAAATACTTTAAATTATACATACTATGAATATGGGCCTTTGTTTTTACATAATAACTGCGAAACGTAAATATTTGAATTATTTTCATAAGCTGCCTACTTTTTGTGCATGTTATTCAGACAGGTGGTGGGAATCCAAAAATGAATAATTTTACCTTCGATTTATTCGTTTAATACGTCATATTTATGGTAAATAATTATTAGAAAAATTTGCTAATTTATGTACAATAATTAATAATTTAATAACAATTTTTATATATTTACAGCATTAGCATATAAAAAAATTTAATCAAATATTTCATTGTCAATATTTTCTTTGTTTATTATTATTTTGATCTTTATAATAAATATTTAAAGTAAATTTTAATATAAAAACGTTTTAAATACAAAAGATAAATACTTATAAGACTTATCCAGTGGCGTAGTCAAATATTTTTTATTTAGACACGTTTTGAGATATAATAGTAATATATGGTTTGGTAGCATGTACACACTTAATCGAAACGACTAAGTGGGTACATGCTACCACCCATAGTTATTATGAAAACGTAACTAAATAATTGTAAGTAAAATAAATAATCAAACAACAAAATGTATTAATTTTTAACATAATTTCGCTATCACAGATTTTTTGTTTATATAAATATTCATTATGTTTATAATAATGTATTAATGTAATATGTAAAAAGAAGCTAACATATTTTGAAATACAGGGAGTTTGCTTTTACCGCGATTTATCACAGCCCGAAAATAACCCTTAATTTTGAAGCTCTAAAGTGCAAAATTTGTGAGACAAAGAGCATAAGTATTTTATCAGTATTTAATTTATCACTTTAATTTTATGTAAATGAAAAATTTCCACATCGGTCCAACTGTATGATCCACTTTAAAAATATACTTTATATTTTATATTACCTACATTTAAAAAACATAAACAAAAAATATTTGATTATCCCATAAATTAATTACCTGTAATTTAAAATATAGGTATAAAAATATATATAAAACTAACCTTAGCTAACAAAATGGCCAATGTTTCGAGAACAGCAGCTTTAACATTCCAGCTGAACCGGTCTCCTAGAATTCTAATCAATGGTCCAGTGATTGCAACAACAGAGGGCTGTAGCGCTTGTGCGCTGGTAACCTTGATAATTTCACCCAAACCTTGAGCGGCAGCCTCCTTTTCATCGCCGTCTCCATTCAGAATCGCCTCACGGAAAGTCGGCAAAATCGGCGTGATACCTTTCGGCAAACAGAAACCGGGCAAGAGATCGGACGAGCCCTTCATGTTGCTGATCGCGTAACGAACACTTTGTCGCACATCGGCAAAGTAGGTCGCCTGCTGTTTTGGTTCAAGCGTCTTCGTTACAGCGTTCAGTGCCTCCCAGGACATTTGCAGAACGTCCTTATCGGAATCGGTGCACAGATGAATAAGGCCGAGCAAAAGTTGAGGAACGTGCATGGAGTAGTCGACGCGAGTTGTCGCGCAGAAGGCGCATAAAAGAGTGTGGCGGCTGAACGACGCTGCTCTACGCTTTCGGATTTTGTGTACTCGAGCAGTTGGTCCATGATAGTGCGCACGCCTACTTCATCGGATACGGAAAGGACAACAGCTTGACAGTATTCTAGTTGCTGAAAATCATATTTAAAATACAAATTTAACCAACTGATCATTTCGGAGACAAATTTTATATTACTATTTGCAAACATATTTTGGATTTATTGTACAGACCAAATAAATATTATGCAATATTCATCTATTTTTGAAATAAACTCTGTAATTTTAAATTCTTTTATAATTTCAATATAGAAACATTTATGCCACGTATCAATAAAAATATAGCAAAAAAAACTATTATCATTTGAATATACATCAGTTTACAACAAACATTCCTATCCAGGCTCACATCTTTCCCTTCATTCACATTCACGATACTACTTATATTTTTATTCTTACTAGACGAAATCATTCGCAATCTTGCCAACCAATTTACTCATCGAACGTATACGCTGACGTACATCTTCAATATATTTACATATATTCTTTTCATTAATACTCGTTCGAGATTTAGAATTTATTCACCAAAGAATTATATTATTCTAATTTGATTTTAGAAAAGTCGATTTACGATTCCGTATGCTCATAGATCGTTATGTTAAATTTAAATTACACATTAAATGATACGCTGCTGATTATTTTTTGTAAATTAACTAATAAAAAAAAAAGAAATCTTCATATAATTTACCTGTGACTCGTTCGGAGTACCTTGTGCAGTTGATAAAGCTTGCAATAAAGCAGGAAGAATTTTATGTAAATACTTGTTCAATCATAATGTAACCATCTTTGACATGCGGTGCAATATCTGTACGTTCTGCAGTTGCAATAATTTCTGGAAATAATAATCATTCATAATGAGAACATCAGAGTCTAGTTCGACTACTCTTCACCTCCACTGCGTGGACTGTTGGGATTGTCCGGGCGCGTGATTGAAATAGCATCGGTAGTATCTCCTGTAAGTTATATAGATATTTAGTAAAAGAGTATGTACCTATGAAATGTATCATAATTGTGGATGAAATGAAAATTGCATGCCTGATGGGTTTGAATGAAAAGAGTTTATTGTATTATGTTGAAATGAAATAAAATTCACTTTAACTTTCAGTACGCGGAAAATTCGTTAGCTACAATCATTCATGTGCATCTTGATATTCTTTTGCCCGGTTTAGTAGAATTTGTTTGTAAAAAACTTAACAATGAGAATATGTTAAAAGTTACGAAAGATGATTATTTTACTTATCTTACACCGGAAGGAGAACTTTACGTATAAGAGCGTTATTCCCGGGTAAAGTGCCAAGCCATCATTAGAGGTGTCGGAGCATGGGGGCATTTCCATGTTCTAGTATCCGAGATGCGACTTGGGTGTAGACCACATGCGCTTTACCCGTAAAACTGAGTCGTCTGCTTTTAATCACATATGTGGTGTGTGTGCAACGAACTCAGCGGCTCAGTAATAGATATGTGGGAGGTGATCCAATGATTGCCGGATCGTAACTCGTCACGATCGGTTTAGAAGATGGGCCATATATGGGATATGGTTCACAGTCTATAACTAATACGAGTACTATGGAAAAAGGGAGCCCACCTGTTCAGGCTAACAGGTCCCTTTCTACTGGAGTTGGACTCGTAGTGGTAGTCGGTTTCAGTGCCCGTTAGGTAGGAGGATTCAGTGTGCTTGATCCAAAGTGCCGCATCGAGCCTTAAAGGGCAGAATGGTGGTGCATCCTGGTCCCCGCTGGCCTGGGGATAGTATAGAACTTTGTCTTGTGTCATGCTCCCCAGGCTGGTCCACACTGCACGTGGAACATCAGTGCAAAATCAGAGTCTAGTTCGACTACTCTTCACCTCCACTGCGTGGACTGTTGGGATTGTCCGGGCGCGTGCTTGAACTTTCATCGGTACTACCGCTGTAAGGGCCAGAACGGCCCCGGTTTCTGACGGAATGCCAGCATGGACAAGGTAGTCGTGACTGCAGTCCATCTCGACTGGCTTAAATGTCAACTGGGGAGTCGGTCGGTAAAACGAGTGAGTCAACCGCCTCAATAAATAGAACAGAGGTGCGGTGCTCAATGTGTATTATTGGCAGTTTGATTCGGTTCTACTTCGCAGGGACGATATATAGAATTTGGAATGCAATCTTCTCTGGGTGATGGTGTATAAGCTGAATTTCTTTCCAGATAGGGATAAGGCGGGGGTGGTGCTGACGAGGGCATTTGATATGAATAGCCATTGTTGTTCGATGCTGTTGTGTTGTTGTTATTGCTAAAGTTCATTCGACGACAAAATGCCCCCGATAGACGTTTCGACCAGCTGCCATGTTCTATACAACATTTTTCTCTACGTTTCCATGCGCAATAAAAAATTATTCCAATCAAAATTACTGGTATTAAAATATACAAAATAATGAAATAATTGAATGTGTCTTCGTTATCGGATGTTTTCGTTGACTGATTGGTTGGCTGACAAATTGGTAACGAACCGTCTATTGTTTCATGCGCCTCGGTCGTGCCATCCTGGCATGTTCCACACTCTTCCTTACTTTTGGCACACCCGCTATCTGGATTCCGTCGATAATAAATTGTACAGTTTGTGCATTTAACACAAAAGCCCGTGTTGTAGCAATATGTGTTCGGTTTTAAGCAATGGCCATCATTTGTACATTCCGGTAAATTCATGCTCTTCACAGGAATGCAACTGAGTACTCAGTACACTCAGTACTCAGCACTCAGTACTCAGTACACTCAGTTGCATTCCTGTGAAGAGCATGAATTTACCGGAATGTACAAATGATGGCCATTGCTTAAAACCGAACACATATTGCTACAACACGGGCTTTTGTGTTAAATGCACAAACTGTACAATTTATTATCGACGGAATCCAGATAGCGGGTGTGCCAAAAGTAAGGAAGAGTGTGGAACATGCCAGGATGGCACGACCGAGGCGCATGAAACAATAGACGGTTCGTTACCAATTTGTCAGCCAACCAATCAGTCAACGAAAACATCCGATAACGAAGACACATTCAATTATTTCATTATTTTGTATATTTTAATACCAGTAATTTTGATTGGAATAATTTTTTATTGCGCATGGAAACGTAGAGAAAAATGTTGTATAGAACATGGCAGCAGGTCGAAACGTCTATCGGGGGCATTTTGTCGTCGAATGAACTTTAGCAATAACAACAACACAACAGAATCGAACAACAATGGCTATTCATATAAAATGCCCCCGTCAGCACCACCCCCGCCTTATCCCTATCTGGAAAGAAATTCAGCTTATACACCATCACCCAGAGAAGATTGTATTCCAAATTCTATATATCGTCCCTGCGAAGTAGAACCGAATCAAACTGCCAATAATACACATTGAGCACCGCACCTCTGTTCTATTTATTGAGGCGGTTGACTCACTCGTTTTGCCGACCGACTTCCCAGTTGACATTTAAGCCAGTCGAGATGGATTGCAGTCACGACTACCTTGTCCATGCTGGCATTCCGTCAGAAACCGGGGCCGTTCTGGCCCTTACAGCGGTAGTACCGATGCTAGTTCAAGCACGCGCCCGGACAATCAGAACAGTCCACGCAGTGGAGGTGAAGAGTAGTCGAACTAGACTGTGATTTTGCACTGATGTTCTACGTGCAGTGTGGACCAGCCTGGGGAGCATGAAACAAGACAAAGTTCTATACTAATAGAATCGAAAACACAAATGTTTATAAATTACGTAATTTTTTGTTGAATAAATTATGTAAATATTTTTTTTTTCTTTCAGTTCAGTGCAACTTCTAGGCGATCTCCTGTACAGAAAAGTGTTTTCCACCTTTTCCTATGGGACGATTTTCTTTTGTGTTTTCGATTCTATTAGCGCTGAGTGTACTCAGTTGCATTCCTGTGAAGAGCATGAATTTACCGGAATGTACAAATAATAGCCGTTGTTTAAAACCGAACACATATTGCTACAACACGGGCTTTTGTGTTAAATGCACAAACTGTACAATTTATTATCGACGGAATCCAGGTAGCGGGTGTGCCAAAAGTAAGGAAGAGTGTGGAACATGCCAGGATGGCACGACCAAGGCGCATGAAACAATAGACGGTTCGTTACCAATTTGTCAGCCAACCAATCAGTCAACGAAAACATCCGATAACGAAGACACATTCAATTATTTCATTATTTTGTATATTTTAATACCAGTAATTTTGATTGGAATAATTTTTTATTGCGCATGGAAACGTAGAGAAAAATGTTGTATAGAACATGGCAGCTGGTCGAAACGTCTATCGGGGGCATTTTGTCGTCGAATGAACTTTAGCAATAACAACAACACAACAGCATCGAACAACAATGGCTATTCATATCAAATGCCCCCGTCAGCACCACCGCCGCCTTATCCCTATCTGGAAAGAAATTCAGCTTATACACCATCACCCAGACAAGATTGCATTCCAAATTCTATATATCGTCCCTGCGAAGTAGAACCGAATCAAACTGCCAATAATACACATTGAGCACCGCACCTCTGTTCTATTTATTGAGGCGGTTGACTCACTCGTTTTACCGACCGACTCCCCAGTTGACATTTAAGCCAGTCGAGATGGACTGCAGTCACGACTACCTTGTCCATGCTGGCATTCCGTCAGAAACCGGGGTCGTTCTGGCCCTTACAGCGGTAGTACCGATGCTAGTTCAAGCACGCGCCCGGACAATCCCAACAGTCCACGCAGTGGAGGTGAAGAGTAGTAGAACTAGACTCTGATTTTGCACTGATGTTCCACGTGCAGTGTGGACCAGCCTGGGGAACATGAAACAAGACAAAGTTCTATACTATCCCCAGGCCAGCGGGGACCAGGATGCACCACCATCCTGCCCCTTAAGGCTCGATGCGGCACTTTGGATCGAGCACACTGAATCCTCCTACCTAACGGGCACTGAAACCGACTACCACTACGAGTCCAACTCCAGTAGAAAGGGACCTGTTAGCCTGAACAGGTGGGCTCCCTTTTTCCATAGTACTCGTATTAGTTATAGACTGTGAACCATATCCCATATATGGCCCACCTTCTAAACCGATCGTGACGAGTTACGATCCGGCAATCATTGGATCACCTCCCACATATCTATTACTGAGCCGCTGAGTTCGTTGCACACACACCACATATGTGATTAAAAGCAGACGACTCAGTTTTACGGGTAAAGCGCATGTGGTCTACACCCAAGTCGCATCTCGGATACTAGAACATGGAAATGCCCCCATGCTCCGACACCTCTAATGATGGCTTGGCACTTTACCCGGGAATAACGCTCTTATACGTAAAGTTCTCCTTCCGGTGTAAGATAAGTAAAATAATCATCTTTCGTAACTTTTAACATATTCTCATTGTTAAGTTTTTTACAAACAAATTCTACTAAACCGGGCAAAAGAATATCAAGATGCACATGAATGATTGTAGCTAACGAATTTTCCGCGTACTGAAATTTAAAGTGAATTTTATTTCATTTCAACATAATATAATAAACTCTTTTTATTCAAACCCATCAGGCATGCAATTTTCATTTCATCCACAATCATGATACATTTCATAGGTACATACTTTTTTACTAAATTTCTATATAACTTACAGGAGATACTTTGTAGGTGTCAACAAGAAACTTTTTCAATTTATACTGGTTTCGAGCAACAAAATCTTTTGGTTTTAATTTCATATGCTTTACAATTTTAATCCAGAGATCTGGATTAATTTCCAATATGGCTGGGTGGTGTGCCGGCAGTAACGCATCAAAAGCCATTAGTGCAGCATCTTCCGGTAGAATACCAGTTCCGGAACAAAACAATGTTATGCAGTCTATCAATGCGTGTGGTGATATTTCATTATTTGAGGTATCATTCGATTCGCTTGCTTCTCGATCAGAAAGATTCTACAAAATGTATAATGTACATATATAGCCTGGTTTACATAAAACGATAAAAAAAAAATTAATAGGAACGATAAAAAGAAAACATATGGATTTAAACATTAATCAATTATTGCTAGCAAATTTATAAACTTTACGTATCATTTACATAATCTAATTGAATAATTAATAACTAATTTAGTTAATGACTAACAAAATTAGATTATCTTTTAAGCTAAAAAGGCCTTAGGCCTAGAGATATTTCGGATCTTGAGATAATTTTTTTTTTAACTAAACACATTAGCCGGTATTCATAGCCCCTTTTGGAGCACTTTTAATTAAAAAAAATTAATATTATTAAATTAATTAAATTAATATTTGCTTTTATTATGTATCAAATATAAAATATTTTTATAAATTAAATGCCTTTTATTTCATTCAACATTTTAAAATATAAATAATCCTAAAAACAGTTCTAATATTTTTTTTAAATAAATACTTTAAATTATACATACTATGAATATGGGCCTTTGTTTTTACATAATAACTGCGCAACGTAAATATTTGAATTATTTTCATAAGCTGCCTACTTTTTGTGCATGTTATTCAGACAGGTGGTGGGAATCCAAAAATGAATAATTTTACCTTCGATTTATTCGTTTAATACTTCATATTTATGGTAAATAATTATTAGAAAAATTTGCTAATTTATGTACAATAATTAATAATTTAATAACAATTTTTATATATTTACAGCATTAGCATATAAAAAAATTTAATCAAATATTTCATTGTCAATATTTTCTTTGTTTATTATTATTTTGATCTTTATAATAAATATTCAAAGTAAATTTTAATATAAAAACGTTTTAAATACAAAAGATAAATACTTATAAGACTTATCCAGTGGCGTAGTCAAATATTTTTTATTTAGACACGTTTTGAGATATAATAGTAATATATGGTTTGGTAGCATGTACACACTTAATCGAAACGACTAAGTGGGTACATGCTACCACCCATAGTTATTATGAAAACGTAACTAAATAATTGTAAGTAAAATAAATAATCAAACAACAAAATGTATTAATTTTTAACATAATTTCGCTATCACAGATTTTTTGTTTATATAAATATTCATTATGTTTATAATAATGTATTAATGTAATATGTAAAAAGAAGCTAACATATTTTGAAATACAGGGAGTTTGCTTTTACCGCGATTTATCACAGCCCGAAAATAACCCTTAATTTTAAAGCTCTAAAGTGCAAAATTTGTGAGACAAAGAGCATAAGTATTTTATCAGTATTTAATTTATCCCTTTAATTTTATGTAAATGAAAAATGGCCACATCGGTCCAACTGTATGATCCACTTTAAAAATATACTCTATATTTTATATTACCTACATTTAAAAAACGTAAACAAAAAATATTTGATTATCCCATAAATTAATTACCTGTAATTTAAAATATAGGTATAAAAATATATATAAAACTAACCTTAGCTAACAAAATGGCCAATGTTTCGAGAACAGCAGCTTTAACATTCCAGCTGAACCGGTCTCCTAGAATTCTAATCAATGGTCCAGTGATTGCAACAACAGAGGGCTGTAGCGCTTGTGCGCTGGTAACCTTGATAATTTCACCCAAACCTTGAGCGGCAGCCTCCTTTTCATCGCCGTCTCCATTCAGAATCGCCTCACGGAAAGTCGGCAAAATCGGCGTGATACCTTTCGGCAAACAGAAACCGGGCAAGAGATCGGACGAGCCCTTCATGTCGCTGATCGCGTAACGAACACTTTGTCGCACATCGGCAACGTAGGTCGCCTGCTGTTTTGGTTCAAGCGTCTTCGTTACAGCGTTCAGTGCCTCCCAGGACATTTGCAGAACGTCCTTATCGGAATCGGTGCACAGATGAATAAGGCCGAGCAAAAGTTGAGGAACGTGCATGGAGTAGTCGACGCGAGTTGTCGCGCAGAAGGCGCATAAAAGAGTGTGGCGGCTGAACGACGCTGCTCTACGCTTTCGGATTTTGTGTACTCGAGCAGTTGGTCCATGATAGTGCGCACGCCTACTTCATCGGATACGGAAAGGACAACAGCTTGACAGTATTCTAGTTGCTGAAAATCATATTTAAAATACAAATTTAACCAACTGATCATTTCGGAGACAAATTTTATATTACTATTTGCAAACATATTTTGGATTTATTGTACAGACCAAATAAATATTATGCAATATTCATCTATTTTTGAAATAAACTCTGTAATTTTAAATTCTTTTATAATTTCAATATAGAAACATTTATGCCACGTATCAATAAAAATATAGCAAAAAAAAACTATTATCATTTGAATATACATCAGTTTACAACAAACATTCCTATCCAGGCTCACATCTTTCCCTTCATTCACATTCACGATACTACTTATATTTTTATTCTTACTAGACGAAATCATTCGCAATCTTGCCAACCAATTTACTCATCGAACGTATCGTCTACGTTCAGGCAAAACTCATTAACTCCAAAATTGTACTTTTGGAGTTATATACATCACTGGATTCAGCTCGTCATGCTCTATAATCAGGCAAAACTCACTAACTCCAAAACTGACTTTATATTTTCTTACAATGGAATATGTATTCCTCACTAAATCCGTATGAGTACTTTTATATACAGGCAAATATCATCAAGTGCACTTAGTTATTAACGCTCTATAGCAGAACAAAAATGATGGTCAGGCAAAACTACATAGGTGCACTTAGTTAGTTTTGCCTGGTTCTTCTCGCGGTAACGTGTATAAACTCCTCGTTTTTATTGAATTTATAGTTTTCTGTGGGATTTATATGTGCAGTATTTCTAAAAACTTTCAAGAAATATGATCTGTAACGTGTGTGGAATAATGTTTACAGATAGAAACAAACTTTTAATGCATTTAGCAAAGTGTAAACAAAAAAGTAGTGATTTAACCTCAATTACTGAAAAACCTGTTTTCGCTCATTTAACTGACGAAATTGTTGTTAATCAGATCACGGTGAGTAGGTTAATTATTAATTAGTTAATAGTTAGGCACCTTATTATAGGAATTAATTATTTTTGTTTTTATTTTAGACTAACTCTTCTACTGAGTTTAGCATTCCTATAGCTGGTCATGAAAAATTGAATAGTTTAAACAATACTGATAATTGTATTGAATTTAAAGAATTTATTGTTATTGGAACACAATGTGTCGCTGTACAAGAAGACATTTTAATCGAAACCACTATACAAAATAATGCTGTGCTATTTAAAGAAACTGATGATACATCGGAACATTTAAATAATCAGAATGGAGAGTTTAATAATTTGTCTACATCATCGAATGTAAGTATCATACTTAGATAAAAAGTTCACATTATTACATACATCTTTTTGTAAATCAGTTTGCAAATGTGCATTCATTATTTAAATTTTATGGAATGTGATACGTGACATATTAAATTAGTAGTGCAGAGTGGACCAATATAATATCTAACAAAATAAATTCAAAGTATGTTATTTGTTTCACAGGAGCCTTGTAATAGAGGTATTACTGACCCAGATTGGACACTATTAAATAATGAAGAAGATACAGATTCATTACATGATAATAATATTGAACACATGTCACGCTTATGCGAAACAGAAAGTAATGTAGTGCAGGAAACTATTCCAGAGGAAAGCCCTACAGCTGATGGAGGTTTAGGTGATTATAATTTCTGTTTTTTGACATGATATTTGAATATAGCTATATGAAACTATATATTTGGGAGTCTATCCTTAACATCTTGAAGTTACAATTATTTTACTGCAGTTTTAACAACATATTGTTTCAGGAACAGGAAAAAAGCGAAAGAGATGGTCTAAAGCTGATCCAACAACTTGGTCTCGTTCGGTACAAAAAAAACAAAGAAATACTGGCCAGGCATATATCGTAAAGGGGAAGAATTTTTCTGCAAGGCTACCAAAGCAACCGTGCGACATGAAGTGTAGGTATAAGTGCACTCAAAAGTTTAGTGAAGAAGAAAGGAAGGATTTTTGCTCAAAATATTGGTCCCTTGAACTATACACAAGGAAGAAAGACTTTATTTTAAAACATGTAAAATGCGTTGAACCTGAACGCCGTCGATCAACACTAGGAATTAGAAAACAGAGGAAAGATTCTAAGCAATATTTCTTTTTTAAAAATAGTGTTGAAACTAGAGTGTGTCAGAAATTTTTTTTAAATACTATCTCAATAAGTAATGGTCCAGTTAACTCTGCATTTAAAAACGATTTTAGTTGCGCAACAATGTTTTTAGATGAAGACAAAAGAGGAAAACACATTCCGGCAAACAAACTATCTAACGAGGAAGTAGGAAGAATTAAAACTCACATTGAAAGCTTTCCGTTAACCGAATCACATTATTGTAGGAACAGAACTTCTAGAAAATATCTCGACAGTAAACTGTCGATTATAAAAATGTTTGCGTTATATAAGGAGCAATGTGAAGAAAGGAATAGTAAACCTACAAGCATTACAACTTATAAGCGAATTTTCTGCAATAATTATAACTACGCGTTTTTTAAACCAAGAAAGGATCAGTGTGCTTTATGCACAAAATATAAATTAGCTAATGCAGAATCAAAGATATCCATAGAACAAGAGTATTTAGACCACAGGGAAAGGGAGAAGGAGGCTAATCTCGCAAAAGAAAATGACAAAGAAAAAGCATCAAAGGATCCAACTTTTGTGTCTGTAACCTTTGATATGCAGAGTGTGCTGCAGGTACCGTCCACTGAAGCATCTCCCATGTATTACAGCCGAAAATTAAGTTGCTTTAATTTAACTATTTACGAAAGTGCTCCGCCTAACAATGCCCAATGCTTTGTGTGGAATGAGATAAATGGAAAACGTGGAAGCGTTGAAGTTGGTACCTGCCTTCAAAAATTCCTTAAAGGGTTACCTGCCACAGTAAAAGAAGTCTCTCTATTTAGTGACACATGTGGAGGACAGAACCGGAACCAGAATGTGGTTGCTGTTCTTCTGCATACTGTGCAAACAAGTAATATAGATGTCATTGAGCAAAAATTTTTAGAGTCGGGGCATTCCATGATGCAATGTGACAGTATGCATAGTGCCATAGAGTCAGCAAAGAAACATGTGGCTGTTTATACCATGCATGACTGGATAAACATTTTCCGCGCTGCTCGATCAAAGAGGAATCGAAAGAATGCTCCTCCTTACGTTGTTCACACCCTTCAGTACAATGATTTTAATGACCTTTCATCTTTGGCAAAAAGTGTTTTAAAAAATAAAAAGAAGGACACAGAGGGAAATGTAGTAAATTGGCTGAAGATTAAATGCTTTAGGTTTGAGAAGGTAAATCCTGAATTTGTCTTCTTCAGATATGAGTTTTCTGGAGCATATTCCAAAATCAGTATCTTTGGTCGTGGTGGACATCGAAGTACAGTTCTACCAGAACTAAAAAAAATTTATTCAAATTTATTACCAATTTCTCAAGAAAAATATAATGACCTGAATAAGCTCTGTAGTTCTGGTGTTATACCAACTGAATTTCATCCGTGGTACCGTTCATTACCATTTTCAAAGAAAGTAACGAATCAGAACCCAGAACCGAGCATGGACAGTGATTCAGATTGTGAAGACTAAACAATTATTTAGCGTTATTGATCTTCTTAGTTATTATTTAACAGTTATTTACATTTTATTGAGTATTGATCCTGATTAGTTTATTTGTTAATGTAAAATGATAGTAAAAAAATTAATGAAAAACTAATAAATTCGATTTTATTTTTCAGTTCGTTCTTTTATTAATTTCCTCTTAATTTATTGCTAAACATTTTTTAATGTTGCATGCATTATTTTTTCATTCCAATTTTTTCTATATAAAACATTATTACTTAGAATAATTTTCTAAAATATTAAAATAAGAAAATATAGGTAATAAAGATAAGAATTATGTAATGCAAGAGTTGCAATAATTTTCTACTACAATAACAATAAATTAGAATGAGCAAGCAAAACTCACTAACTCCATCTACACACTTTAGTGTAATTTTTTATTATATCAAACAAAATTTAAATATGACTTAACATATTTCAATTAAAATATAAAATTTAAACTTTCTTTTAGTATAAAAATATGATAACGAATCTTTGAAATGCGAAAGAAAATGATATTCAAAGGCACCAATGCCGACCTCCAAATCTTAATTTCCATTTATCTCAAAACAGTACTTTTGGAGTTAATGAGTTTTGCCTGAACGTAGACGGTATACGCTGACGTACATCTTCAATATATTTACATATATTCTTTTCATTAATACTCGTTCGAGATTTAGAATTTATTCACCAAAGAATTATATTATTCTAATTTGATTTTAGAAAAGTCGATTTACGATTCCGTATGCTCATAGATCGTTATGTTAAATTTAAATTACACATTAAATGATACGCTGCTGATTATTTTTTGTAAATTAACTAATAAAAAAAAAAGAAATCTTCATATAATTTACCTGTGACTCGTTCGGAGTACCTTGTGCAGTTGATAAAGCTTGCAATAAAGCAGGAAGAATTTTATGTAAATACTTGTTCAAAGCTTCGCCAGAAACAGACGCTAAGATTGAAAGAGCTTTTGTATTGACTGGTGGTGCAGTTAATTGGGGCACTAAATACGGAAGAACAACCGTTGATTTTATTGCCATTACTTGTCGTAAACCATCCAGTGTACACTCGGCTACATCAGTATCCGCATCATTCTGAAAAATTCAAATAACCATTGCTAATTAATTAAAATTATTTTTAAAATAATAATAATAATATTACCAATTAATTCAACATAGCCGGTAGGATATCATCCAAAGCTCTAACGCCAACAGTTGAATGTAGACTGTCAAATGTTTTGGCTGCAGCTTGTCTAACTTCCGGTAATGGATCACATAGCGCTTTCCGCACAGTTGGCACCAATGAATTAACAAAGGTTAGAACCATTTCCTTAGACGTAGATGCCATAATTTCGGATAAACCAATGCAGACGCCTTGTCGTTGATCCGGTTGATCCGGTTGATCTGATTGTAAACCACGTTCTAAAATTGGTATTATTTCTGGTAACACACGTTTGCCTAATTTACGAACCAGGCCGCTCAATGTACGAGCTGCAACCTACAAATTAAATATTTATATTATTAAACATACTATTCGCCTAACTGGGTCACTATTGCTAACTTTTTCTTTAATTTGAAGAGACACAATGTTGGTTCACTTAGACAAAATTGATTTTAGCTGTCTCTTATCGTAGCTCGTACTCGCCAAACAACCCAACAGTAATCTAAATAATGTCGGTAAAATTTCTCGAAGTGTTCTTGGCGTATTAGTAACAATAACTTTCCAAACATGAAGAGCTGATTGGCGTACCATAAGTGCTACATCACTTCGGCCCATATACAAACCAGCCACAACTCTGTTACGTCTTTGGGCACCCAATGCATTAATAATAGCTGTATGGGATTGTTCTGAACCGAAATTATCATCTTCACTAGCTGTTTCAGTTGACATTTTGCCAGTTACGCCAGATATTCTTTACAGGAGATCGCCTAGAAGTTGCACTGAACTGAAAGAAAAAAAATTAAAATATTTACATAATTTATTCAACAAAAAATTACGTAATTTACAAACATAGCTATTATTACTAATTACTTTGTGGTATACTAGATATATTATTAAAAGCTGAATTGAAACCGATTTGAAAATTTAATTAATTTACTAAACCAGTTTGGTTCGCTGCTGTGATTCAGTTTGCAGCGCTTTGTCTTTTTATTAGATTTAATTTTTAAGTAAACTTGCAAAAATTGTACATTTGGTTTATATATATATATATATATATATATATATATATATATATATATATATATATATATATATATATATATATTCTATTAAGAAAATAATTTCACTTAAAATTAATTCTTTTTCTATGATTAGTTGTATAAATTACTGCTAGTTTATATTATAATGAGAATGTTGGACCCTTAGAATTTCTTTCCAAAGCTAATTGAACAAACAAAATAAAATCCATTTAAACTTAGTGTTATTTTTGTTAAGTCTTAATATGCTGTTTTTTTTTTTATTTTTTATTACGCCTATTTTTTTTCATAGAAATTTTTTTCTCGGAAAGTTGGCAACATTGGATATTAATAAAATTATATAATTAATGAGAGCATTAATAAATCTTTTCTAAAAATCTGATCAAAATCGGATACATAATGTAGCCTCAATGAATTTTTCAAAAACTTTAGTAATTTTTTTCTCGGAAAACTGGCATCAGTGAAAAAAAATAAAACCGCATGACCCTATCTTGTGTACTAGACAAATTAATTCTGAATATTTCATTTTAATCGGTTGAACCCCGTCTAGGAGGAGTTGCGATCACAAAATTTTGACTAACGACGCACATCCATACACCCACTTATAAACTAAGTTCGGGTTCGTCTGATCTAGAGGCTATATACGAAGCATATCTATACATTTTTGTTTGTTTGTTTGTTAATGCTACAAACACCGTACCAAACACTATACCACTGGCAAATACGTATAATATTTTATTTAACATAATTTTAATGTATGTTTTATTTTATGTTTTATTCGGTAGTTTATTTCGGCAAAAATAATGTTGTGTTATGTATAAAAAATGTTATGTTATGTTATAATATATATATATATATATATATATATATATATATATATATATATATATATATATATGTAGACAGTTCCAGTAGTTTGCAAAAAAATTGTAATTATCATAACTATGACACACGTACGAAAGAGAACTTTAGATTAGATTTTTGCAGATTGAATATTGCAAAACAACTCAGTGTACTTTCATCATTACTTAAATTTAATATTTTTATTTTAAAAATATATAAAAAAGAATTAAAACCATAACGATATAAGTGTGACAATATATTAATCTTGAGAAAAACGTACACATATATTTGGCTGCTCAAATAAAGTTAAATTTAATCACAATTACTCTAGATAACAAAATATTAAACAATAATCAAATATATATTTTTAGGCTAATAAGAACACTCATATCGTTAATTATTTGTATCATTAAAGCTCGGTTGCACAAATCATTATTAAACGCTTTGTAAGTTAACCAATTCATCAACTTGCAAACGACCTTTCAAAGACATTTGACAATCTAGTTGATCTATTAACTAATTGATAAGTTAACAATGTTTTGTGCAACCAGGTCTAAAAATTGCTAAATAACAGCATTTCCTAAGTGACTGAAATTATTTCGGCATCTACTATAATGGTATATTCCGAAATGAAACCGAATATACCATGGTAGCTTTTTTTTCAAAATCGGTAGCATTTCGGTATATGGAAACTGAAAAGTTTGGTTATTATCTATCACCAGAGAATACTAAAAATATTCATAGTTTCTTTTTCATAAATTGTGGCGTTACGCGCGCGTATTTCGAATTTATATTTATTGTGACTGACAGGTGTCAATCATTTTGTTTTCGTTCATTTTGATTATTGTATCAGTTATACAAATAGCTCATTATCAAACATCATTTTAACTAATACCAGTCATTTAGGAAATACACCTATTGTTAATTAATAAATTGAATAGTCATATGAATAAGTCATTATAAACATTTTGTATTTACTTTCTCTCTCGCTCTCATTTTTTCCATATATATGTATAACAGATATAGTGATAGCAAGAGAAAGAGAGAGAGAGAGAGAGAGAGAAAATACGAAATGTTTATTGCGAGTAGTGACACTTTAAAAATATGTTACATTAACTATTTTGTAAATGTAAGATAAAATTATCACAACATTAAAGCAAATATTCTGAAATTTTTTATTTATTTATTACTAATTACTTATGAAATATCTCTGAACAGATGAGATAAAATGTTAATGTATAATAATTTCAAAATAATCTAATTTACTTCTGCAAAATTGTTGAAAAATAAATTAACAGACGATTTTATAATAAATACTTTATGTAAAATCGACTTTTAGCCGGAAAAATACAATAATTGTAATTTTGAAAATAACAATCATATTTTAATAAGTTCTAGAATTTTCGATTTAACTTTCTTGTTAACTTTAAAGAAATATTTATAAATATATTTACCCAGGAATAACGCTCTTATCGTAAAGTTCTCCTTCCGGTGTAAGATAAGTAAAATAATCATCTTTCGTAACTTTTAACATATTCTCATTGTTAAGTTTTTTACAAACAAATTCTACTAAACCGGGCAAAAGAATATCAAGATGCACATGAATGATTGTAGCTAAAGTGAATTTTATTTCATTTCAACATAATACAATAAACTCTTTTCATTCAAACCCATCAGGCATGCAATTTTCATTTCATCCACAATCATGATACATTTCATAGGTACATACTTTTTTACTAAATTTCTATATAACTTACAGGAGATACTTTGTAGGTGTCAACAAGAAACTTTTTCAATTTATACTGGTTTCGAGCAACAAAATCTTTTGGTTTTAATTTCATATGCTTTACAATTTTAATCCAGAGATCTGGATTAATTTCCAATATGGCTGGGTGGTGTGCCGGCAGTAACGCATCAAAAGCCATTAGTGCAGCATCTTCCGGTAGAATACCAGTTCCGGAACAAAACAATGTTATGCAGTCTATCAATGCGTGTGGTGATATTTCATTATTTGAGGTATCATTCGATTCGCTTGCTTCTCGATCAGAAAGATTCTACAAAATGTATAATGTACATATATAGCCTGGTTTACATAAAACGATAAAAAAAAAATTAATAGGAACGATAAAAAGAAAACATATGGATTTAAACATTAATCAATTATTGCTAGCAAATTTATAAACTTTACGTATCATTTACATAATCTAATTGAATAATTAATAACTAATTTAGTTAATGACTAACAAAATTAGATTATCTTTTAAGCTAAAAAGGCCTTAGGCCTAGAGATATTTCGGATCTTGAGATAATTTTTTTTTTAACTAAACACATTAGCCGGTATTCATAGCCCCTTTTGGAGCACTTTTAATTAAAAAAAATTAATATTATTAAATTAATTAAATTAATATTTGCTTTTATTATGTATCAAATATAAAATATTTTTATAAATTAAATGCCTTTTATTTCATTCAACATTTTAAAATATAAATAATCCTAAAAACAGTTCTAATATTTTTTTTAAATAAATACTTTAAATTATACATACTATGAATATGGGCCTTTGTTTTTACATAATAACTGCGAAACGTAAATATTTGAATTATTTTCATAAGCTGCCTACTTTTTGTGCATGTTATTCAGACAGGTGGTGGGAATCCAAAAATGAATAATTTTACCTTCGATTTATTCGTTTAATACGTCATATTTATGGTAAATAATTATTAGAAAAATTTGCTAATTTATGTACAATAATTAATAATTTAATAACAATTTTTATATATTTACAGCATTAGCATATAAAAAAATTTAATCAAATATTTCATTGTCAATATTTTCTTTGTTTATTATTATTTTGATCTTTATAATAAATATTTAAAGTAAATTTTAATATAAAAACGTTTTAAATACAAAAGATAAATACTTATAAGACTTATCCAGTGGCGTAGTCAAATATTTTTTATTTAGACACGTTTTGAGATATAATAGTAATATATGGTTTGGTAGCATGTACACACTTAATCGAAACGACTAAGTGGGTACATGCTACCACCCATAGTTATTATGAAAACGTAACTAAATAATTGTAAGTAAAATAAATAATCAAACAACAAAATGTATTAATTTTTAACATAATTTCGCTATCACAGATTTTTTGTTTATATAAATATTCATTATGTTTATAATAATGTATTAATGTAATATGTAAAAAGAAGCTAACATATTTTGAAATACAGGGAGTTTGCTTTTACCGCGATTTATCACAGCCCGAAAATAACCCTTAATTTTGAAGCTCTAAAGTGCAAAATTTGTGAGACAAAGAGCATAAGTATTTTATCAGTATTTAATTTATCCCTTTAATTTTATGTAAATGAAAAATGGCCACATCGGTCCAACTGTATGATCCACTTTAAAAATATACTCTATATTTTATATTACCTACATTTAAAAAACGTAAACAAAAAATATTTGATTATCCCATAAATTAATTACCTGTAATTTAAAATATAGGTATAAAAATATATATAAAACTAACCTTAGCTAACAAAATGGCCAATGTTTCGAGAACAGCAGCTTTAACATTCCAGCTGAACCGGTCTCCTAGAATTCTAATCAATGGTCCAGTGATTGCAACAACAGGGGGCTGTAGCGCTTGTGCGCTGGTAACCTTGATAATTTCACCCAAACCTTAAGCGGCAGCCTCCTTTTCATCGCCGTCTCCATTCAGAATCGCCTCACGGAAAGTCGGCAAAATCGGCGTGATACCTTTCGGCAAACAGAAACCGGGCAAGAGATCGGACGAGCCCTTCATGTCGCTGATCGCGTAACGAACACTTTGTCGCACATCGGCAACGTAGGTCGCCTGCTGTTTTGGTTCAAGCGTCTTCGTTACAGCGTTCAGTGCCTCCCAGGACATTTGCAGAACGTCCTTATCGGAATCGGTGCACAGATGAATAACGCCGCGCAAAAGTTGAGGAACGTGCATGGAGTAGTCGACGCGAGTTGTCGCGCAGAAGGCGCATAATATATCAAGTAATATGAATATATATATATATATATATATATACTGGGTGTCCCATTTTAATCCGCCACTTGCAATAACTTTAAAATCGTGCATCGGACAAAAAAATGTTACGGACAAAAATCAAATGGTTTCGAGGGGGACATCCGATGCAAGAACCCCCGCCTCCCCCGGACCCCCCGGGGGGCGAAAACGAGGGAAAAACCCTAAAATCCCAAACGGAACCCCCACCCTCCATTGCAGATTCTGACAAACCATTAAAAAGTATGCAAATTCCACTTTGAGACCCTTTCCTATCTTTGATCGATGGCGCTGCAAACAGCACCCTCTTCTCTCAATCCAACTCGAAAAAAAGGTGCACCCAAGCACGATATTCAAGTCCCCTTCAGTTCCCTGGGAAGGGAAGGGAGCAAGGGGCACTAAATCAGACATCCCCTCGACACCATTAACTTAAAGTTATCCCTATCGAAACCATTAACTTAAAGTTCATAGATTCGAGGGGGACATCCGATGCAGGAACCCCCGGCTCCCCCTGACCCCCCGGGGCGGGAACGTTGAAAAACCCTGAAATCCCAAACGGAACCCCCCACCCCCCATTGCAGATTCTGATAGACCATCAAAAAGTATGCAAATTTTATTTTGTGATCCTCCTCTTAACTTTGACTGATGGCGCTGCAAACAGCACCCTCCTTTCTCAGTCTATCAGTCTTCAACCCGAAAAGAACGTGCACCCAAGGACGACACTCAAGTTCGCTTCAGCTCCCCGGAGGAAGGGGGGCAAGGGTCACTAAATCAGATATCCCCTCGACACCATTAACTTAAAGTTATCCCTCTCAAAACCATTAACTTAAAGTTAATGGATTCGAGAGGGATATCTGATGCAGTGACCCTCCTGACCCTTGCCCCCCTGCCCCCCAAAGAACTAAAAACAACCTGAACATCGCACCTAGGCACACTTATATATATATATATATATATATATATATATATATAAAACGAAAATATAATGACTGATAATAATTTTATATATACTATATACCATATATCATATATTATATATGTTATGGTACGAAATGCGATTAGTGTATAACGAGTGTGAAATTGAAAAAAATGTAGCAAAAGTTGCTCCGTGTTAAAAGTCAGTTAAGATGGATCGGGCATGTTGAGCGAATGCGTTTAATGAGCTTTTTGTTAAAAAGATTTATTTGAATAATTTTGATCTTATACGTTTGCGTGGACGTCCGATGAGTAGTTGGAGTGGTATGATTGAGCTAGCGTGAGCGTGAGCGAAAGTTTCCAAGTAGCAGGAATAAAAGAGCATGCGATGAAAGGAGGAATAATAAATGTGGATGAAGCGAAAGACCCTTTTTAAGAGCCTACACTTTCTGAGGCATTTAAACATCTGTGCCGAAGTTCAAAAACCTTATCGCATAATGTGACTGGATTATTGAAAAACCACAACTGTATTACTACTATTTACTACAAAATTTTAACTAAAGTTGGTTTCTGGTTGAATAAAAAGATTTTTTACCACACCCTTATAGAGTACATGGCGTAATTGTGTATATATGTTTTATTATTGTTTTTCATTTCATGTATGCAGAAAGAAAAAGTAAAAATTACTGAAAATGTTTTCACTCAGATAAAATCAACACATTTTGATTTTTTTTTTCATCATAGTGAAAATAAAAAAATAATCTAGCAATTTTTTATCAGTTTTATTTTAATAATTTTATTAATTTTGAATCATATTTCTAGTTTTTTTAAAATAATATATACAAAACAAAAACAACAACCAAATAAAAAATATTTAAAGATTTTATTTATTAGGCAAAATTCAAATCTAATATTTTTATCAAAAGTAAACAATCTAAAAATTTTAAATAAAAATATTGTTAATTACGGACTTTTCATCAATCCTCAACCCGAAAAAAAAAGTACAACCAAGCACGACACCCAAGATCCCCTCAGCCCCCCGGAAAGAGGGGGGGCAAGGGTCACCGAACCAAACATCTTCCTCGAAACCATCAACTCCAAGTTAATGCTTTCGAGGGGTATAACTTCAAGCCAATGGCCTCGAGGGGATATCCGACTCAGCGACCCCCCCCCCCCCAAAGAACCGAAAAGAACCCGAACATCGCACCCAGTCACACCCCTCCCCCCAAATTGAAATCCACCAAACTGAGAAAAAAATGCTGCTTGCCGCGCCATCCATCAACGACAAACAAAAAGTCCCAAAACAAAACCTACACACCTTCCAATGGCCCACCAGAATCCACAACAAAAAATAGGGTGCTCCATTCAAGACCTCAAAGCCGCCCCCCCACGCCCCCCAGGGGGCCCGGAGAGGGCAAGAGTCCCCACACCAGACGTTCCCCCCAAAACCCTTCACCCCCACCCGAAACATTCCCCCGTCCGACGCACGCCTCGAGGTAGCTCAGCGGAATGGGTCCAATAATAGGCAGGAAGATTAAATAATGATATTTATTTAAACCATTATCAGATATCGGGTATAACAACAGTGAACGGATGCTACGGCGAAGTTGTTATTGGCACTCACCTAACGGCTTTCTTTGACTCAACCAATCTGCTAATCCACGCCTCAGGCGAACGTCACCCTCTTAGCTCACGTGGTTGCCACAGTTCGCTAAAAAGGTAACTTGCCTTTCTGCACTCGTCGCTCAAAGCCTCTGGGTTACGTGGGAGCTACTGCTCGCCAGAGGGAAGTTACCCTTTTAGATCTGCGTGGTTGCCACAGCTTCACCGAAAAGGTAACTACCTAAATTTGTCTCTGCTCGTCTCTTTTATACGTGAAAACTGGTTCAAACCGGATTTCCCCCACTCCAAAAGTGGTGGGGGTAAGAAAACAGTAGTTTACTGGAAAGCCGCTAGAGTGCATAGCAATAATCTGAATAATAATACTAAATAATAATTTAACTTATTCAACTTTGCCATAGTTTACAGAAATTATCAACATTTTAATTTTAATTATTAATTTGTATTAAACATAAAATTAATACCTATTATTATCATCATTTTTATTGTTTGTAAATGACATGAGTTTCTGATAATCATTATAGATGGCGCTTGTAAGATTCCAACCTTTTGACAACATGCATTTAAGATAAAAATTATCAACAAGAAATATTAACTAGTAATTACTGAGGCTATTTTAAAATAAGATAAAAACAGTTCTGCAAGTATTTAAAATATTCTTAAATTTCTGACTGAATCGTAACATTTCATATTTCTAGGTTATGATCTTATTTGAATGGACAAAAAACATGAGTAACCGATCATGGACATTCAACACATCTGTCAAAAATCAATTTGTCAAAATAACAAGCGCTCAGTTAATAATGAATTAATTGATTATTAACTGAACGCTCACCACCTTGACAAACCAACCCCTGACAGATGCACTGAACATCCATGATCAATCACTCATGCTTTCCACAATTCCGACCCTTCCCCCAATCAAGCCGTTTATTCTATGGTCCATACTCCACACTATTACATTCCACCACATGGCTTCCATGTTGCAAAAAAGACTCTGCCAGCTCCAGGCCCCGAAAAAGACCCGAACACAATCGAAAGCCCGCCCTCCAAACCTGAACGAGCCCCATTCAACATCCATCCCAAACCCTCCGACTGTAAAACCCACCATCCACATATATATATATATATATATATATATATATATATATATATATATATATACATACATATACACATACATACATATATATTCATATATATGGGTGCCCCATTTTAATCCGCCACTTGCAATAACTTCAAAAACGTGCATCGGACAAAAAAATGTTCCGAATAAAAAGTAAATGGTTTCGAGGGGGACATCTGATACAGGGACCCTTGCTCCTCTTGGACCCCCTGGGGGGCAAGAACGGGGGGCAACTTTAAAATCTTAATAGGAACCCCCTATTTTTTATTGCAGATTCGGATAGACCATTAAAAAGTATGTAAATTTTATTTTGAGACTTTTTTTTATCTTTGATAGATGGCGCTGCAAACAGCATTTTTTTCTCAGTTTATGAGTCTTTAATTTGAAAAAAAAGGTGTAACTAAGTACGATATTCAAGTTTTTTTCAGTTCTGTGGGTGGAGGAGGGAACAAGGGTCATTGCATCAGATATCCCCCTCGAAACCATTAACTTTAAGTTAATGGTTTTGAGGAGGATAACTTTAAGTTAATGGTTTCGAGAGGATATCTGATTCAGTGACCTTTGCCCTCCCCCTGTTTCCAAAGAACTGAAAAGAACTTGAATATCGTACTTAGTTACAACTTTTTTTTCAAATTGAAGACTGATAAACTGAGAAAAAAATTGCTGTTTGCAGCGCCATCTATCTAAGATAAAAAAAAATCACAAAACAAAATGTACATACTTTTTAATGGTCTATCCGAATCTGCAATAAAAAATAGGGGGTTCTATTTAAGATTTCAAAGTTGCCCCCCGTTCCCGCCCCCCAGGGGGGTCCAAGAAAAGCAAGGGGCCCTGCATCAGATGTCCCCCTCGAAACCATTTACTTTTTATCTGTAACATTTTTTTGGCCGATGCACGTTTTTAAAGTTATTGCAAGTGGCGGATTAAAATGGGACACCCGTCGCTAGGAACAGTAGCGAACGCATGATATTTTTTCAATAAAAAGAGATAGCAATAGGTTTCTTTACTTCCATTTACGTTGCCATTCTTCAATATAATTGGTTACACATTTTAGTAATAAAATTAGAGTAAAATTGGTAAGTTATTGTAAAGATATTTAAGAAGCAAAAAAAATCTGCTGTATTTACCACAGAACTGACCGTCATCGTATTAAATAAATTTATGGGGAAAAAATAGAAATTTTTTAATAACGACAATTATTACAATTATGGTATCTAAAAACAAAACTTTCTTGATTTATATACTGGGTGTTCCACTTCAACCCGCCACCCGCAACAACCCCAAAATCGCGCATCGGACAAAAAAATGCCCCGGACAAAAAGTAAACGGCCTCGAGGGGGACACCCGCTGCAGAGACCCCCGAGTTTCTGATAATCATTATAGATGGCGCTTGTAAGATTCCAACCTTTTGACACCATGCATTTAAGATAAAAATTATCAACAAGAAATATTAACTAGTAATTACTGAGGCTATTTTAAAATAAGGTAAAAACAGTTCTGCAAGTATTTAAAATATTCTTAAATTTCTGACTGAATCGTAACATTTCATATTTCTAGGTTATGATCTTATTTGAATGGATTGAATTGGAATAAATTTTAATATAAAAACGTTTTAAATACAAAAGATAAATACTTATAAGACTTATCCAGTGGCGTAGTCAAATATTTTTTATTTAGACACGTTTTGAGATATAATAGTAATATATGGTTTGGTAGCATGTACACACTTAATCGAAACGATTAAGTGGGTACATGCTACCACCCATAGTTATTATGAAAACGTAACTAAATAATTGTAAGTAAAATAAATAATCAAACAACAAAATGTATTAATTTTTAACATAATTTCGCTATCACAGATTTTTTGTTTATATAAATATTCGTTATGTTTATAATAATGTATTAATGTAATATGTAAAAAGAAGCTAACATATTTTGAAATACAGGGAGTTTGCTTTTACCGCGATTTATCACAGCCCGAAAATAACCCTTAATTTTGAAGCTCTAAAGTGCAAAATTTGTGAGACAAAGAGCATAAGTATTTTATCAGTATTTAATTTATCACTTTAATTTTATGTAAATGAAAAATGGCCACATCGGTCCAAATGTATGATCCACTTTAAAAATATACTTTATATTTTATATTACCTACATTTAAAAAACATAAACAAAAAATATTTGATTATCCCATAAATTAATTACCTGTAATTTAAAATATAGGTATAAAAATATATATAAAACTAACCTTAGCTAACAAAATGGCCAATGTTTCGAGAACAGCAGCTTTAACATTCCAGCTGAACCGGTCTCCTAGAATTCTAATCAATGGTCCAGTGATTGCAACAACAGAGGGCTGTAGCGCTTGTGCGCTGGTAACCTTGATAATTTCACCCAAACCTTGAGCGGCAGCCTCATTTTCATCGCCGTCTCCATTCAGAATCGCCTCACGGAAAGTCGGCAAAATCGGCGTAATACCTTTCGGCAAACAGAAACCGGGCAAGAGATCGGACGAGCCCTTCATGTCGCTGATCGCGTAACGAACACTTTGTCGCACATCGGCAACGTAGGTCGCCTGCTGTTTTGGTTCAAGCGTCTTCGTTACAGCGTTCAGTGCCTCCCAGGACATTTGCAGAACGTCCTTATGGGAATCGGTGCACAGATGAATAAGGCCGCGCAAAAGTTGAGGAACGTGCATGGAGTAGTCGACGCGAGTTGTCGCGCAGAAGGCGCATAATATATCAAGTAATATGAATATATATATATATATATATATATATATATATATATATATATACTGGGTGTCCCATTTTAATCCGCCACTTGCAATAACTTTAAAATCGTGCATCGGACAAAAAAATGTTACGGACAAAAATCAAATGGTTTCGAGGGGGACATCCGATGCAAGAACCCCCGCCTCCCCCGGACCCCCCGGGGGCGGAAACGAGGGGAAACCCTAAAATCCCAAACGGAACCCCCACCCTCCATTGCAGATTCTGACAAACCATTAAAAAGTATGCAAATTCTACTTTGAGTCCCTTTACTATCTTTGATCGATGGCGCTGCAAACAGCACCCTCTTCTCTCAATCCAACTCGAAAAAAAGGTGCACCCAAGCACGATATTCAAGTCCCCTTCAGTTCCCTGGGAAGGGGGGGGGGAGCAGGGTTCACTAAATCAGACATCCCCTCGACACCATTAACTTAAAGTTATCCCTATCAAAACCATTAACTTAAAGTTAATGGATTCGAGGGGGACATCCGATGCAGGAACCCCCGGCTCCCCCTGACCCCCGGGGCGAGAACGTTGAAAAACCCTGAAATCCCAAACGGAACCCCCCACCCCCCATTGCAGATTCTGATAGACCATCAAAAAGTATGCAAATTTTATTTTGTGATCCTCCTCTTAACTTTGACTGATGGCGCTGCAAACTGCACCCTCCTTTCTCAGTCTATCAGTCTTCAACCCGAAAAGAAGGTGCACCCAAGTACGACACTCAAGTTCCCTTCAACTCCCCGGGAGGAGGGGGGGGCAAGGGTCACTAAATCAGATATCCCCTCGACACCATTAACTTAAAGTTATCCCTCTCAAAACCATTAACTTAAAGTTAATGGATTCGAGAGGGATATCTGATGCAGTGACCCTCCTGACCCTTGCCCCCCTGCCACCCAAAGAACTAAAAACAACCTGAACATCGCACCTAGGCACACTTATATATATATATATATATATATATATATATATATATATAAAACGAAAATATAATGACTGATAATAATTTTATATATACTATATACCATATATCATATATTATATATGTTATGGTACGAAATGCGATTAGTGTATAACGAGTGTGAAATTGAAAAAAATGTAGCAAAAGTTGCTCCGTGTTAAAAGTCAGTTAAGATGGATCGGGCATGTTGAGCGAATGCGTTTAATGAGCTTTTTGTTAAAAAGATTTATTTGAATAATTTTGATCTTATACGTTTGCGTGGACGTCCGATGAGTAGTTGGAGTGGTATGATTGAGCTAGCGTGAGCGTGAGCGAAAGTTTCCAAGTAGCAGGAATAAAAGAGCATGCAATGAAAGGAGGAATAATGAATGTGGATGAAGCGAAAGACCCTTTTTAAGAGCCTACACTTTCTGAGGCATTTAAACATCTGTGCCGAAGTTCAAAAACCTTATCGCATAATGTGACTGGATTATTGAAAAACCACAACTGTATTACTACTATTTACTACAAAATTTTAACTAAAGTTGGTTTCTGGTTGAATAAAAAGATTTTTTACCACACCCTTATAGAGTACATGGCGTAATTGTGTATATATGTTTTATTATTGTTTTTCATTTCATGTATGCAGAAAGAAAAAGTAAAAATTACTGAAAATGTTTTCACTCAGATAAAATAAACACATTTTGATTTTTTTTTTCATCATAGTGAAAATAAAAAAATAATCTAGCAATTTTTTATCAGTTTTATTTTAATAATTTTATTAATTTTGAATCATATTTCTAGTTTTTTTTAAATAATATATACAAAACAAAAACAACAACCAAATAAAAAATATTTAAAGATTTTATTTATTAGGCAAAATTCAAATCTAATATTTTTATCAAAAGTAAACAATCTAAAAATTTTAAATAAAAATATTGTTAATTACGGACTTTTCATCAATCCTCAACCCGAAAAAAAAAATACAACCAAGCACGACACCCAAGATCCCCTCAGCCCCCCGGGAAGAGGGGGGGCAAGGGTCACCGAACCAAACATCTTCCTCGAAACCATCAACTCCAAGTTAATGCTTTCGAGGGGTATAACTTCAAGCCAATGGCCTCGAGGGGATATCCGACTCAGCGACCCCCCCCCCCCCAAAGAACCGAAAAGAACCCGAACATCGCACCCAGTCACACCCCTCCCCCCAAATTGAAATCCACCAAACTGAGAAAAAAATGCTGCTTGCCGCGCCATCCATCAACGACAAACAAAAAGTCCCAAAACAAAACCTACACACCTTCCAATGGCCCACCAGAATCCACAACAAAAAATAGGGTGCTCCATTCAAGACCTCAAAGCCGCCCCCCCACGCCCCCCAGGGGGCCCGGAGAGGGCAAGAGTCCCCACACCAGACGTTCCCCCCAAAACCCTTCACCCCCACCCGAAACATTCCCCCGTCCGACGCACGCCTCGAGGTAGCTCAGCGGAATGGGTCCAATAATAGGCAGGAAGATTAAATAATGATATTTATTTAAACCATTATCAGATATCGGGTATAACAACAGTGAACGGATGCTACGGCGAAGTTGTTATTGGCACTCACCTAACGGCTTTCTTTGACTCAACCAATCTGCTAATCCACGCCTCAGGCGAACGTCACCCTCTTAGCTCACGTGGTTGCCACAGTTCGCTAAAAAGGTAACTTGCCTTTCTGCACTCGTCGTTCCTGCCTCAGGCGAACGTCACCCTCTTAGCTCACGTGGTTGCCACAGTTCGCTAAAAAGGTAACTTGCCTTTCTGCACTCGTCGCTCAAAGCCTCTGGGTTACGTGGGAGCTACTGCTCGCCAGAGGGAAGTTACCCTTTTAGATCTGCGTGGTTGCCACAGCTTCACCGAAAAGGTAACTACCTAAATTTGTCTCTGCTCGTCTCTTTTATACGTGAAAACTGGTTCAAACCGGATTTCCCCCACTCCAAAAGTGGTGGGGGTAAGAAAACAGTAGTTTACTGGAAAGCCACTAGAGTGCATAGCAATAATCTGAATAATAATACTAAATAATAATTTAACTTATTCAACTTTGCCATAGTTTACAGAAATTATCAACATTTTAATTTTAATTATTAATTTGTATTAAACATAAAATTAATACCTATTATTATCATCATTTTTATTGTTTGTAAATGACATGAGTTTCTGATAATCATTATAGATGGCGCTTGTAAGATTCCAACCTTTTGACAACATGCATTTAAGATAAAAATTATCAACAAGAAATATTAACTAGTAATTACTGAGGCTATTTTAAAATAAGATAAAAACAGTTCTGCAAGTATTTAAAATATTCTTAAATTTCTGACTGAATCGTAACATTTCATATTTCTAGGTTATGATCTTATTTGAATGGACAAAAAACATGAGTAACCGATCATGGACATTCAACACATCTGTCAAAAATCAATTTGTCAAAATAACAAGCGCTCAGTTAATAATGAATTAATTGATTATTAACTGAACGCTCACCACCTTGACAAACCAACCCCTGACAGATGCACTGAACATCCATGATCAATCACTCATGCTTTCCACAATTCCGACCCTTCCCCCAATCAAGCCGTTTATTCTATGGTCCATACTCCACACTATTACATTCCACCACATGGCTTCCATGTTGCAAAAAAGACTCTGCCAGCTCCAGGCCCCGAAAAAGACCCGAACACAATCGAAAGCCCGCCCTCCAAACCTGAACGAGCCCCATTCAACATCCATCCCAAACCCTCCGACTGTAAAACCCACCATCCACAGACATATATATATATATATATATATATATATATATATATATATATATATATATATATATATATATACATACATATACACATACATACATATATATTCATATATATGGGTGTCCCATTTTAATCCGCCACTTGCAATAACTTCAAAAACGTGCATCGGACAAAAAAATGTTACGAATAAAAAGTAAATGGTTTCGAGGGGGACATCTGATACAGGGACCCTTGCTCCTCTTGGACCCCCTGGGGGGCGGGAACGGGGGGCAACTTTAAAATCTTAATAGGAACCCCCTATTTTTTATTGCAGATTCGGATAGACCATTAAAAAGTATGTAAATTTTATTTTGAGACTTTTTTTTATCTTTGATAGATGGCGCTGCAAACAGCATTTTTTTCTCAGTTTATGAGTCTTTAATTTGAAAAAAAAGGTGTAACTAAGTACGATATTCAAGTTTTTTTTCAGTTCTGTGGGTGGAGGAGGGAACAAGGGTCATTGCATCAGATATCCCCCTCGAAACCATTAACTTTAAGTTAATGGTTTTGAGGAGGATAACTTTAAGTTAATGGTTTCGAGAGGATATCTGATTCAGTGACCTTTGCCCTCCCCCTGTTTTCAAAGAACTGAAAAGAACTTGAATATCGTACTTAGTTACAACTTTTTTTTCAAATTGAAGACTGATAAACTGAGAAAAAAATTGCTGTTTGCAGCGCCATCTATCTAAGATAAAAAAAAAACACAAAACAAAATGTACATACTTTTTAATGGTCTATCCGAATCTGCAATAAAAAATAGGGGGTTCCATTTAAGATTTCAAAGTTGCCACCCGTTCCCGCCCCCCAGGAGGTCCAAGAAAAGCAAGGGGCCCTGCATCAGATGTCCCCCTCGAAACCATTTACTTTTTATCTGTAACATTTTTTTGGCCGATGCACGTTTTTAAAGTTATTGCAAGTGGCGGATTAAAATGGGACACCCGTCGCTAGGAACAGTAGCGAACGCATGATATTTTTTCAATAAAAAGAGATAGCAATAGGTTTCTTTACTTCCATTTACGTTGCCATTCTTCAATATAATTGGTTACACATTTTAGTAATAAAATTAGAGTAAAATTGGTAAGTTATTGTAAAGATATTTAAGAAGCAAAAAAAATCTGCTGTATTTACCACAGAACTGACCGTCATCGTATTAAATAAATTTATGGGGAAAAAATAGAAATTTTTTAATAACGACAATTATTACAATTATGGTATCTAAAAACAAAACTTTCTTGATTTATATACTGGGTGTTCCACTTCAACCCGCCACCCGCAACAACCCCAAAATCGCGCATCGGACAAAAAAATGCCCCGGACAAAAAGTAAACGGCCTCGAGGGGGACACCCGCTGCAGAGACCCCCGAGTTTCTGATAATCATTATAGATGGCGCTTGTAAGATTCCAACCTTTTGACACCATGCATTTAAGATAAAAATTATCAACAAGAAATATTAACTAGTAATTACTGAGGCTATTTTAAAATAAGGTAAAAACAGTTCTGCAAGTATTTAAAATATTCTTAAATTTCTGACTGAATCGTAACATTTCATATTTCTAGGTTATGATCTTATTTGAATGGATTGGATTGGAATAAATTTTAATATAAAAACGTTTTAAATACAAAAGATAAATACTTATAAGACTTATCCAGTGGCGTAGTCAAATATTTTTTATTTAGACACGTTTTGAGATATAATAGTAATATATGGTTTGGTAGCATGTACACACTTAATCGAAACGACTAAGTGGGTACATGCTACCACCCATAGTTATTATGAAAACGTAACTAAATAATTGTAAGTAAAATAAATAATCAAACAACAAAATGTATTAATTTTTAACATAATTTCGCTATCACAGATTTTTTGTTTATATAAATATTCATTATGTTTATAATAATGTATTAATGTAATATGTAAAAAGAAGCTAACATATTTTGAAATACAGGGAGTTTGCTTTTACCGCAATTTATCACAGCCCGAAAATAACCCTTAATTTTGAAGCTCTAAAGTGCAAAATTTGTGAGACAAAGAGCATAAGTATTTTATCAGTATTTAATTTATCACTTTAATTTTATGTAAATGAAAAATGGCCACATCGGTCCAACTGTATGATCCACTTTAAAAATATACTTTATATTTTATATTACCTACATTTAAAAAACATAAACAAAAAATATTTGATTATCCCATAAATTAATTACCTGTAATTTAAAATATAGGTATAAAAATATATATAAAACTAACCTTAGCTAACAAAATGGCCAATGTTTCGAGAACAGCAGCTTTAACATTCCAGCTGAACCGGTCTCCTAGAATTCTAATCAATGGTCCAGTGATTGCAACAACAGAGGGCTGTAGCGCTTGTGCGCTGGTAACCTTGATAATTTCACCCAAACCTTGAGCGGCAGCCTCATTTTCATCGCCGTCTCCATTCAGAATCGCCTCACGGAAAGTCGGCAAAATCGGCGTGATACCTTTCGGCAAACAGAAACCGGGCAAGAGATCGGCATGTCGCTGATCGCGTAACGAACACTTTGTCGCACATCGGCAACGTAGGTCGCCTGCTGTTTTGGTTCAAGCGTCTTCGTTACAGCGTTCAGTGCCTCCTAGGACATTTGCAGAACGTCCTTATCGGAATCGGTGCACAGATGAATAAGGCCGCGCAAAAGTTGAGGAACGTGCATGGAGTAGTCGACGCGAGTTGTCGCGCAGAAGGCGCATAATATATCAAGTAATATGAATATATATATATATATACATACTGGGTGTCCCATTTTAATCCGCCACTTGCAATAACTTTAAAATCGTGCATCGGACAAAAAAATGTTACGGACAAAAATCAAATGGTTTCGAGGGGGACATCCGATGCAAGAACCCCCGCCTCCCCCGGACCCCCCGGGGGCGGAAACGAGGGAAAACCCTAAAATCCCAAACGGAACCCCCACCCTCCATTGCAGATTCTGACAAACCATTAAAAAGTATGCAAATTCCACTTTGAGACCCTTTCCTATCTTTGATCGATGGCGCTGCAAACAGCACCCTGTTCTCTCAATCCAACTCGAAAAAAAGGTGCACCCAAGCACGATATTCAAGTCCCCTTCAGTTCCCTGGGAAGGGAAGGGAGCAAGGGGCACTAAATCAGACATCCCCTCGACACCATTAACTTAAAGTTATCCCTATCAAAACCATTAACTTAAAGTTATCCCTATCAAAACCATTAACTTAAAGTTAATGGATTCGAGGGGGACATCCGATGCAGGAACCCCCGGCTCCCCCTGACCACCCGGGGCGAGAACGTTGAAAAACCCTGAAATCCCAAACGGAACCCCCCACCCCCCATTGCAGATTATGATAGACCATCAAAAAGTATGCAAATTTTATTTTGTGACCCTCCTCTTAACTTTGACTGATGGCGCTGCAAACTGCACCCTCCTTTCTCAGTCTATCAGTCTTCAACCCGAAAAGAAGGTGCACCCAAGTACGACACTCAAGTTCCCTTCAGCTCCCCGGGAGGAGGGGGGGCAAGGGTCACTAAATCAGATATCCCCTCGACACCATTAACTTAAAGTTATCCCTCTCAAAACCATTAACTTAAATTTAATGGATTCGAGAGGGATATCTGATGCAGTGACCCTCCTGACCCTTGCCCCCCTGCCACCCAAAGAACTAAAAACAACCTGAACATCGCACCTAGGCACACTTATATATATATATATATATATAACGAAAATATAATGACTGATAATAATTTTATATATACTATATACCATATATCATATATTATATATGTTATGGTACGAAATGCGATTAGTGTATAACGAGTGTGAAATTGAAAAAAATGTAGCAAAAGTTGCTCCGTGTTAAAAGTCAGTTAAGATGGATCGGGCATGTTGAGCGAATGCGTTTAATGAGCTTTTTGTTAAAAAGATTTATTTGAATAATTTTGATCTTATACGTTTGCGTGGACGTCCGATGAGTAGTTGGAGTGGTATGATTGAGCTAGCGTGAGCGTGAGCGAAAGTTTCCAAGTAGCAGGAATAAAAGAGCATGCGATGAAAGGAGGAATAATGAATGTGGATGAAGCGAAAGACCCTTTTTAAGAGCCTACACTTTCTGAGGCATTTAAACATCTGTGCCGAAGTTCAAAAACCTTATCGCATAATGTGACTAGATTATTGAAAAACCACAACTGTATTACTACTATTTACTACAAAATTTTAACTAAAGTTGTTTTCTGGTTGAATAAAAAGATTTTTTACCACACCCTTATAGAGTACATGGCGTAATTGTGTATATATGTTTTATTATTGTTTTTCATTTCATGTATGCAGAAAGAAAAAGTAAAAATTACTGAAAATGTTTTCACTCAGATAAAATCAACACATTTTGATTTTTTTTTTCATCATAGTGAAAATAAAAAAATAATCTAGCAATTTTTTATCAGTTTTATTTTAATAATTTTATTAATTTTGAATCATATTTCTAGTTTTTTTTAAATAATATATACAAAACAAAAACAACAACCAAATAAAAAATATTTAAAGATTTTATTTATTAGGCAAAATTCAAATCTAATATTTTTATCAAAAGTAAACAATCTAAAAATTTTAAATAAAAATATTGTTAATTACGAACTTTTCATCAATCCTCAACCCGAAAAAAAAAGTACAACCAAGCACGACACCCAAGATCCCCTCAGCCCCCCGGGAAGAGGGGGGGCAAGGGTCACCGAACCAAACATCTTCCTCGAAACCATCGACTCCAAGTTAATGCTTTCGAGGGGTATAACTTCAAGCCAATGGCCTCGAGGGGATATCCGACTCAGCGACCCCACCCCCCCCACCCCAAAAGAACCGAAAAGAACCCGAACATCGCACCCAGTCACAGCCCTCCCCCCAAATTGAAATCCACCAAACTGAGAAAAAAATGCTGCTTGCCGCGCCATCCATCAACGACAAACAAAAAGTCCCAAAACAAAACCTACACACCTTCCAATGGCCCACCAGAATCCACAACAAAAAATAGGGATATCGGGTATAACAACAGTAAACGGATGCTACGGCGAAGTTGTTATTGGCACTCACCTAACGGCTTTCTTTGACTCAACCAATCTGCTAATCCACGCCTCAGGCGAACGTCACCCTCTTAGCTCACGTGGTTGCCACAGTTCGCTAAAAAGGTAACTTGCCTTTCTGCACTCGTCGTTCCTGCCTCAGGCGAACGTCACCCTCTTAGCTCACGTGGTTGCCACAGTTCGCTAAAAAGGTAACTTGCCTTTCTGCACTCGTCGCTCAAAGCCTCTGGGTTACGTGGGAGCTACTGCTCGCCAGAGGGACGTTACCCTTTTAGATCTGCGTGGTTGCCACAGCTTCACCGAAAAGGTAACTACCTAAATTTGTCTCTGCTCGTCTCTTTTATACGTGAAAACTGGTTCAAACCGGATTTCCCCCACTCCAAAAGTGGTGGGGGTAAGAAAACAGTAGTTTACTGGAAAGCCGCTAGAGTTCATAGCAATGATCTGAATAATAATACTAAATAATAATTTAACTTATTCAACTATGCCGTAGTTAAAGAAATTATCAACATTTTAATTTTAATTATTAATTTGTATTAAACATAAAATTAATACCTATTATTATCATCATTTTCATTGTTTGTAAATGACATGAGTTTCCGATAATCATTATAGATGGCGCTTGTAAGATTCCAACCTTTTGACAACATGCATTTAAGATAAAAATTATCAACAAGAAATATTAACTAGTAATTACTGAGGCTATTTTAAAATAAGGTAAAAACAGTTCTGCAAGTATTTAAAATATTCTTAAATTTCTGACTGAATCGTAACATTTCATATTTCTAGGTTATGATCTTATTTAAATGGATTGGATTCGGAATGTCAAACCTGTAATCTGCCGGTGAATAAAACGTATCGTCACATCAAAATAAGGTAAAAACAGTTCTGCAAGTATTTAAAATATTCTTAAATGTCTGACTGAATCGTAACATTTCATATTTCTAGGTTATGATCTTATTTGAATGGACAAAAAACATGAGTAACCGATCATGGACATTCAACACATCTGTCAAAAATCAATTTGTCAAAATAACAAGCGCTCAGTTAATAATGAATTAATTGATTATTAACTGAACGCTCACCACCTTGACAAACCAACCCCTGACAGATGCACTGAACATCCATTATCAATCACTCATGCTTTCCACAATTCCGACCCTTCCCCCAATCAAGCCGTTTATTCTATGGTCCATACTCCACACTATTACATTCCACCACATGGCTTCCATGTTGCAAAAAAGACTCTGCCAGCTCCAGGCCCCGAAAAAGACCCGAACACAATCGAAAGCCCGCCCTCCAAACCTGAACGAGCCCCATTCAACATCCATCCCAAACCCTCCGACTGTAAAACCCACCATCCACATATATATATATATATATATATATATATATATATATATATATATATACATACATATACACATACATACATATATATTCATATATATGGGTGCCCCATTTTAATCCGCCACTTGCAATAACTTCAAAAACGTGCATCGGACAAAAAAATGTTCCGAATAAAAAGTAAATGGTTTCGAGGGGGACATCTGATACAGGGACCCTTGCTCCTCTTGGACCCCCTGGGGGGCAAGAACGGGGGGCAACTTTAAAATCTTAATAGGAACCCCCTATTTTTTATTGCAGATTCGGATAGACCATTAAAAAGTATGTAAATTTTATTTTGAGACTTTTTTTTATCTTTGATAGATGGCGCTGCAAACAGCATTTTTTTCTCAGTTTATGAGTCTTTAATTTGAAAAAAAAGGTGTAACTAAGTACGATATTCAAGTTTTTTTCAGTTCTGTGGGTGGAGGAGGGAACAAGGGTCATTGCATCAGATATCCCCCTCGAAACCATTAACTTTAAGTTAATGGTTTTGAGGAGGATAACTTTAAGTTAATGGTTTCGAGAGGATATCTGATTCAGTGACCTTTGCCCTCCCCCTGTTTCCAAAGAACTGAAAAGAACTTGAATATCGTACTTAGTTACAACTTTTTTTTCAAATTGAAGACTGATAAACTGAGAAAAAAATTGCTGTTTGCAGCGCCATCTATCTAAGATAAAAAAAAATCACAAAACAAAATGTACATACTTTTTAATGGTCTATCCGAATCTGCAATAAAAAATAGGGGGTTCTATTTAAGATTTCAAAGTTGCCCCCCGTTCCCGCCCCCCAGGGGGGTCCAAGAAAAGCAAGGGGCCCTGCATCAGATGTCCCCCTCGAAACCATTTACTTTTTATCTGTAACATTTTTTTGGCCGATGCACGTTTTTAAAGTTATTGCAAGTGGCGGATTAAAATGGGACACCCGTCGCTAGGAACAGTAGCGAACGCATGATATTTTTTCAATAAAAAGAGATAGCAATAGGTTTCTTTACTTCCATTTACGTTGCCATTCTTCAATATAATTGGTTACACATTTTAGTAATAAAATTAGAGTAAAATTGGTAAGTTATTGTAAAGATATTTAAGAAGCAAAAAAAATCTGCTGTATTTACCACAGAACTGACCGTCATCGTATTAAATAAATTTATGGGGAAAAAATAGAAATTTTTTAATAACGACAATTATTACAATTATGGTATCTAAAAACAAAACTTTCTTGATTTATATACTGGGTGTTCCACTTCAACCCGCCACCCGCAACAACCCCAAAATCGCGCATCGGACAAAAAAATGCCCCGGACAAAAAGTAAACGGCCTCGAGGGGGACACCCGCTGCAGAGACCCCCGAGTTTCTGATAATCATTATAGATGGCGCTTGTAAGATTCCAACCTTTTGACACCATGCATTTAAGATAAAAATTATCAACAAGAAATATTAACTAGTAATTACTGAGGCTATTTTAAAATAAGGTAAAAACAGTTCTGCAAGTATTTAAAATATTCTTAAATTTCTGACTGAATCGTAACATTTCATATTTCTAGGTTATGATCTTATTTGAATGGATTGAATTGGAATAAATTTTAATATAAAAACGTTTTAAATACAAAAGATAAATACTTATAAGACTTATCCAGTGGCGTAGTCAAATATTTTTTATTTAGACACGTTTTGAGATATAATAGTAATATATGGTTTGGTAGCATGTACACACTTAATCGAAACGATTAAGTGGGTACATGCTACCACCCATAGTTATTATGAAAACGTAACTAAATAATTGTAAGTAAAATAAATAATCAAACAACAAAATGTATTAATTTTTAACATAATTTCGCTATCACAGATTTTTTGTTTATATAAATATTCGTTATGTTTATAATAATGTATTAATGTAATATGTAAAAAGAAGCTAACATATTTTGAAATACAGGGAGTTTGCTTTTACCGCGATTTATCACAGCCCGAAAATAACCCTTAATTTTGAAGCTCTAAAGTGCAAAATTTGTGAGACAAAGAGCATAAGTATTTTATCAGTATTTAATTTATCACTTTAATTTTATGTAAATGAAAAATGGCCACATCGGTCCAAATGTATGATCCACTTTAAAAATATACTTTATATTTTATATTACCTACATTTAAAAAACATAAACAAAAAATATTTGATTATCCCATAAATTAATTACCTGTAATTTAAAATATAGGTATAAAAATATATATAAAACTAACCTTAGCTAACAAAATGGCCAATGTTTCGAGAACAGCAGCTTTAACATTCCAGCTGAACCGGTCTCCTAGAATTCTAATCAATGGTCCAGTGATTGCAACAACAGAGGGCTGTAGCGCTTGTGCGCTGGTAACCTTGATAATTTCACCCAAACCTTGAGCGGCAGCCTCATTTTCATCGCCGTCTCCATTCAGAATCGCCTCACGGAAAGTCGGCAAAATCGGCGTAATACCTTTCGGCAAACAGAAACCGGGCAAGAGATCGGACGAGCCCTTCATGTCGCTGATCGCGTAACGAACACTTTGTCGCACATCGGCAACGTAGGTCGCCTGCTGTTTTGGTTCAAGCGTCTTCGTTACAGCGTTCAGTGCCTCCCAGGACATTTGCAGAACGTCCTTATGGGAATCGGTGCACAGATGAATAAGGCCGCGCAAAAGTTGAGGAACGTGCATGGAGTAGTCGACGCGAGTTGTCGCGCAGAAGGCGCATAATATATCAAGTAATATGAATATATATATATATATATATATATATACTGGGTGTCCCATTTTAATCCGCCACTTGCAATAACTTTAAAATCGTGCATCGGACAAAAAAATGTTACGGACAAAAATCAAATGGTTTCGAGGGGGACATCCGATGCAAGAACCCCCGCCTCCCCCGGACCCCCCGGGGGCGGAAACGAGGGGAAACCCTAAAATCCCAAACGGAACCCCCACCCTCCATTGCAGATTCTGACAAACCATTAAAAAGTATGCAAATTCTACTTTGAGTCCCTTTACTATCTTTGATCGATGGCGCTGCAAACAGCACCCTCTTCTCTCAATCCAACTCGAAAAAAAGGTGCACCCAAGCACGATATTCAAGTCCCCTTCAGTTCCCTGGGAAGGGGGGGGGGGAGCAGGGTTCACTAAATCAGACATCCCCTCGACACCATTAACTTAAAGTTATCCCTATCAAAACCATTAACTTAAAGTTAATGGATTCGAGGGGGACATCCGATGCAGGAACCCCCGGCTCCCCCTGACCCCCGGGGCGAGAACGTTGAAAAACCCTGAAATCCCAAACGGAACCCCCCACCCCCCATTGCAGATTCTGATAGACCATCAAAAAGTATGCAAATTTTATTTTGTGATCCTCCTCTTAACTTTGACTGATGGCGCTGCAAACTGCACCCTCCTTTCTCAGTCTATCAGTCTTCAACCCGAAAAGAAGGTGCACCCAAGTACGACACTCAAGTTCCCTTCAACTCCCCGGGAGGAGGGGGGGGCAAGGGTCACTAAATCAGATATCCCCTCGACACCATTAACTTAAAGTTATCCCTCTCAAAACCATTAACTTAAAGTTAATGGATTCGAGAGGGATATCTGATGCAGTGACCCTCCTGACCCTTGCCCCCCTGCCACCCAAAGAACTAAAAACAACCTGAACATCGCACCTAGGCACACTTATATATATATATATATATATATATATATATATATATATATAAAACGAAAATATAATGACTGATAATAATTTTATATATACTATATACCATATATCATATATTATATATGTTATGGTACGAAATGCGATTAGTGTATAACGAGTGTGAAATTGAAAAAAATGTAGCAAAAGTTGCTCCGTGTTAAAAGTCAGTTAAGATGGATCGGGCATGTTGAGCGAATGCGTTTAATGAGCTTTTTGTTAAAAAGATTTATTTGAATAATTTTGATCTTATACGTTTGCGTGGACGTCCGATGAGTAGTTGGAGTGGTATGATTGAGCTAGCGTGAGCGTGAGCGAAAGTTTCCAAGTAGCAGGAATAAAAGAGCATGCAATGAAAGGAGGAATAATGAATGTGGATGAAGCGAAAGACCCTTTTTAAGAGCCTACACTTTCTGAGGCATTTAAACATCTGTGCCGAAGTTCAAAAACCTTATCGCATAATGTGACTGGATTATTGAAAAACCACAACTGTATTACTACTATTTACTACAAAATTTTAACTAAAGTTGGTTTCTGGTTGAATAAAAAGATTTTTTACCACACCCTTATAGAGTACATGGCGTAATTGTGTATATATGTTTTATTATTGTTTTTCATTTCATGTATGCAGAAAGAAAAAGTAAAAATTACTGAAAATGTTTTCACTCAGATAAAATAAACACATTTTGATTTTTTTTTTCATCATAGTGAAAATAAAAAAATAATCTAGCAATTTTTTATCAGTTTTATTTTAATAATTTTATTAATTTTGAATCATATTTCTAGTTTTTTTTAAATAATATATACAAAACAAAAACAACAACCAAATAAAAAATATTTAAAGATTTTATTTATTAGGCAAAATTCAAATCTAATATTTTTATCAAAAGTAAACAATCTAAAAATTTTAAATAAAAATATTGTTAATTACGGACTTTTCATCAATCCTCAACCCGAAAAAAAAAGTACAACCAAGCACGACACCCAAGATCCCCTCAGCCCCCCGGGAAGAGGGGGGGCAAGGGTCACCGAACCAAACATCTTCCTCGAAACCATCAACTCCAAGTTAATGCTTTCGAGGGGTATAACTTCAAGCCAATGGCCTCGAGGGGATATCCGACTCAGCGACCCCACCCCCCCCCCCCCAAAAGAACCGAAAAGAACCCGAACATCGCACCCAGTCACAGCCCTCCCCCCAAATTGAAATCCACCAAACTGAGAAAAAAATGCTGCTTGCCGCGCCATCCATCAACGACAAACAAAAAGTCCCAAAACAAAACCTACACACCTTCCAATGGCCCACCAGAATCCACAACAAAAAATAGGGTGCTCCATTCAAGACCTCAAAGCCGCCCCCCCCGCCCCCCAGGGGGCCCGGAGATGGCAAGAGTCCCCACACCAGACGTCCCCCCCGAAATCCTTCACCCCCACCCGAAACATTCCCCCGTCCGACGCACGCCTCGAGGTAGCTCAGCGGAATGGGTCCAATAATAGGCAGGAAGATTAAATAATGATATTTATTTAAACCATTATCAGATATCGGGTATAACAACAGTGAACGGATGCTACGGCGAAGTTGTTATTGGCACTCACCTAACGGCTTTCTTTGACTCAACCAATCTGCTAATCCACGCCTCAGGCGAACGTCACCCTCTTAGCTCACGTGGTTGCCACAGTTCGCTAAAAAGGTAACTTGCCTTTCTGCACTCGTCGCTCAAAGCCTCTGGGTTACGTGGGAGCTACTGCTCGCCAGAGGGAAGTTACCCTTTTAGATCTGCGTGGTTGCCACAGCTTCACCGAAAAGGTAACTACCTAAATTTGTCTCTGCTCGTCTCTTTTATACGTGAAAACTGGTTCAAACCGGATTTCCCCCACTCCAAAAGTGGTGGGGGTAAGAAAACAGTAGTTTACTGGAAAGCCGCTAGAGTTCATAGCAATAATCTGAATAATAATACTAAATAATAATTTAACTTATTCAACTTTGCCGTAGTTAAAGAAATTATCAACATTTTAATTTTAATTATTAATTTGTATTAAACATAAAATTAATACCTATTATTATCATCATTTTCATTGTTTGTAAATGACATGAGTTTCCGATAATCATTATAGATGGCGCTTGTAAGATTCCAACCTTTTGACAACATGCATTTAAGATAAAAATTATCAACAAGAAATATTAACTAGTAATTACTGAGGCTATTTTAAAATAAGGTAAAAACAGTTCTGCAAGTATTTAAAATATTCTTAAATTTCTGACTGAATCTTAACATTTCATATTTCTAGGTTATGATCTTATTTGAATGGATTGGATTCGGAATGTCAAACCTGTAATCTGCCGGTGAATAAAACGTATCGTCACATCAAAATAAGGTAAAAACAGTTCTGCAAGTATTTAAAATATTCTTAAATTTCTGACTGAATCGTAACATTTCATATTTCTAGGTTATGATCTTATTTGAATGGACAAAAAACATGAGTAACCGATCATGGACATTCAACACATCTGTCAAAAATCAATTTGTCAAAATAACAAGCGCTCAGTTAATAATGAATTAATTGATTATTAACTGAACGCTCACCACCTTGACAAACCAACCCCTGACAGATGCACTGAACATCCATGATCAATCACTCATGCTTTCCACAATTCCGACCCTTCCCCCAATCAAGCCGTTTATTCTATGGTCCATACTCCACACTATTACATTCCTCCACATGGCTTCCATGTTGCAAAAAAGACTCTGCCAGCTCCAGGCCCCGAAAAAGACCCGAACACAATCGAAAGCCCGCCCTCCAAACCTGAACGAGCCCCATTCAACATCCATCCCAAACCCTCCGACTGCAAAACCCACCATCCACAGACATATATATATATATATATATATATATATATATATATATATATATATATATATATATATAGTATAGTCTGAGTTGCTACCGTGATAATATGTTGTATATATTTATTAACGGGAAATACGGTATGTCAAGGAAATTAAAAGTTAGCGAACATCCAGTTATTTCTTTTTATTATTAGACAAACTAGTGGCGAAATATTGGTCTAATAATAAAAAGAAATAACTGGATGTTCGCTAACTTTTAATTTCCTTGACATACCGTATTTCCCGTTAATAAATATATACAACTATATATATATATATATATATATACATACATGTACACATACATACATATATATTCATATATATGGGTGTCCCATTTTAATCCGCCACTTGCAATAACTTCAAAAACGTGCATCGGACAAAAAAATGTTCCGAATAAAAAGTAAATGGTTTCGAGGGGGACATCTGATACAAGGACCCTTGCTTCTCTTGGACCCCCTGGTGGGCGGGAACGGGGGGCAACTTTAAAATCTTAATAGGAACCCCCTATTTTTTATTGCAGATTCGGATAGACCATTAAAAAGTATGTAAATTTTATTTTGAGACTTTTTTTTATCTTTGATAGATGGCGCTGCAAACAGCATTTTTTTCTCAGTTTATGAGTCTTTAATTTGAAAAAAAAGGTGTAACTAAGTACGACATTCAAGTTTTTTTCAGTTCTGTGGGTGGAGGAGGGAACAAGGGTCATTGCATCAGATATCCCCCTCGAAACCATTAACTTTAAGTTAATGGTTTTGAGGAGGATAACTTTAAGTTAATGGTTTCGAGAGGATATCTGATTCAGTGACCTTTGCCCTCCCCCTGTTTCCAAAGAACTGAAAAGAACTTGAATATCGTACTTAGTTACAACTTTTTTTTCAAATTGAAGACTGATAAACTGAGAAAAAAATTGCTGTTTGCAGCGCCATCTATCTAAGATAAAAAAAAATCACAAAACAAAATGTACATACTTTTTAATGGTCTATCCGAATCTGCAATAAAAAGTAGGGGGTTCTATTTAAGATTTCAAAGTTGCCCCCCGTTCCCGCCCCCCAGGGGGCCCAAGAAAAGCAAGGGTCCCTGCATCAGATGTCCCCCTCGAAACCATTTACTTTTTATCTGTAACATTTTTTTGGCCGATGAGCGTTTTTAAAGTTATTGCAAGTGGCGGATTAAAATGGGACACCCGTCGCTAGGAACAGTAGCGAACGCATGATATTTTTTCAATAAAAAGAGATAGCAATAGGTTTCTTTACTTCCATTTACGTTGCCATTCTTCAATATAATTGGTTACACATTTTAGTAATAAAATTAGAGTAAAATTGGTAAGTTATTGTAAAGATATTTAAGAAGCAAAAAAAATCTGCTGTATTTACCACAGAACTGACCGTCATCGTATTAAATAAATTTATGGGGAAAAAATAGAAATTTTTTAATAACGACAATTATTACAATTATGGTATCTAAAAACAAAACTTTCTTGATTTATATACTGGGTGTCCCACTTCAACCCGCCACCCGCAACAACCCCAAAATCGCGCATCGGACAAAAAAATGCCCCGGACAAAAAGTAAACGGCCTCGAGGGGGACACCCGCTGCAGAGACCCCCGAGTTTCTGATAATCATTATAGATGGCGCTTGTAAGATTCCAACCTTTTGACAACATGCATTTAAGATAAAAATTATCAACAAGAAATATTAACTAGTAATTACTGAGGCTATTTTAAAATAAGGTAAAAACAGTTCTGCAAGTATTTAAAATATTCTTAAATTTCTGACTGAATCGTAACATTTCATATTTCTAGGTTATGATCTTATTTGAATGGATTGGATTCGGAATGTCAAACCTGTAATCTGCCGGTGAATAAAACGTATCGTCACATCAAAATAAGGTAAAAACAGTTCTGCAAGTATTTAAAATATTCTTAAATTTCTGACTGAATCGTAACATTTCATATTTCTAGGTTATGATCTTATTTGAATGGATTGGATTCGGAATGTCAAACCTGTAATCTGCCGGTGAATAAAACGTATCGTCACATCAAAATAAGGTAAAAACAGTTCTGCAAGTATTTAAAATATTCTTAAATTTCTGACTGAATCGTAACATTTCATATTTCTAGGTTATGATCTTATTTGAATGGATTGGATTCGGAATGTCAAACCTGTAATCTGCCGGTGAATAAAACGTATCGTCACATCAAAATAAGGTAAAAACAGTTCTGCAAGTATTTAAAATATTCTTAAATTTCTGACTGAATCGTAACATTTCATATTTCTAGGTTGTGATCTTATTTGAATGGATTGGATTCGGAATGTCAAACCTGTAATCTGCCGGTGAATAAAACGTATCGTCACATCAAAATAAGGTAAAAACAGTTCTGCAAGTATTTAAAATATTCTTAAATTTCTGACTGAATCGTAACATTTCATATTTCTAGGTTATAATCTTATTTGAATGGATTGGATTCGGAATGTCAAACCTGTAATCTGCCGGTGAATAAAACGTATCGTCACATCCTCCTCTCACTTTCCAAAAAAAAAATAATTATATTTTATTTTTTTTTTCATGTTTCCGCTTTATAGATTTCACTACCTCAGCATATCATGCTGGGTAAAATTGACCGGCCCTGAGGCTCGGCGCGGACGAATGCCCAGATGTTCGGGGCAGTCACCCAGATGGTTGGGGTGACATTGTATAAGTGCCAGAATTAAAAATTTAGTTTCTGGTCTGGTTTTTTTTTTTTTGGTTGACGTGGTGCATTGTGGTTGTACACCGTTTGCCATTGGATACCGCCTCCGGGTCGCGGTACCGGGATCCGCATTCGCCGCCATTTCTGCGTTGATGGTTTCCCGGGACAGGTGGTTGGCAAAGTGGTGGCTGATGGAATGGGGGTTATCCAGAGGTTGGGGTTGGTTGGTTCTGGCCTCGGTGTGGGAGATGGAGTCCGTGGTGGTCCTGGTGGTATTGGGGTTATCCAGGAGATGGGTGAGGTTCGAGGCTTCTGAATCGGCTTCTGGCCTGGGCTGGGCATTTTTGGGGTCCGTGGATATTCGGGTGTCGTCGGGATCGGGGAAGTTTCGAGGGATATCCACAATGGGGGTGTGTCTGGCGCTGGAGGTGGCTGTGGTGGATCCGGGGACGCTTCCCGGTAGTAGGAAGGACTTGCTTCCGGCGGATCTGGGCTAAATATCTGTAGGAGGGTTTCCTGCAGACTGAGTTGACTCGTGCCGGGAACTACTGCTGGTGTTGACGGTGTTGCTGCTGTTGTTTGATGACGTGCTGGCCGGACCAACACGTTGCTGGTAATGCGGATGACTGGTCGGCGGCTGGATTCTGACCGACGTATCGGTAGGGTCGGTAGCCTCCAAGGCCGGAACGGGCTCGGCATCCTCTATAAATGCAGGTTTTAAGTCTTTTACATGAATATTTACCAATTTATTTCCGTTCTTGTTGTATAGGTTGTAGGTTAGTGGTAACATGCGTTTGTGAATCGTCCATGGACCGGAATATCAAGGACATAGCTTAGCGGCAATACCCTTTGTGGCAGAGGATAAGGTATGTTCACGGCGCATCACCTGATCGCCGGGGAGGAAGCTCAGGTTTCGTCGACGTAGATTATAATGGCGGCTTTGTGTGGTGGCCGCATGGGCGAGATTTATGCGTGCTAACTCTTGTGCTTCTCGGATAGCTTTCAGTCGGTGCAGATGTTCTTTGGAGATGGCTGTGGTAGGATCTTCGTCATCTTGTGGTTCTGCGACTAACTGGGTGGGTAGTTGTAACTCGCGTCCGAAGTTTAAGTAGGCCGCTGAGTATCCGGTTGAACTGTGCCGGCTGCTGTTGATGGCTAATACGAATTCAGGCAATAATGTATACCAATATTTTTGATTTTCGTTGCAAAATTGTGCCAGCATTGGTTTTAACACTCGATTCACCCGCTCTACAGGGTTGGCTTGCGGGGTGTATAGAGGCGTCAACTGCTGCCGAATATTATATTCGCGGAGAAACTTCCGCATGGTGCGATTAGCGAATTTGGTCCCGTTATCCGTGATTAGAGTTTTTGGACAGCCAAATCGGCACAGGATGAGCTCTCGGAATGCGCGTATGATAGCAGTAGCGTTGGATTGGCGGAGCGGACGATATTCAATCCACTTGGTCATGCAATCCTGGAATACGATGATATACTGGTATCCCTTAGTAGGGTGAGGCAACGGACCCAATATATCTGTCGCCACGGTGTCCCATGGTTTTCCAATTTTTGGGGGTCCCATTAGGCCGGCCGGGCCGCGTTGGTCTGCCTTGAATTTCTGGCAACTGGAGCATCGGCTGACATAAGTAGCGGTTTCTTTAAACATTCCTGGCCAGTAGTATCGCAGAGCTAGTCGGGCCAGTGTCTTTGCTATACCCAAATGTCCTGCTGTTGGATTATCGTGATTCTCGGCTAATATCTGCCGACGCTGCTCGGTTGGAATGCATAATTTCCACTCCCGGTCTGGCTCGGTGTCGGACAGATCAGCTGGATCCCAGAATCTCCGATGTAGCTGGTCGTTGATTATGCAATACTCAGGATAGTCTTGTGGCTGCTGGGTGACTTTCTGCAATGTGCGGTTATACCATGGACAGTCGTTTGCTATGGCATTGAGAGCAGGTAAGGCTTTGCGACTGAGCATATCCGCCAGATGGTTTAGTTTTCCTTTTCTGTAGATTATATCGAAATCATACTGTTGCAGAGTAACTGCCCAGCGTGCTAATCGTCCGGTGGGTTCTTTCAATGAGTCCAGGTACTTGAGGGCCTGATGGTCAGTAATTACGGTTAAGTGGTAACCCTCCAGGTAGCCACGTAGTTTCTTGATTGCCCATACGACTGCTAAGCACTCTTTTTCCATCACAGTGTAGTTTTTTTCAGTAGTTGTCAGCGTGCGGCTTATGTATGCGATTGCCGTTGGCTGTTCGATACAACCCTGTACCAGTGCTGCTCCTATGCCGGTGTCTGAAGCGCCTGTCTGTAAGATAAATGATTTGCTGAAGTCTGGACAGGCGAGAGCTGGTGTTGTGGTTAGAGCGAGTTGGAGTTGGTGGTATGCTGTATCCTGCTGTGGTCCCCATCTCCACGGTTGCTTTTTACGAAGCAGTGTTGTGAGTGGTGCCACTACCATAGAGAATTGATTGATGAAGCGACGGTACCAGGAAGCGGCGCCGAGGAGCTGTCGTAGTTTACGTACGTTGGTTGGCGGTGCCATTTTGGTAATAGCTTCTACTTTATCCGGATCAGTCTGTATACCCTTTTCGGTGACGACGTGTCCCAGGTATTTGATTCTTCTGAGTCCGAACTGGCATTTATCTGGGTTTATTTGCAGATTCGCTGCTTTGAGTCGCGTAAAAACTTCTCGCAGATGACAAATGTGCTCCTCCAGCGTGGTGCTTGCTATAACAATGTCGTCCAAGTAGGCGAAGGCAAACGGTTCTAATTCTGGGCCAATGACAGAGTCCAGTAGTCGTTGAATCGTGGCTGGTGCTGCGTGTAGTCCGAATGGCAAGACTTTGAACTGATAGAGGCCCTTACCGGGGACGGTAAAAGCTGTTAGTGGTTTGCTTTCCTCGGTAAGTGCAACCTGCCAATAGCCATTTCGTAAATCCAGAGTCGAGAAGTAAGTGGCAGGCCGTAGTTTGTCCAGAATTGCCGATATGTATGGCAACGGATATGCGTCTTTTTCTGTCACTCGGTTAAGTTGGCGAAAATCGATGCAGAAACGCGGTCGGCCATCTTTCTTGCGGACAATGACGGCTGGTGAACTCCATGGACTCTGAGATTTCTCGATGATTCCGTCAGCCAGCATTTTCTCAACTTCTTCATCAATGATTCTTTGTGTTCTTGGATTACGTGGTAGGTAGCGTTGCTTGATTGGCCGATTGTCTTTTAGCCTGATGTGATGTTTAATTTTAGGTGCGACTTCTTTTAATTTTGCAAACTCAGGCAACTCGGTGGCGAGGAATTCTGTGAGCAAGTCTTTTTCTGGCTGTGGCTCGATGGTTTCTATTTGCGTGATAACAGCGGATGGTGAGCGTAGAGTAATACGTTTCTCAACTACGTTGATGTTTGCTCTGAAGATTTCTAAGGCATCCATTCCCAGGATAACTGCATGCGTCAGCCGTGGCAGGCTTTGGAAGGACAAACGTTTCCAAATGTTGCTTATGATGCAGCCTACTGATAACGTTCCTTGTGTTTGTACAATGCTTCCGTCTGCTAATTGTACTTGTTGGTGGTGTGGCCGCTCAAATTTGGTTTGTTTGTCGATTAGGCCCTCAGCGATGTGAGCATCCATGTAGGAAAACATAGCGCCAGTGTCCACCAGCGCTCGGAACTTCTGGCCTTTGATGGAAACTTCAAGAAATAGACGGTGATCAGTTGCATATCCATCTTTTATTACTGGTAGTTCAATAGGTTTCTTAGTATCGGAGCGCTGTTGTGGTGTGAGCTGTGCCGGCCCCGTGTTGGTCCAACTCACTGCTCGTTTCCCGCCGTTTGCTTGGTTTGGCAGCCGCAGTCTCGAGTTAATACTCCCTGTCGATTGCAGTTCCAGCAAAACCTCTTAGGAGTGTTGCGGCAAGATTTCCGAAAATGTCCGTGTTGCCCACACCGCCAGCACTGAACGGATGCATCTGCTGGTGTACCGGTGACGGGTTTACTGCTGGTGGCTGTAACGGCATGTAGTCGAGACGTTTCCTTTACTGGTTTCAGCTCTTTCTGTAGCAGTTCGTATTCTTCCATTTCTTGTATCAGCTTTCGAATGCTGGTAACATCTCGGCGGCGAATGTATTGCCGGTAGTCAGGCAGCATGTTACTGTAGACTCGAAACAATTGTTGCTCTGGCGAGAGCTGGCCATATCGACGGATGAGGGCACGAATATCCGTCAAATAGTCCCGTCCTTTTTCATTCACGCGTTGTTTTCGTCCGTTTATCTCTTCTTCCAGCCGCAGGTTATAGTCGGAACCTACGTAGTACGTTCGGAAGTCGACTAGAAAATCTTGCCAGGTTTGCCATTCGTTGCGGTTGTTGCGAATCCACTGCAACGGAGTTCCTCGAAACAGTTCCGGTAATGCAGTTAAGAGATGTGTATCATGTAACTGGTAACTGTCTTTAAGTTCGCTTATGCGTTCCAGAAACGACACCGCATCGGTTTTCCCATCAAAGCATGTATTCCATTTGCGTACAACTTCGCAAATGTTGGCTGGTGCTGGTGATTGAATACCGCCGCCGTTTGTCTGTTCGTTGCCGCTAGCTTCGGTTTCGATGTCGGTGACGGTAGTTGTTGGCTGGTTTAGATGGCGGACGATTCCCACCATCTTTTTCCGGAGTTCCGCCACGCTGCCTGTAGCATCTTGTCCTAGTTGCCTCAGTCTATTTTGTAGTTCCTCTTGCCGTAGCTCGTACACCCAGTTTACGCCTGTTGCCGGTGGAATGTCCGCTGTTTGCTAAGAACCCTGTTGTGCTGTGTTGGTTTGATCTTCGAGAACCATTTTGTCAGATTCAGATGTCCCTGCTCGGGGACGTCAATTTGTAACGCTATCGTGGCGTGGTTGGTGATTTTTAGCGTCCAAACCCTTCGATGGCTTCTCTGGTTCACTCGGGCGCCACTGTATCTGAAAACAGAAACCTCGAAGGGGGAAACAGCCTCGAGGTAGCTCAGCGGAATGGGTCCAATAATAGGCAGGAAGATTAAATAATGATATTTATTTAAACCATTATCAGATATCGGGTATAACAACAGTAAACGGATGCTACGGCGAAGTTGTTATTGGCACTCATCTAACGGCTCGCCAGAGGGAAGTTACCCTTTTAGATCTGCGTGGTTGCCACAGCTTCACCGAAAAGGTAACTACCTAAATTTGTCTCTGCTCGTCTCTTTTATACGTGAAAACTGGTTCAAACCGGATTTCCCCCACTCCAAAAGTGGTGGGGGTAAGAAAACAGTAGTTTACTGGAAAGCCGCTAGAGTGCATAGCAATAATCTGAATAATAATACTAAATAATAATTTAACTTATTCAACTTTGCCGTAGTTTACAGAAATTATCAACATTTTAATTTTAATTATTAATTTGTATTAAACATAAAATTAATACCTATTATTATCATCATTTTCATTGTTTGTAAATGACATGAGTTTCTGATAATCATTATAGATGGCGCTTGTAAGATTCCAACCTTTTGACAACATGCATTTAAGATAAAAATTATCAACAAGAAATATTAACTAGTAATTACTGAGGCTATTTTAAAATAAGGTAAAAACAGTTCTGCAAGTATTTAAAATATTCTTAAATTTCTGACTGAATCGTAACATTTCATATTTCTAGGTTATGATCTTATTTGAATGAATTGGATTCGGAATGCCAAACCTGTAATCTGCCGGTGAATAAAACGTATCGTCACAAATTACAGATTTTGTAATACATAAATTTTAAATTCGAATCCACTCAAAAGCTATAAAAATTATTTCATATACTTAATTATAAAAAAAGTATAATAAAATAAATTAAATAATTTTTCAGAAGATATTTATAAAATAATCTGTAAAAACTTACCAATATAAAGTGATAATTTCGTCACTTGACTACAGCTCGAGATCAGCAACTAGAAAATAAAAGTCTATTAGTTGATTACGTAAGAAGATAATGTAATAAATATTCAAAAACTTTTGTAATATAAAATATTTATGTATGTAAACATTCTAACAAGACATAAACATATACATTAAGTGAAATTTATGTTTTCACTGTAACATGCTGCTGGTCAAAACCCTAAAGTGCATTATAAATAAGAGCTAGGTTGGTTAGGTTAGCAAAGAAGTATCATTTTATATGAGCATTTCAATAAATAAAGTAAAGTAGGAATAGAAGAGCATGTATGAGAGGAATAATGAATGTGGATGAAGCCGAAGTTGCTTGTTTGGATAGGAATGTTTGGCGGAGACTGATTTTGGGATGATGGAAAGAGTTTGTGCCACACCCTTTTGGGTATATGGCGTAATTGTATATGTATGTAATTATGTATGTATATAAGAAAAAAATTCTAGTAAAAGTTAAATAAATATTCTTGAAGCTGAATGAATAAAATAGTTCAACAGTTTGTAATTAATCACAAACGTACATTTGAAATATCCGAAAAGTTATTACTGTCGTTATAATACAATCCATTTTTTATTTAACAAATATTTTGAAATGTCATTCATATCAAAAAGAGAGTGGCTAGCGTGAGCGGAAGTTTCCAAGTAGTATGGGAATAAAAAAGAGCATGTATAAGAAAAGGAATTATGAATTTAATATCTCTATATAAATGAGTAGTTGGAGTGGTATGATTGATAGAGTGGCTAGTGTGCAGCGAAAGTTTCCAAGTAGTATGGAAATAAAAGAGAGCATGTATAAAAAAAGGAAATATGAATTTAATATCTCTATATAAATGAGTAGTTGGAGTGGTATGATTGAGAGAGTGGCTAGCGTGAGCGGAAGTTTCCAAGTAGTATGGGAATAAAAGAGAGCATGTATAAGAAAAGGAAATATAAATTTAATATCTCTATATAAATGAGTAGTTGGAGTGGTATGATTGATAGAGTGGCTAGCGTGCAGCGAAAGTTTCCAAGTAGTATGGGAATAAAAGAGAGCATGTATAAGAAAGGGAAATATGAATTTAATATCTCTATATAAATGAGTAGTTGGAGTGGTATGATTGAGAGAGTGGCTAGCGTGAGCGGAAGTTTCCAAGTAGTATGGGAATAAAAGAGAGCATGTATAAGAAAAGGAAATATGAATTTAATATCTCTATATAAATGAGTAGTTGGAGTGGTATGATTGAGAGGGTGGCTAGCGTGAGCGGAAGTTTCCAAGTAGTATGGGAATAAAAGAGAGCATGTATAAGAAAAGGAAATATAAATTTAATATCTCTATATAAATGAGTAGTTGGAGTGGTATGATTGATAGAGTGGCTAACGTGCAGCGAAAGTTTCCAAGTAATAGCGAATAAAAGTGAGCATGTTGTGAGAGGAGGAATTATGAATGTGGATGAAATTGCGAAAGTTGTTATTGTTTTAGCTTATATTTTGCACCTATAGCACATCCTCTTAAATTCGGAGAAATACTTAGAATACTTTTCGATAGAGCATAAAAAAATATATAATTTGGTTTTAGTTTAAATTTGCTAGCATGTGCCGTTTTGGTGCTAGAATTTTTTTTTTTTTTTATTTTTAGTTTTAATTTTTTTTTCTCAAAAACAATGAGGTGTAGATAAATAAGCGTAGCATGGAAAAATGCGGAACAATGAGTACGATAATTGATCGAAGAAACCATTATTCTAGGATGCATCGTTTAGTAGAAAAAAATTAAAAACAAAATTTTTGAAAATTTGACATTTACAGAATATGTTATTTCAGATCACCATTTTCATTAAGAGTTTTATTACTTTATAAAATTTCGCATTTACATGACCTGTTGAAACTATAGCAGCATAAAATAACCTATACACGACCACGATTACATATTTACAGAACCATAGACGTGGATGAGTCGTTCTAGATGACTATTGCTCCTATTCTGGTCATGAAATTTAGCTTAAATCTTTAGATTTAAAGAACTTTAAGTAAATTTCAATTCTGGTCACAACTTTAGCTTAAATCTTCAGCTTAAAGTCCTTTAAATTTAAATGTATATGGAAGGTGCTTTAACAGTTAAATTTGAGGTTACATTTACTTATTAAGTAGTTGTCAGAAAAGGTTGAAATTTATATTGGTGTGAAAAATATTTGCATAAAAATGAATATAGAAATGTTTGCAGTTTTCTTATATTTAGATTATTTTGAAAGGTAAGTAATTGAATAATATATGTTTCGTTAAATGTAGGCTTTATAAAATAAAATTATTTTTATAGGAACAATACAAGAATAGAAAGAAAAATATTACGAGACAATTTAAATACATTCGAAATAAATAACAACAAATTTTTAATTGATTTTTTGCTTGAAAAAATTAGTAGTATTGTAGTATGACGGTGTCGGTGGCACTAAATAACACTCGATTGTTTAGATAAGAAACTACATTTATTCATTAACACAAAAGATAATTTACATAAACTAATACACTCGAATTGAACATAAATGGTATTCACCAACAGTATAGTAATATGTATGTAAGTTGTCGCCGCTTCGCGTATTGTTGAGCGGCAGCTGTTTGTACGTAAGTAACCGCCCGTGTGTGTGTGTGTGTGTGTACGGCGGCTTGTAGATGTGTGTGTACGTGTGCTCGCTGTCGCCAGAAGTACGTGTGCTTGGCTTGGCGAGCGTAGCGTAACTCCCCGCAAACCCTCGCGCGCTGTGCTGTCGAGAATATGGATGATGCAATATTCCCACCCTTAAGACGTATGAAAGCAGTGTTACCACATTCCTCCCCTACAACAATAAAAAAGAATAAAAAAAAAAACATTATTAATACATGTATCGTTTGGGGGGGTTCCTCTTTCGAGCAGGATTTCTTCGCGGAGTAACGGTTTCGGTTAGCGTTGACGACTCTGCCAGAACCTCTGCTGTCTCCGATCTTGTACTTTCCGACAAATCGTTTTCTTCATAATGGCTTTCCAACACCAATGATCCCGCATTGTTCACCGGCTCTGGGTCTTCAGGCTGTCTCTCTTGTTCCTGGTAAGACTGACTCCGAGTATCCTCATAGGTGATGTCTGTGTCTGTATCTAGTGTACGTCTTCGAATTTGGTCAGCATGCTTACGTCGAAGTGTGCCATTTACCTCGACGATGAAAGATAGGGGTCCAGTTTGTCTAATTATTAGGCCAGGAGTAGATCCCTTATCCAAAGGATTATTTACCCAAACCGGGTCGCCCTCACTGAAGAAATTTGTTTTAGCTGAGCGGTCATGGAGTTGTATTTGAATTAGCTGTTCATGTTCTATGTTTTTAATCACGTCAGGCTTCAAAAGGTCAAAACGTGATCTGAGGTGGCGTCCCAACATTAGGTTGCTAGGCGTTCGATTCGTTGATCGTCTGATGGTGTTCCTATATGAAAATAAGAAATTGTAAAGCCTCTCCAACTGATCAATGGACTGATCACTTCCACGCATTCTGTTCTTGAATGTCCGCACAGCGCGTTCAGCAAGCCCATTTGATTTAGGGTGATATGGCGTTGTTTTTACGTGCGTTATACCATTTTCAGTGCAGTAGCTTTCAAATTCTTCGGAGGTTAGTTGGGGTCCGTTATCGGTGACAATAAACTTTGGGAGGCCAAAACGAGCAAATATTTCTCGTAGGGAGTTTATAGTACACGTTGAGGTAATATTTTTCATTGGCACCACCTCCAACCAACGAGTGTAGGCATCCACAAGGATCATCCACATACGTCCTTCGAAAGGCCCTGCAAAATCTAAATGAAGACGACACCATGGCTCAGGAGATACTCCCCACGGATGAAATGGAGCATTCCGGTCATTTGCTTTGGCCTGTTGACAAAAATGGCATTTTTCAACTTTCCGCACAATATCGGTGTTTATGCTTGGCCAGTAAATATGCAGTTTCGCCAACGACTGCATTGCGGTGATTCCTGGATGGCCATCATGTAGCATTTCTAATATATCGCCCTGTAATGCCGTAGGGATGCAAATTCGACCTTTCCATAAAACGGTATCCTCTTCAAGCGACAACTCTGTGCGTTTTTCGTAATAAGGTATAACATTGTTTTCAAGCTTCTTTTTGTCGGGCCAATGAAATTGTATAAAACGGATGATTTTCGAAAGTGTTTCGTCTTTGAGTGTTTCATACTTAAGGTCCTCCTTCTTAATTGGGAGCTTGCGTATTCTTAAATGTAATAATTGAGCATGATTTGGCAAGCCTGATCGTTCAATTTTTAATTGCGGAAGCCTGGACAGAAGATCCGCAGGACAATTTTCTTTCCCTGGGCGATATTGTACATCAAAATTATAGCTATTTAATGTCATTGCCCAGCGCAATAACCTATTGCTTGCAACTTTAGGTGTTTGGCGATTTTCCCCAAAAATGCGTTCTAAAGGTTTGTGATCAGTTGTTAAGATAAATCTCCTTCCATACAAGTATTGATGGAACTTAGTCACTGCGTATACAAGACCAAGAGCTTCCTTGTCTATAGTGGAGTAACGTTTCTCTACTTCGCTAAAAGAACGAGACGCAAAAGCGATTGGTTTCAAACTTCCATCTGGGGATTTATGCAATAGCACTGCCCCGGTGCCAACGTTGCTAGCGTCACTGGAAACTATCAGGGGCTTCTCCGGATCATAGTGGACCAGTGTGTCATTGGAGGTCAAACATGACTTTAGTTTCTCGAAAATTTCTGTATCCTCAACGGTCCAGTTCCACTTTGCACCTTTTTTAAGGTGGCGATGTAGAGGAACACAGTTGACATGTAAATTCTCGATAAATTTTCCGTAGTACGTTATGGTGCCCAGGAATGACCTCAGTTGTGTTGTGTTTTCCGGCCTTGGCATCTGTATAATGGCTTCAATGTGGTCTTCTGTTGGATGTAATCCATTTTCATCGATCCTGTGACCTAGGTATGTGATGTTGTTTTTGAGCCAGTCGCATTTGGACTTTTGAGTTTTGAGTCCCGCACCTTGTAAACGGCGCAGGACTTCTCTCAGACGTTGTGAGTGTAATGTAAGATTTGGTGCCGTTATCAGAATGTCATCAAGATAGCAGGCTACACCTTCTATTCCTGAAAGAATTTGGTCCATGGTTCGCTGAAACAGCGCCGGTGCAAAACTGATACCAAAAGGCAATCTTTTATACGTAAAGTATCCTTTATGGGTTGCGATCACCAGATAATTTCGGGAATCGGGATGAACTTCCATTTGTAGATACGCGTCTTTGAGGTCAATTTTTGAAAAATGTTTTCCCCCAGTAAGCTTTGCTGTTATGTCCTCAAAACGCGGTAGTGGATAATTGTCGATTTGTACATGTTTATTTATGGTCACTTTAAAATCGGCACAGATTCTCAGTTTTCCATTTGACTTCATGGCGACCACGATAGGGGAGGCCCATTCAATAGGAGTGTTAGTTGTGTCGATTGGTTCTAGTACTCCTTCCTGAACTAACCTGTCGAGTTCTGTAGCTACTTGATCCTGTAGTGCCAGTGGTACATTTCTCGGTCTGAAACTTTTTGGTGTGATATCGTCATTAATGTGTATTTTGGCTTGATGTCCTTTGATGATACCCAATTTATCTTCGAAAAGTTCGCCAAATTCTTCCAAAACTGTTTCTATCAAGTTTTCCGATGCTACTTCCTCCTCCCCCCGTTTTGTGGGAAAGCCAATTTTATTTTCACATGCAGGCGTGTTTACTTTGTCATTTCGACTCAAATGACAAATTTTTGCGCCTGGAGGTAATGGTAATTTAAAAGCTAAAACCCAGTCTAAACCAAAAAGTGGTATATCATCTGTTTCAGTCACATATAAAGGCAAAAACATTTTCTTGCCAAAGGCTTTAACGTTCACCATTGATTTTCCCATAGTTTCAATTGGTTGATCACCGTAAGCTATCAAATTGTCTGTTTTTGTTAGCCGTGGTTTTCCGATGTTTTGCCAAGTTGTTTTACCTACGACGGCGTGTACAGAGCCTGGATCGTAAAGCATATCAGTACTGTTGTTATTAATAAATGCTGATAGCATTATTTTGCTAGATGAACTGACATTTCGTACGTTTGATACCTTCCGATCACAGCTTGTATCTTCGTTGTCGGTTGTACTGTCGTCCGAAAGATCTTCGTTTTCTAAATTGTTTTGATTTTGTATACAGCGCGTAGAACGTTTCGATCGCTCTCCGTTTTTCGTTACTCGAGAGTTTTGTTTGATTAACGCGTTTCCGGAAATGATGCACACGCGAGAAAAATGATTTTTTTCACCACAACTGCTGCAAACTTTCTCGAAAGCTGGACAGTTCCTTTGACGATGTTTAAGTTCGCCACAATACAGACAATCCGTATCTGGGTGTAACTCACGAATTTGTGTTTTTGAATTACTCGACGAAACGCGTTTTTCATGTTTACTCGATTTATTTACGCGGTTTAAATATTTATCTGTATACGGCACTGATGGTGTCAAACACGTAATCTGTTCTGTTTGTATTGAAGCTTGCTCTAATACTGTAGCTGCAGTTTCAACATCTTTAAAAGTTGTTGTATTAGAAAAGTGTTTTTGAATAATCTTTTCTTGCCATTCACGATTATTTATACCGAAAATGAGTTGGTCACGCATTCTTTCATCTAATCCGTTTCCGAAACTACAGTCACCTGCTAATGCACGTAATCGATTTACATATTCAGTCACAGTTTCATTTTCTTTACGATAACAACCGGCAAAGTTTATTCGTTCTACGAAAATATACACTTTTTTGCAGTAAAATTGGTTTAATACACTGACAAGTTCGATATAAGTCTTTGTTGTAAGTTTTTCTGGTTTAAAGTGATCTGCTAATAATTTGAAAACCTGCGGGCCTACCTTTGAAAGAAGTAAATTTCGTCTTTCACTTTCACTTTCATTTGTTAACAATCCATGCATTTCCAACTCTAATTCAAATCTTTGCAAATAATAGTCCCATTGTTCGATATCAGGTTGAAATTTGTCGAAATGAAAATGTTTATACGGATTTTCGTTTGTATCTGCCATTTTTAATATGTATCACAATGTTACAAACTTGCACAAAGAACCGTTAATACACTTGTTTTTCACTTAAATCCTCGTCGCCAAAAATGTAGTATGACGGTGTTGGTGGCACTAAATAACACTCGATTGTTTAGATAAGAAACTACATTTATTCATTAACACAAAAGATAATTTACAAAAACTAATACACTCGAATTGAACATAAATGGTATTCACCAACAGTATAGTAATATGTATGTAAGTTGTCGCCGCTTCGCGTATTGTTGAGCGGCAGCTGTTTGTACGTAAGTAACCGCCCGTGTGTGTGTGTGTGTACGGCGGCTTGTAGATGTGTGTATACGTGTGCTCGCTGTCGCCAGAAGTACGTGTGCTTGTCTTGGCGAGCGTAGCGTAACTCCCCGCAAACCCTCGCGCGCTGTGCTGTCGAGAATATGGATGATGCAATATTCCCACCCTTAAGACGTATGAAAGCAGTGTTACCACAAGTATAATTAACATTATTAATAAATTGAAGCCATATATATCGGCATCTGAACGATCCAATTCCATACCATTCCACCTAAAAGTGTTAATAGCAATTTACTATTATGCAAATGGACACGTTTTGACGTTTTGACAGTTTTACACTTAAAGATAACATACTGCGCATGTGCACAGCATTGCCAACTTAGGAATAAAATTCTTTAAATTGCTAAGCTTAAAGATGCATGTTCAGAATTGCTTTATTTAAATTTCTTTAAGTCGTTAAGTTAAAGTTTGCTTTAAGCTAAAGATCTTTAAATTTAAATGTGATGACCAGAATAGCGGCATATATAGATTAACAAGTTTATTACTCCACACAGTAAGCTTTTCAATTTTTCACTTATAGAATATATTCGTATTACTTTCTTTGGACTGAATTGATTAAGCCGAGCACTGATATATTTGATTCATTTTAATTTATTTTGTTTTTGTTTCCCTGAACTTGTTGTATATTCATATTGTTGTTTTTTTATTTCTCGGTTTTTCAGTTCTTTTTACTCTGAACACTGAAACACCCCAAGAAATAAAAAAAAAACAATATTTGATTCACTTTAATACAAAATTACACATTTACAAGATCTGTTGAGACTATAGCCGCATAAAATTACCCATACAAGTCATAATTACCACCATAGCCACGAATGAGTCGTTCTAGATCAAGTAGTGAATTGACACATTCTTGTGACCTGTAATTATTTAGTCTGCAAATATTAAATAAATGAAAAAAAGAAAAAGAAGTTAATTAGGTACTACATTTATTTCTCTTATCGTCTTCGAAAAATTACAAAGAATTAGAAAAAATAACTTATTAATCATAAAACAATAAATATACATGTATAAATGAAAAAAGTATTTATTTAATGTAACAACTGGTGCTGCAAAGATTTTGTTAGCATAAACTAGACGAATTACATCAAAAAAATCTTTATTTATAATTTCTTCTGAAAATCTCGCGGGCCGGATAGAAACTTTTCGCGGGCCGTAATAAGTAGTAAGAATAGAAGAGCATGTATAAGAGGAATTACGAATGTAGATGAAGCTAAAGTTGCTTGTCTGAATAGGGATGTTCGGAGGAAACTGATTTCGGGATAGTGGAAAGTGTTTGTGCCACACCCTTTTGTATGTATGTAAAAATATAAAATTATAATGTTATATAATTTATACATTACGCACTTATTGATATGAAATGAAAAAAAAAACATTTATATATTTCATTGGTAGGTTAGGTTGACGGATTGTAAATTTCACCCCTGCCCTAATTCTAGCGAGGGCAATTAGTGTTGTACATATCTTGCATATCATCTACACGCCACGAGACTTCATCATATTGATGTGATGTGAATGTGGAACTAGTCATAACAAATCCACAACGAATGGTGGGGCGGGGGAGGGTAGTGGGTCAAAGGGAGGCAGGCAGCTCGGCAGGCAGCTCGGCAGCCAGTTTGACAGTAGTAATTTAACAATGATACGAAACGGGCTGAAACTCTCTGACTGCTATAACTGTGTAGCTGAAGCTGAAGCTGAAATTTATTCAAATACTGTTTGTGTTAGTATTAACACGGCCAACACGTGTATTTGTTACAAATGCTCTTGCTCTGTATGGGGGCATAGGACACTTCGCCGACTGGACACAACGCCGACCGGGGACACTACGCCGACCGTGGACACTACGCCGACCGTGGACACTACGCCGACCGTGGACACTACGCCGACCGGGGACACTACGCCGACCAGGGACACTACGCCGACCGTGGACACTACGCCGACCGTGGACACTACGCCGACCGTGGACACTACGCCGACCGGGGACACTACGCCGACCAGGGACACTACGCCGACCGTGGACACTACGCCGACCGTGGACACTACGCCGACCGTGGACACTACGCCGACTAAAGTCGGACCGGGCCGGGCCGTGCCGTGCCGTGCCGGGGATGTGTACGTAAATGACCATTACTCATAGACCTGTCATTCTGGGATAGGTTGTATATTAGTCTGTCATATCAAGCTAACCTGACTTTATATATGTGTTATTGTTGTGAATAATAATGACATAATTGTTGTAAAAAAACGTCATATATAGAATATTTCATAGATACCCAGTAGAGATAATCTGTGATTAGAATATTAATGTTTCTCTATAAATCTATTCTATTACCGATAATTTGACTAATTAATTATAGTTTGTTGATAATGTATCGCAGAAACATTTTATTGTAATTCACACTGATTTGCAATAATTTATTTGTGGAAAATATTCAGAGTTTATAAAACTTCATTCATAGTTTTGAAATTAATGCATAGTAAAAAACATGTACGTAAAGTAAGCAAAACAACTTTGACATATCGAAAAAAGAAAAATGTCAAAATTTGGTGTAAATATAGTGTAAATATTATGGTGTGCAAACCAAAAATTTGGTGTTTTGAATTTTAAAAAAATATGGGATGTTTTGCTAACTTTACGTAAAGTTAGCAAAACAATTATTAAAAACTGACCAATAACAAATGACTAAATATCATGTACACTAAAAAATGGTGTAAATTTGGTGCTCCAATAATTCATAAACAAAAATTTGATTGAACAAATAATTCGTCCGTTATTAACAAATATAAACTATTTTGTAAATGACTACTAAATTTTAATTTTGTTATTAAATTTCGATGTAAAGTAGTATTAAGTTTATTTATATTGTATAATCGTACTTTTATGAAAACCATTCAAATCAATTTTATTTACTGCATAAATAAAGTATATATTTTCAAAATACAATAACCCGTATTCCCACCTCTTCTGTTTATGAAACAAAATATATAATTTATATAATACTTCTATATATCTATATATCTATATATTTTGTTATATCTAATATTATATAATTCAAATTAATTAATTAAAATTGTTTATTCAGTAATTTTAAGTAAACGTCAAAAGTACTTTTGATAAAAATCACTTTTAAAAGTGAGGTGAGAATATGGGCCATTATTTTGACCACTTCGACTGAGTTAGAAAAAAATATAAATTATTAATCGAAGAAAATCAGATTATATTTAATTCAATTAAATTAAGTTAAAATTCAGCTAAAATAAAAAGCTATGTGACAATATCAGTTTTTCCTCATCGGCAAATTCAAACAAAACCAACCAATATGTGTCTCACAAACTTAAATAACAACACAACAGTAATAATTTAAACCTAAAATATGTTCAAGTTAAAATCTAATACCGTAATATGGTTGCGAAATGAAAGATGGGGTTGGGGAGGGGGGGATGCTGAAATATATATATACAGTGGCGCAACCAAGGGGGGGGCCGACGGGCCTCGGCCCCCCCCAAGGCTAGCAGAATTAGCACAATTTTTATTCGTTTAGTCATATATTCAGCAGTCACTTCTAATGCTACAATTATTTACCCCAAAATATTGAGCAAACATTCATTATTTTAAACTATTAATTATTCGATTCATGTAAGATAAAGTGAAAATCTGATTAGTATTTGCTTTTTTTTTGCTTCTCCAAGATAAAATTTTTGGGCCCCCCCCAAGACAAAATCCTGGCTGCGCTACTGTATATATATATATATATATATATATATGAGTAAGAAAACAAAAGCTAACCTCAGTCTGACAGCGTGCAATAGACAAATGTCAAAACTTTCAAGATGGCGTTACACAACAGCACTATACTATATTTTTTTTAAGAAAGCAGTAGTAGGCGGTACCAGCGCGATCCGTTTTACACTGTTCCAAATTAAATTATATATATGAAAATTAAAATATTTAGCGGTAAATTCAAATTTAATAATAATATTCTTTATTTAACATTCAATAATTATATCGAAGAAAAATTAAAACAAAAAGAAAATTTACAATAGAATATTTAAATAGGACTATATTTAAAATTAAATAGAAATGTTTTTTTTTTTAAATTTATCTTTTATTTATATGAAAATAATAATATTATTATAATTTGAGTTTATTAAATTATACAATACAATACAATTATACAGTAAGTATAGAATAAAGTACATAATTATATTTCCTATAGTGCAACTTGTTATAAAAATATAATTAAATATTATAGTATAACATATATTTTTGCAAATTTCGTTATTCACAATGTGCGTACATTAGCACAGTGAAATACTACTACTTTTATTATATTATTATTCGAATAGAGATATAATTTCCAACACTGCAATATTTTAAGAAAATATGTAAAATGACAATGGTTTTCGATAATTTTTATTTACAAAAACAACCAAACAATGTTATGTAAATTACATAAAATTGTTCGCTACCAGAGGCGTACGAACATTAATTCATTTTAAAACTACTTAATTTTAAAACATTTCTCTTAATATATACTTTCAAAATTATTTTTAAATATATTTATTCACTGACTTTTATATTTTAACATTATTTAAACTTCTGTTTCCGTGTTAATAATCAAAAAATACGCTAGCAATATATCCACTGTAAACTTTCGTTTCTACGCATATGCTTATAAATTTGGATTGAAACAACAGAGACAAATAGAAAAAGTTGAGATAGAAATTTATTCTTCTACAGAGTAAACTTGCCCACAATTTTAACCAATTACAAGCAAGGAAAAATAGCTCCTATCTTCTGCCTGTCTGTCTTCTTAAAATAAATAGAGTATAGAAGGAGAGATGTGCGGATAGGGGTGGTTTAGAGAAAATGCAATTTTCAGTTGTAAAATATTATATAAAGCGGAAAGTACAAATACACGTGTCATATCGTTAATTCACAAGCCAACGAAACGTAATAATTTATAATGCTGTATAATTGAACGTTAAACATGTTACCAACTTTAAATAAATAAAATATTCTCTAACATTTACTACACACTTGGAATTATATTTCTTCCATCATGAGAAAAAAATTCACCACCAGGTTCAGCTATAGAGTTTTAAGAATAGTTAAAAAATTTCATTACTCAATCAATTAATTTATAGATATTAAAAATAGATAATTGTAATACTGTCATTGTAAAATCATGATGTAGTGATTTTAACCCACTGTTAGCTTTCAAAGTATTATTTCTCGACAATTACAGCTGGTTTCATAATAAACACTTTCAATAAAGTCCACTTTAAGCCGGCAAAAAAGCATTATTTTATTGGCAGCAACAAATAATTTTGTCATTAGAAATTTGCAAAGTTAATAAAGAAGCATGGTAAATGTATGAATTACAATAAAATAAAATAGCTATGGGAAAATAATTCTTAGTTTGTAGGCATACCATAATCTAGAGGCAAAACTCTGCAACAAAATTCGAATTTTGTACGTACACGCATTTAGCTAAATTTGCTAAATTAAAGTTCTAGTTAAATATGTACATATAGCATATTGCCTCTATTGATAACAGGGTTTTGCAAAGTCATTTAATACACTTTGATTACATTGGCCATTATTAGCGTTTGGTACGGTGTCTGTAACATTTTCAAAAAAAAAAAAAATTGTATATAGAAATCCTTCATATAGCCTCTAGAATCTAGATGACGAATCTGAACTTAGTTTATGTGGGTGTATGGATGTGCGTCGTCAGCTCGCTCGCTCGGTCCTCAGACAAAATTTTGTGATCGCAACTCCTCCTAGACGGTTTAACCGATTTTAATGAAATTTTCAGGATAAATTTGTCTAGTGCCCAAGATGGTCATGTGGTTTTGGTATTTTCCCGGGATGCCAACTTTCCGAGAAAAACATTACTAAAGTTTTTAAGAATTCATTGTGGCTACATTATTTATCCAATTTTGATCAAATTTTCAGGAAAGATTCCTATAGTGCTCAAATAAATTACATAATTTTAATATAATACAGTGTTGCCAACTTTCCGAGAAAAAAATTACTAGTTTTTAAAAATTTATTACGGCCATGTTGTTTAACCGATTTTGTTCAAATTTTCACAAAAGATTCTTCTGATATCCATATAAATTAGATAATTTCAACAAAGTAGTGTTGCCAACTTTCTGAGAAAAAAATTACTAAAATTTTTAAAAATTTATTACGGCCATGTTGTTTAACCGATTTTGTTCAAATTTTCACAAATGATTCTTCTGGTATCCATATAAATTAGATAATTTCAACAAAATACAGTGTTGCCAACTTTCTGAAAAAAATACTAAAATTTTTAAAAATTTCTTATGACCACTTTATTTAACCGATTTTAATCAAATTTTCACTAAAGATTCTCCTGGTACCTGCATAAATTATGCAATTTTATTAAAATACAGTGTTGCTAACTTATCGACAAAAAAATTACTAAAATTTAAAAAAATTCATTGTGGCTACATTATTCATCCGATTTTGATCAAATTTTCAGAAAAGTTTCTCTTAGTGCCCACATGAATTATAATTTTATTAAAATTCGGTGTTGCCAACTTTCCGAAAAAATTAATAATTTTCTAAAAATTTGTTATGTCCGCATTATTTATCCGATTTTAATGAAATTTTTACAGAAGATACCCTTAGCGCCTATAATATTATATATTAGCAAAATACAATGTTGCCAACTTTCGGTGAAAATTTTTTTTTATTCCTATTTCTTATCATTTATGTGATAATGTCAAAGTGGTCTATATATGGGTCAACCCATATACTTCTAATCTTGTTTCTATTATGTTTGAGTCTAAGTACTAATTTAAACGCTCATGTCAACACTCCACTCCAGTGAGTGATGTTACACATTCAGATATAAAAATAGATGACACGTGTCCTACAAGCCAAGACCGATTGTCTTTTATCACTATATTTTCTATGTAGGTATAATACAAAGAATGAGTAATACGTAAATAAAATGAATTCCGCAGTCTAGTAACTTTTATTTGCAACACTTGCACTGCTAGTATAAACCTAGCAGGAGTAAATCCAGCTGTAAAAAAGCCACTTTAAAATGGCTTATCCGCGCATTACATCAGCATCACTCGGCCAAACCATCATTTCAACAAGCTTAAGTACAAGTCTCAGCACTTTTTGGCTCAGACACAACACCCCACCCTTCCCGCATCAATACCATCCTACTCCACTAACTCACTAACTCATCACTGCGCTAGTATTAGTAGTAGTAGTGTAGTAGTAAATCCTTCGTCTCCTGAATCTTCCTTCAGGAATCGTCAAGGACCATATAACTGTGCTATGCTGTGTGTGTGTGTGTGTGTGTGTGTGTGTGTGTGTGTGTGTGTGTGTGTCTTTCGCGCCGTTTCGTTTCTGTAGACCTCTGCCGGATGGTTACGCAACTAAATATAAATGTATACAACCACGGACGTGACAGGTTCAAAACAACAAGCTAGCTAGGTTAGCGTTGTTATTTTGTTTATAATTGGACTGGAAATACAATATGTGAGAATTCTTGCTGTTATTACTCATTCATAGTACCTTTTGTGAAGAAACTGCGCGTATACAGTGTGTGTGCTTGAACAAAAAACTACATGCTACCACAACAGTTTATTTTGTTTTCCTTAATTGCTTGTCGTTGTTATGTTAATAACATAAATAGTTAAGATATCGTGTATGTTTTAAACTGAAATACATAAAACTGTACAGAATTTGTATACAAACCTACCAATACCTACATACTTTTAAAATAAAAAATAATTTTCCTAATATTAAAGAACTTTGTAGCCCAGGGGAATCGGTAAAACATTGAAGACAAAAATAAATTCTTTTTTCTTCAAGCATATCATAATATTAATATTACGTTACCATATTGCATATAATTATCATGTTAGAAATGCAGATAATTCTTATATTACTAAAAAGATCAAAAAGTAATAGGTAGGTACTACCAATAATACTTACTTGAATATAATAAATTGCCGAAATATATTAACGATTTAAAACAAATTTGAAATTAAAATTTTTTTGCAAGTTAAAAATTAAATAAGTTGATAATTCGATCAATTACAAATGTCATCTATTATGTAAATATTATGCTACATTAGTAGATTTCCTGTAATTTTTATAATTTTGTAAATATGTATTAAAATGTAATTAATTAACCAAAAAGCTAAATAAAGTTTGATTATTATTATTATTATTATTATTATTAATGTGGTGGGGCTTTCTGCAGGGCAGGTTAAGTTAAAAGGTTAGTTTGTTATTATTATTAACCAAAGCTTTTTGTTTGGTTATTATTTAATAACCGTTTATTCATTCAAATTAATTAAGAATATTTTGCAAAATTTGCCTCCCGAAATTAATTACAATAAAAACATACATATTAGTCAAAGTTAATAAAAATCATCGAGTAAAATTTAATAAACTTTAATTAAAAAAACAATAATTAATTAATAATAAACTTCAATATTCATCTTCAACTAATCAACAATTAATTAACCCATGTTTTAATTATTCCCTTTAGTCCGAAAAAAATTTAATATCGAGCGAAAATTCCGAGCCTATAGAAGAAGCGAACCGAGCCCAGCCCGGTAATAAAAAAATAAATTTCGTTTTTGTGTCTTATAATATATTTTTAATTAAATTACAAGACACGCAGTATCAACGAAATTGCAGCCTACTTAATTTCAATTTCTTATTTTACGTCTCTTTCATCCCAACCCCCTCTGGGGACGCCACTGAAACAGAAGAAAAAAACCAACTTCGTTTCGTAGCTAATCATGCAAGATGGAAAAAGAATTTTTGAAGACAAGAAGTTTCCTTAGTGACTTTTTTAATCAGTTCGAATATAAAGATATAACGTCATAATTTCTTTTTTAATGCTAACTTTACACCCCTACATGATTTTGTGCCGACCAATCAAATCAAGACAATTGAAATTTGATTCTTTTGTTTCAACTGTAAAATAAAGAAAAAGTTGACGGGTTTGAAGATGCAGCAATTTATCTAATTGACGTTTTATTTTTCGTCAAGTATAATTATTGACACTTTTTTACAATGCAAAAATAAAAAAACAGAATGTTGTAGTTGTCAACTATTTTAGTAACTATAGGTCTCACATACCTATAGTTAGTACTTATGTTAGTTAAATGGAGTGTTAGTACTTAAGGGTTACCTCGACTTAATAATTTTTAATATAGCCGTGGAAGATGTTAAATTAAATACACTTGACCGTGTTTCTTTGCTCTTGCATTTCTTGCACTTCTTCACATATTTTCAGTAATTAATAATAATTAATTCTTTTAATTTAAATGCATGTAGTAAAAAAGTTAAAATTTACTGAACATACTTTTCGCTCAGATATCATCAAACATTTTGTTTTAATTACACATTAACAAAATTTACAAAATAATAGGTACAAATATATTGTTTCTGATGATAATTTAAATTAACATTCTACGAATGTGTTTGCAATATAATGATATAATTTTAAAATCAGATATAAATATTTTCGATAGGTTTAACTGTAAAAAATTTATTTCTAGCACATAAGTAAAAATTACATTTAAGATTTAATTAGTTTTAATTATAGTTTTTAAAAGTTTATGAAACTACATACATACATACATACACAATCACGCCATGTACCCAAAAAGGTGTGGCACAAACTATTTTCAACATCCCGAAATCAGTCGCCTTCAAACATTCCTATCCAAACAAGCAACTTTCGCTTCATCCACATTCATAATTTCACTCTCATACATGCTCTTTTATTCCTACTACTTGGTAACTTTCGCTCACGCAAAACACTCTCAATCATACCACTCCAACTACTCATCGGACGTCCACGCAAACGTATACCATCAAAATCATTCAAATAAATCTTTTTAACCAGACGTTCATTAGACATTCGCTTAACATGTCCGAACCATCTTAACTGACTAACACCAATTTTTGGTACATTTTTCTTCAATTTCACACTCATCATACACTAATCTATTTCGTACCCGATCTCTCCTATTTACACCACATACCCCACGTAAAAATCTCATTTCCACGGCAGTCATTTTCCGTTTATGCTTTTGCAACCAAACCCAACATTTACTACCTTATACATCAACATAGGCACCAAAACTGCATTGTATATACTCAAACGGGCTTCTTTGGAAACATTTACATTCCTAGCAAAAGTTCCCGAAGCACCCAAAGTACCTTACAACCAGCATTTACTCTCCTTTCAATTTCACGATCAAAACACGGCCATCTCTAGACCGCAAACTACCCAAATATACAAATTCATCTACATGCTCTAAACGTGCACCATCAAAATATACATTACATTCAGTCATCAAGTCAGCCTTCTCAAAAACTAAAACTTTGCACTTATCAACAGTCTACACAAGATTCATATCTTTACCAACAAAATTAATTCTATCAATCATCCTTCTCAGATTCAGCCAAAACAACTGCACGTCATCAGCATACGCTAAAGCAGGTACAACACAATCACCTATTTGTATACCATCATTACCACAGAAAGCATTCCGAAGAAACTATGTATGTGTAATTAGAGATTATGCCTGTTTAGTATTCCAAATAAATAAATAAATAAACAGTTTGATTACTTCTCAATAATAGTGCATATTCCTATTACTTTAAAATAAAAAGCTAGATGTTGAAGTTCTGTTTTATTTTATAATAAAATTTGACATTTCAGTATACTTAAACGCTGCACCTGATCTTCAATTCTATTTGATTAAATTTAACAAAATTAAACTATCAATAGAAGCAATTCAGTTACGCATTTTCATAAACTGTTGCAACTGTAGGCACATAAAAGGTCAATATGCGTTATTATAATTGCACATTTACAGAATTATAAAAACGAATACGTCCTCCCAGATGACTATTTTGATTAACAGTTTTATTACTTTCGCTGGATTTCATTAATAATCCTTAATCATTATAGCTTTTTTCTGAGTCGGAAATCATATTTTTTAAATTCACACCACTCCGTTAATAATCATCATTCATTATGTTTACTAGGTGAGTTTAGTTTCCCGTACAACCGCAAGATGACTCGTGTAACCTTGTTTTAATATTGCCCCTGAATGCTATGCAGCCAAATTACAGTTGAGTAATACCGGTTACAGATAATAAAATTAAAAACTAAAATTATTTAATCCTAAATAAAATTTATTTGCGCATGTGCATTTTCAACTAAAATTTAGGCGCGCGTTTGTAAGAGATTTAAAACTGGCAGAACAGTTTTGTTAAGCGTGAAAGCAAGCAGCGTCTGAGTGCTATCTTACAATATACAAAACTACATAATTATATAATATTACAATTATTATTCTAATATAATAATATAATAATTATTATATATTTATATTATATTATATTATATTATATTATATTATATTATATTATATTATATTATATTATATAATATTGTAACAAAATGAAGTTCTATATAATTTCCAGAAGAGTGATTATGTTTGCATGTGTGTGTGAGTGCACATGTGTTTGTGTATACTTGCCGCGTAACATGTTATTGAAATGTGTTTACGTAATGTGATGACGTAATGTCGGTGTGAGCTGTGTGTGTATGTATGTGTGGAAAGATCTAGTTAGGCTTCTAGAAAAACACTAGTGCATTCGACTAGGTTTGGTTGCAGGCCTATATTAAGCGCTAGGGGCCACAAGCTCACCAGTCATCATGAAATAAGCGACATGGTCGCGTCGTTGGTAGGCGGTCCCGTTGGGCCGAATAGTGATGGCTCAGTTAGTTATCGCCAGATAGCCGACCTAGTCAGATCGTAGTAATCAGACTGATAGTATAATTGGGTCAAGCGGTGATAGCTCGTTGAAATAAATAGTAATAGGTGAATATAAATGTGTAATGATTACACGAGTGATATAAAAAGTAGAGTAGTGTAAATTCAAGAGTGTGGTAAAATAAATAATAGTGTGATATAAATATGTAGATATAAATGTGTGCAAGTATAAGTAAATATGGTGGTAATTATTTTAATACATTTCCAATACTGTTCAGACTGCCCCGACACGAATTCAAATTCACGTTACACTGGTGTCAGGTGTGGGGTGTGTTTTGAGCAGTATTGGAATGAAGGCGAGTATTTGCGATTGTTGAACAATGTAAGCTCGATTTACTGATGAGATCTGATTGTTGTAAATGATTTTTGTTAGTAAGTCGAGTATTTTGTTATATGTGTATATAGTTTTAAGTTAGTATCTATCTACACTGTGATAGGAATGATCGGACTGGCATTGTTGTGTGTGTGCTTGCAACTGGTATTGTTGCAAAAGTGTTAGTGACAGTGATAATTATGCCAAGAAAGATGAAGAATGAAAACATCAGAAAGACAGTGCTACGGTTGAAACAAGTTCCAATGATGGCTGAGTACAGTGGTTCCACAACTTGGAATGAAGTGGGGCTGATGGGCAACGAGGCGATGACATGGTCGTTCATGGAACACAGCGGACTGGATGGATCGGAGTAGAGGATGGTCGATGTATGCTTGGGGCATGCGGTGTAGACATCCTCACTCAAATTCTTCGATCTACACAACGAAAGTGTTCTGGTTGTTTGAGGATTGATGGGTCATCGGTCGTTGAAGAACTGGATGCTGATCAGATAGCTGTGAAAAATTGTGGAAACGATTGGCACTGTAATCATTGGAAGCAAGTAGATGTTTTGGTTGGAATATCTGAAGCAGCAGCTGTGATTCCTTGGGCAAGATGCTGTCACTACGCGATCAGAATGTTATGATCGCGGCGTATGAATGAAGATAGCATTCTGGATTCTGCCGGCATCTAACATCACGCCGGTCGGCAAGTGGATGTCCGTGGTTGGCTGTGGCTAGCCAACGAAGAACTTGGCGGTGAAGATTGCATGCAGTAGAAGATGAGAAAGCACTATAGGAGTATTCAGGACGGATTCTCGAGAAAGGATTGTGTCATGATGCGGCGGGGTCCGAGGCAGGTTACGGGCTGAGAGGACTGAAGTGGAGCAGGTTGAGGGTATGCTGGGCGCATGCCGGGTGTAGATCTGCTCAGGAAAATTCTTCAGTCAGTAATTGTTCGTAACGGAAAGGCCAGGGAGTACCACTCTCGATAAAGGACGGCATCATAGTACTGATAGTCCGAGGCAAGATTGTGGATCGGATTGGTCAACTGGAGAACGTCAAGTACATGCTGGGGCATGTCGGAATTGGCGAGTTGAGGTTTGACCGCAACGGTGGAAGCCAGAGAAGCCGCTGGACTGGTGGCTGGTCCTGAAGATAGTTCTGCAGGAGAACCAGCATGCGGAGATTTTCGCGGACACCCAAAATATCCTCCTATGGTGGAGCAAGCGTGTTCCGGGACGGAACAGTCTTAAGAAGGAGGCAGTGTAACAAAATGAAGTTCTATATAATTTCCAGAAGAGTGATTATGTTTGCATGTGTGTGTGAGTGCACATGTGTTTGTGTATACGTGCAGCGTAACATGTTATTGAAATGTGTTTACGTAATGTGATGACGTAATGTCGGTGTGAGCTGTGTGTGTATGTATGTGTGGAAAGATCTAGTTAGGCTTCTAGAAAAACACTAGTGCATTCGAGTAGGTTTGGTTGCAGGCCTATATTAAGCGCTAGGGGCCACAAGCTCACCAGTCATCATGAAATAAGCGACATGGTCGCGTCGTTGGTAGGCGGTCCCGTTGGGCCGAATAGTGATGGCTCAGTTAGTTATCGCCAGATAGCCGACCTAGTCAGATCGTAGTAATCAGACTGATAGTATAATTGGGTCAAGCGGTGATAGCTCGTTGAAATAAATAGTAATAGGTGAATATAAATGTGTAATGATTACACGAGTGATATAAAAAGTAGAGTAGTGTAAATTCAAGAGTGTGGTAAAATAAATAATAGTGTGATATAAATATGTAGATATAAATGTGTGCAAGTATAAGTAAATATGGTGGTAATTATTTTAATACATTTCCAATACTGTTCAGACTGCCCCGACACGAATTCAAATTCACGTTACAATATTATATTATATTATATTATATTATATTATATTATATTATATTATATTATATTATATTATATTATATTATATTATATTATATTATATTATATTATATTATATTATATTATATTATATTATATTATATTATATTATATTATTTTTTAATATATTATATTATATATTACATATTATATTATATTTATTTCAGAGCGAAAATTTCTATAGTTTTAAGTTAAATCGAAGAGAATATAATATACCTATGGTATATTTTAATCAGAAACGGAACCGGAACGTAAAATTGCTAAATTCAGAAAACGAAACCGAAACGAAATTTTAATATCGGTTAATTTCGGTTAGAACGAAAAAATAAATAACGGTTAATTTCGGCTTCCGCCATCTACTATTTCAATGTAGACATTACAATTATTTAATAAAAAACGACGATAAAAAAAAAATTTAAAATTGTGTTCGTAAGTCCGGAAGTTCGTAAGTCGGGCGTTCATAAGTTGAGGTCTACCTCTACTCTGTCTTATTAATTATTTTTGTATTTTACTCCTAACTTTTTAGAGTTTTATTTTATTTATGTGCAATGTTTATTTATTTGATGAAAAGAGTTTGTGCCACACCCTTTTGGGTACATGGCGTGATTGTGTATGTATGTATATATGTATGTACGTTTTTTATTTCTAATTTTCTTAAGCTGTCCACTTATGTGTGCTGTTCTTAAATTATATTTTGTTTTCGTTTTTGACAATAAAATAATCAACTATTATTTCAATAAGTTTTATTTCTTTTGTATTTAAATTTTATAATTGAAAACAAGAATAAGAAGAGAATTTGGTCAATAAAATTAAACCAAAATTTATACCGGTAGATATTTGATGTTCGACTTTATTTTTAATTAACTTTAACTAATTCAATTATTTAGCCATCGAAGGGCTTGATGATCGGTGACTACGGTAAAGCTATAGCCTTCTAAGTAATCCCGCATCTTTTGGATGGCCCATACGATCGCTAAGCATTCTTTCTCGGTGGTCGAGTATCGTAATTCGGGTCCCTGCAGTGTTCGACTGGCGTACGCTATTACCCGTTCACCTTGATCGGTGTGTTGCACTAGTGCGGCGCCTAGGCCCGTATCCGAAGCGTCGGTTTGCAGATAAAACCGCTTCTCGAAAACGGGACGTGCCAGAATGGGTGCGGTGGTTAAGGCTCTTTTCAATAATTGGAACGCTTCTTCCTGTTCCACGTTCCATTTCCACGGATTATCCTTCCGCAATAACTTGGTCAAAGGTAGTGCTGTTTTGGCGAACTCTGGTACAAAGCGACGGTACCAGGATGCGGCACCCAGGAATTGCCGTAGTTTCTTTATTGTAGTTGGTGCCGGTATATCTCGGATGGCGGCTATTTTATCGGGATCCGTATGAATACCGTTACCGCTGACTACATGTCCTAGGTATCGAATTTCTGACTTGCCGAATTCGCACTTTTCGGGATTGATTCGTAAGTTGGCTTCCCTTAATCGTTGAAACACTGCGCGTAAATGCTTGACATGTTCCTCTCGGTTGCGGCTCGCTATGATTATATCGTCCAGATACGGGATGGCAAATGGGTCTAAGTCGGGACCAATGACCTTATCTAAGAGACGATGGAAGGTAGCTGGTGCGGCATGTAACCCAAATGGCATAACGATAAATTGGAAAAGTCCCCGGCCCGGTACGGTAAAGGCAGTAAGTGCTTTACCGTCTTTTGCGAGTGGAACTTGCCAATATCCCTGTTTTAAGTCGAGTGTGCTAAATATGGATGCTTGTTGAAGTTTTCCCAAAATGTGATTGATGTAGGGTAGTGGATAAGCATCCTTTTTGCTGACTTCGTTCAGGCGTCGAAAATCGATGCAAAATCGTGGCTTTCCGTCCTTTTTCCTAACTATTACCGCAGGAGAACTCCACGCGCTATGGGATTTTTCAATTATTCCATCTTCCAGCATCTTGTCGACTTCTTCATTTATAATTTCTTGCATTTTTGGGTTCCGTGGTCGATATCTCTGTTCCAACGGCGTATTATCGGTGAGTCGTATTTCGTGTACCGCTAGCGGGGTAGGACCTTTTATTTCAGCTAACTTTGGTAATTCTTCTCGCAATAGTTCGGCAAGCGGATCTGTCGGGGTTGTAGTTGTTGCGATGGTTGCTACTTCGGTACGAGAAAGTTGACATTTGGTGGTTGTAGGGCCAATAGTGATAGTCATACCAAACTGCCGTATAGCATCTATGCCCAGTATTACTGGCATTGCTAACGTGGGAATGCACAGTAGGTGCAGCGTTAGGGTTTTCCCTTCTATTTGGCATGGAATTCGATAGCCTTCCGTAATTGGCACGCTTTCTCCATTAGCTATTTGTGCCTGCTGCACACTTGGTTTCCATGGCGTACTACCGAGCCGGCGGCAAAGTACTGCTGTATTTTGGTCCATATACGACAGCGTTGATCCCGTATCGATAAGAGCCGACAGTTTGTTGTTTCCGATGTGAATGCATTGGTGGATACGGTCGTCCCATTTTTGTCGCATTGCAGATAGAAATGGACGATCTCCTTTCCCTGGTTGTTCCGTCCACCTTAAGGCACAACCGGCCTCTCGTTTCCCGGATTCTGGTCACATGTACAATCTCGGGACATGATCCCAGCTTTTCCACACCGGGAACAAAATATTTTCCTTGGATTTTTGCAGGTGTGTTGCATGTGGCCTTCTTGACCGCAGCGCCAACAGGTAAGTTTTCGACTCCGTGGTACCTGGCTAGCATGCACCGCGGGTCTCGGACTGGTGACTGCAGTTTTTATCCGTCGATCGGCAAGCTCTTTTGATATTTCTTCATATTCGCGAATCTCCCGTAATAGTACGGGGATGGAAGTGATGTCCTGACGTCGTATCCTCTGTTTATACTCTGGTCGTAGATTTTTATATAACCGATATAGTTGCTGGGCTTCGTCATAACCACCGTGACGTCGCATTAATGTTTGTAGTGCGGTGATGTAGTCCAAACCCGATTCTCCAGATTCCTGAGTACGATGATTAATATCTTCTTCAAGTTGATATTTTTGATCCGGAATGAAATAAGTACTAAAATCATGTAGGAAATTATCCCAGGTTATCCATTGACTGGCGTTATTGCGATACTACAAGATTGCGTTTCCTCTGAAGAATTCTGGCAGTGCACTTAGCAGTTGGCCATTTTGGACTTGGTAGCTGGCTTTTAGCTCTGTTAGCCTTTCGAGAAAGGTGACAGGATCGGTTTTGCCATCGAAGTGTAGATTCCATTTGCGAACGGTCTCACAAATATGCGTTGGTGTTGGTGTTGGTGTAGCTACTGGCAGCGGCTGCCAGTGATATCGGCGGGATATTCTGCTCTGGTGCAGGGTCCACATTTACGGTTTCAGTTAGTTCTCCAATGCGCTGAATAAACTGAACCATTCTTTCACGTAGTTGTGGAACGGTGCCTTCGGCATCTAGATTGAAGCGTCGCAGTTCCTCTTGTAGTGCCTCTTTGGTGAGTGTGTAGATCCAGCTGGTCTTCAGACTCCCAGATGTACTAGGTCGTTGTTGTTTTTCATCGTACATGGTAGCGGGTTCTTCGATGTTCCCCGGCATTGGTTATGCTGGTGGAGATCTTTCCACGGGCATATGGTATGTTAATCTGGTCCCTGTTCGGGCGCCAAAATTTGTGACGTACTTTTAGGCAGGGCACAAAAGTTTGGCGTTTGAGTTGACTCGGGCGCCAAACGGATCGGGTAGCTTTGTCGGAGATGAAAATTTAGAGTAAATAACTACCAGAATAACATTCGATGCGATGTCTGCTTTATTTTACAGATCTAGAGCTACACTCGACGCTGTATCCGGGTCCACAAAACACTACACAACGTGTTACGCGGTGGTTACTCCATTAACAGCAATTTTAGCTAATCAACGCCTGGCGTCGCGGCGGTGACCTGCGTCAGAAACTTGTCTCGGAGCCTAGTACGTCGCGGTACAATTTTTAGAAAATCGACGCTCGGCGTCGCGGCGGATTTTGACGTCTAAAAGGCGGTCTGGTAGGCTACGTATGCTCCCAACGGCTTTGGGTGGTGCACTAGGTGATTTTAATGATTTGGCTACATCGACGCGCGGCGTCGCGGCGGTGACCAATGTCGGAAACTTGTCTCGCGGACTAGTATTGAATTCCGTAGAATTTGAGAAATCGACACTCGGCGTCGCGGCGGTGATCGGCGTGGGAAGTTTGTATCGCAGTCTAGTATCTGTTGTTGTCGGTCTTGGAAAATCGACGCTTGGCGTCGTGACGGTGTTCCGGCGTTGCGACTGTAATCGGCGTCGCGGCGGTGATCGCGTAGATGCGTCGCGGCGGTGATCGCGTAGGTGCGTCGCGGAGGTGATTGCGTAGGTGAGTCGAGGTACTTTTCTAGTGGAATGATTCGAAACTAGAGACGTCGACGCCTGTGTTACCCAATATGGGTCGCGGTTTTACTAACGCGGTTCTAATTGGGCTTGACAAACTATTCCGCCCAGGGGCCACTAGTGGTAGTAAGCATATTTTCAAACCAGAGCTCAGAACTCTAAATATCATCAAAACTTATTTCTCCAAGAAAGATAAGGCTATGTTATCTCGTTGTAAAAATATTTATGTTTCCAAATAACGGCATCTCATTCAAGTTTTTAGGTTTTTGATTTGAACGCTGATTTCATTGCCCCGAAACAACAAGTGTCTAATGAAAATTTATAATACAGTATACACAACTTTTTATTATTATTTTTTTATTGTACTTATTTAATTTATTTTCAAATATTATTTTTTCAATAATTTAATGTTTGATTAATTATTTATTTACAATTACAAATATTTATTGCATTTTGCAACATAGTAAAAAGCTTTTTAGCACACATTATGTTAAATTACAAGATTAGAAGTATATGGGTAAACTCATATACAGACAACTTTGACACATAGGAATAAAATTTTTATATTTTTGCACCAAAGGTTGACAGCATTATTAAATTGTTAGATTTTTTCATATATATATATATATATATATATATATATATATATATATATATATATATATATTCAAAACTGGATAAATAGCAAAGCCAAAATTTTATTTTAAAAATTTCATTAATTTTTTTCTTTTTCTACAGTAAATTTATATAATTATTTGGGGGCACCAGACATTTTTTACCACTTTGAATGCATGGGAAACGCGGTATAGCGATTGGTAGAATGTCTGTAATATTAAAAAAAAAAGTAGAGAAATCCTACATAATTTTGTGATCGCAACTCTTCCTAGACGGTTTAAGATTTTAATGAAATTTTCAGGATAAATTTACCTAGTGCCAAATATGGTCAAGTGGTTTTTTAATACGTTTTATTAACTCGCTTTCTGTCCTGTCTGTTTGTTTGTCTGTCCGGAACAAATTTTGTAATCGATTTTACTAACTTCTCAATAACCTAGAGACTTGAAACTTTCAACATAGATCAGAACTGGATGACAATGCAATATTAACTAATTAATTCAATAATAAAACGTTTATATATATATATATATATATATATATATAAAATGCCAAAAAATATCACATTAAAAAAATATAAATTAATTGGTAGTTTTGAAAAAATTAACGCCGAAATATTGAATTTTCTCTTCTAAAAAATGTCAAAATCAAATGAAAACAAATTATATAGAAACGTTTAGCTATAGTTTAGTGGGCGCCAAAATAATAATGACATATATTAGTAATTATTTAAAAAAATATTTAAATAAAAACAATATTTTTATACCACGTTTTTAAAACGCATTAAAAAGTAAAAAGAAAATAATTTCTCTTCCAGAAAAATGTGGGGCGCATGAAATAGATAATAGTAAGGATTGCGCCTAGCGTTTTTCTAGAAGAGAAATTATTTTCTTTTTACATTTTAGTGCCTTTTAAAAACGTGGTATATTAAAAATATTTTTTTATTTAAATATTTTTTTCAGTGATGGCAACTTTCCGAGTCAAAAATTACTAAAGTTTTTAAAAATTCATTGAGGCCACATTATTTATCCGATTTTGATCAAATTTTCAGAATAATTTCTCCTAGTGCCTACGTAAATTATAATTTTAATAAAATACAGTGTTGCCAACTTTCCGAGAAAAAAATTAATAAAGTTTTTAAAAATTTATAATGGATATTATTTATTCGATTTTAATCAAATTTTTGTAGAAGATACCACTAGCGCCTACATAAATTATTTTTGTTTCTATTTTTTTTATTCCTATTTCTTAGTATTTATTGATAATATCAAAGTGGTTTATATTATATAGTTACCCGTATACTTCTAATCTTGTTATATAATGTATTAGAAGAATTGTTTTATTTTACCTATCATATTGTAATGCGTTTTGTTCGTCTTTTTACGAGATAATTAAATAAAACAAAATATACACTTATATTAACTAGATATTTATTATTAATTATTAAAAATAGAATGTAAGTATAAAAATATAAAAGTATGAATATAACTATAAACTAAATGGCTATAAGCTTAAACACTAATAATCAAACTAACACTAAATATTTATTTCACTATTTATATAACTGTTGCACTCGAAGTAAACTTGTTTCAGTCTCAAGATTTGCGTAAGAACTGAACTGTCTATCGCATTTGCTGCGTTTAAATACGACATCGTGTTCTCTCGAACGCAACTCTGGTTGCCTGTAGAACATTCTCGAACCAGCACGCTTGCAAACACATAGAACTCTCCAGCATGTCTCATGCGGTCAAGGCTATTCGCTTGCCGTAAACAGACGGGTTCCGGCTAGCTTGCTTTGCTACATTGCCCCCTCCCTAGAGTGTTCCGTCCCGGGACACTCATAAATTATTGGTGAGGGGCCATGGCGAAATCGACACGTGGTCCCGCGAGCGCAGTGGGAGGTATGATGAAAGTAGCATTCCACGGTCTTTTCGGCTTTCTGGTTTTCCAGAGGATTGAAGCTACAAACAAGAATGTCAATGCCGGTATGCTGGAAAAGAGTTTCCAGCATATTTCTAATAATTCGCCAATCTAAACCGTCAAGGCCACAGCCTACTCTGGGGATCGCCAATTTTAGGATATTGTCCCGCAGGAGTAGCTCGCGTAACGTCTGCAGTGTGTTCCACATTGATTGGTAACTGGGCTTCTTTTGAGACAGTTCCTTTGTAACCAGGTAGTAGATGTTGCGGTGTTCCCTTTGCAGATGTAATGCGGCCCCAACGGCAGGCAGCTGTTCCCGTAGCTCGGTGATCCCGCCAAACTTCTTGCGGAAAACGGTAGCAATCCCTCTGGACATTTGCAGGTCCTGAGCGACGCAATGTGCAAGTGCATAGTCCTCGGGTACGGTGAACAGGTCCTGTTGAACTTCTCGGGTGACACCATGACGGGCCCTGCGACCTGCAGCGTAAGAGGACATAAATTGCTCGAAGTCCACCTCTTCGCTCCGTAACTGGTGGGCGTGGCCTTCTTCGATATTAGGATCTTCCTCGTTTTGCCCAGCGAACGGGGCTAGACGATTATAGTGGACGACCCTTGGTTTTCCATTGGGCGTCTTACGGATCCGGTATATGACATCGTTAATCCTTTTTATGATTTGATATGGCCCTTCCCACCAGCGTTGCAGTTTAGGAGACAGTCCCCGACGACGTTGCAGGTTGTAGAGCCAGACTAAGTCTCCTGGCTTATAACCTCCCATATTAGCATTAATGTCGTAGCCGTCCTTCATCCGATCGCTTGCGATCTGTATGTTGGAACGAACCTGTTGATGTATTTCATCCATCTTCTTTCGTAGGTTGTCGACATAGTCTTCTCCGGCCAGGTCCTTTCCAGGTTTACAGCCGAATTTTAAATCACAAGGCAGGCGTAGCTCATGTCCAAAAACAATTTTTGCAGGGGTTTGTCCAGTGGTTTCGTGCACGGATGAACGATAGGCCAATAGAAACAGATGAATGTATTGGTCCCAGTCTTTTTGATGGTCGGAGACGACTTTTGATAGGTATTTACCCATTGTGCGGTTCATCCTTTCTACCATGCCATCAGACTGCGGATGTAATGCAGTCGTTCTAGTCTTCCGTATTCCTAGTAACCGACAAACTTCCTGGAAGATGTTGGATTCAAAGTTTCGTCCCTGATCGGAATGTAATTCCATCGGTATGCCGAATCGACTAAAGAGCTCTTTCACTAGGACTTCGGCAACTGTGGTAGCTTCTTGGTTTGGTAGTGCATACGCCTCTACCCATTTACTGAAGTAGTCCATGGCTACCAGGATAAATTTGTTTCCTTGCTCACTCATCGGGAAAGGACCAGCTATATCAATGGCTATTCGCTCGAATGGACTGCCAACGTTATATTGTCGCATTGGCGCCTTACGTTTTCTATGCGGGCCATTACTTGTAGCGCATGTTACATATTTTCTGCACCACATTTTCACATCTTCGTGGCATCCGACCCAATAGAATCGTTCCCGCACTTTCTCGATCGTTTTCTTGACTCCTAAATGCCCGCCAGAGGTCCCGTCGTGGAGTTGTCGTAGTACATCCGAAACCTTGTTTCTCGGAACCAGTAGCTGCAATTTCTCCTGGGATCCCTCTTCATTTTCCAGAGTCCTCATTAGGAGCCCATTCCTAAGTACGATCGAGTTCCATTGCGACCAATACGATTTAAGGGTGCGACTATGTGGTGCCACTTCTTCCCAAGTTGGCCGTTGATCTATCGTTTTCCACCGTTTTAAGTGTTTTAAATCAGTGTCCATATCTTGTTCGTGGCTAATATTCTCTATTTGCCAGTCGTCATCAACGGCGGTCGTCCTAAAGAGAGTGGTCGCTTTTTCCTCAATTCGGGAGCAACTTTTACAATCCGGCAAGCATGGTCTTCTTGACAAGGCATCGGAATTACAGTGACTTTTACCAGCGCGATGTTCAATGTCGAAGTCATATTCTTGTAATCGTTCAATCCATCGTGCCACTTGTCCTTCTGGGTTTTTGAATCGCAGCAACCATTTGAGGGCAGCATGATCGGTCCGCAGCAAGAATTTGCGGCCGTACAAGTATTTGTAAAAATGCTCGATGGATTTCACTACTGCCAGTAATTCTCGCCGAGTTACGCAGTAATTGCGTTCGGCCTTTGACAGTCCTTTACTGTAATAGCCGATGACCTTTTGCTGTCCTTTCTGAATCTGCGACAGGACTCCGCCAATGCCTACGTTGCTCGCATCCGTATCCAATATGAATTTGCCTTCCTGAAGAGGGTAGCTCAAGACTGGTGCACCCACTAGGGCCTGTTTCAGGGTATCAAAGGCATTCTGACAGTCTTCATCCCAATTGTATTTACGACCATCTTCGGTTAGACGTGTAAGTGGTTTGGCTATGTTGGCAAATCCTAGGACATACCGTCGATAATAGGAACACAAACCAAGGAAACTTCTGAGTTCGTGTTTATCTAGCGGTACTGGCCATTCTTTGACAGCTTGTGTCTTTTCCGGATCAACAGCTACTCCTTTTCCGGAAACAACGTGGCCGAGGTAGTGTACTTCTTTCTGGAAAAGGTAGCATTTCTTGGGACTCAGCTTTAAATTGGCATGTCGCAGCCGTTGGAACACTTCTTCCAAATTCTTCACATGATCCTCGAAGGACTTTCCAATCACAATTATGTCGTCTAGATATACTAGACACGTTTTCCAGGATAGTCCATTCAGGACATTTTCCATCAGCCTCTCAAAGGTTGCCGGAGCAATACAGAGTCCGAACGGCATTACTTTGAACTGCCACAGTCCCGATCCGACACTAAACGCTGTTTTCTCACGATCTCCTTGATCCATGGCAACTTGCCAGTAACCGTTTTTCAGGTCCAGAGTCGAGAATATTCTTGATCCGGCCAGCGTGTCCAAGGTATCATCTATTCTTGGCAGCGGGTAGCTATCTTTCTTTGTTACATTGTTCAACAGGCGATAATCAACACAAAATCGTGTTGACCCATCCTTCTTTTTCACCAGAACCACTGGCGACGCCCATGGACTGTTTGAGGTTTCTATCACATCATCCTTTTCCATGTCTTGGATGATTTGTTCGGCCTCCTCGCGTTTCGCCAGTGGTAGTCTTCGCGCAGTTTGGCGTATAGGTCTCGCATCACCAGTGTCGATTCGATGATGAACAATGTTGGTTCGACCAGTACGACCTCCCTCGGTTTTGAATATATCTTGGTAACGGCACAATAGATCTTTAACTTTGTGTTGTTCTTCTTTTGTTAAATCTTGACAAGCACTCATGACCGTTTTGTTCAGATGTTCCGGAAATTTAGTTAACGTGGTTGCCGAGCTATTAATTTGTCGGACGATAGATGACGGTGACGAACAGCAACCAATCGACGTTCCATTACGTAATGTTACGGAATAATTGTTGATATTCATCAGCCGTACTGGAATGCTTTTCGTATTTCTAACTATAGTTTTTGCAATCAGCACTCCTTTATTCGGCCCCTTGTCACCGTATCTTGGTTCCAACATAATAATTTGTTTTTCCGGAATCAGACGGTCTAGTTTTGCTTCCACAAATACTTCACTGCGTGGTGGTAGCTCAATGTCGTTCAGCAAAACTGCTTGTGCCATCGTGTCTTCTCGCTGATGTAGAACAACTTCTTCGTCATGAATCTTCACGATTCCTAGCTTCAGATTTAATTCAAAACCGTACGTTGTCATCACATCCATTCCAAGAATTACTTCTTCTTCTATATCCGCGACCAGCACTCGATGTAAAAAGCTGGTGCCACCGATGGTAAAGTGGGCATCCAACTCGCCGCACACATTGGCCAAGTCTCCAGTTGCTGTGCGTAGTCTCCAGTTGGTTGGTAGCAGTTTGTTTTTAGTTTTAATCATTCCTGTCTTCACGATGGTCTTCGTGGCTCCCGTGTCTAATAGAAGAAGAACATTCTTGCCATTAACAACACCATCGATGAACACGCTCTTTGAACAGTTTTTAATTATGGCCACTCGTGCATTACGTGGGGCTTGTGTACGGCGGGTTGAAGATTGCCCCTTCCCATCAACCCGTTTTAGTTTTCCTGTGGCTGTTGGGGCTTTCCGCACCGGCGTCTAATATGCCCCATTTCGCCACAGTTCCAACAGCGAGGTTGTCTCCTCTGATTTTTCAGTGCTTGCAGTACTTGCTGCACGATTTGTTCAATCGAGCCATTATGGTGTTCCTCCTCCTCATGGCTGTTGACTGCACGAACTCGAGCGTGGCCCCGTGTTGATGCCTTGATAGCCTCAAATTCGAGTGCTTGCGTTAATGCCTCATTAACCGTCTGAGGATGGGCTAGCTTAACGGCTTGTTGTAGCTCTGGGTCGCGAACTCCATTCAAGAACTTATTAATTGCCAGGTTTTCATAGATGTCATCTGGAGCCGTTGGATAAGACATTCGTATCAAGCGAACAATGTCGGCTTCGAATTCTAGCAATGTTTCGTTCGCCTTTTGGACACGATTGTCTAACTGTGTTAGGTACAACCCTTTTACATGCTTATGTCCGTATCGTAGCTCTAATTGCTCGACTAGTTGGCTAAAGTCCGTACGGTCTCTCAACGGCACACTTTGTAATACACGTAGTGCATCCTCACGTAGAGACAAACTCAATACTTGTGCCTTTCTTGAATCAGACCAGCCGTGGACTATTGCTGTCGTCTCAAACAGTGTCAAGTATTCTTCCCATGACGATTTCCCATCATAAGTTGGTAGTTTCGGGACAGGACTTGGTTGACTAGCTTCTTGTTTCATTATGATACCGTTAGCGGATGTAGCACTCGTAATTGCTTCAATCTGGTTTTGCATCTCGGTTCTGATTTTATTTTCCATTTCGGTTCTGATTTTATTTTCCATTTCGGCTCTGATTTTATTTTCCAATGCGCATATATCAGATTTAATTTCATTATTTTCAGCTTGTATTTTGTTATTTAACTCGGAAATATTATTTTTAACTTTATCTTCTAATTCAGAGATATTATTTTTAACTTTATCTTCTAATTCAGAGATATTATTTTTAATAACTTCTATGTTACGATTTACTTCTGTTTTCAATTGTTCTACTGTATTTTTAGAAATTTCTTCCATTTTTCTAGAATTCTCATCAAATTTCTCTGTTAAATTTTCTGTTATTTTTTCTTCCATTTTTCTAGATTTCTCTTCTGTTTTTCTAGAATTTTCTTCAAATTTTTCTGTTAAATTTTCTTCTGTTTTTCTAGAATTTTCTTCAAATTTCTCTGTTATATTTTTTGTTATATTTTCTTCCATTTTTCTCATCAGTGCGCTTATATCCGCTGGTATTTCAAATAGATATGTTTCAGGATTCTGACCAGCATCTTGTATGGCTTTTCTAAGTCGTTCTTGTAACACGGTTTTAGCCCCTGTTGCGCTTAATTCACGTTCTTCGAGTTCTTGTTTCAGTTGTTGAATTTTCAACTCATTCAAACTAACTTGTTTTGTAGCCATTTTCACAATATTTTACGCGTTTTTAATTCTACGTTATTATTTATTTCTAAAATTATCTCGTACTTCACACCGGACACCAATTGTAATGCGTTTTGTTCGTCTTTTTACGAGATAATTAAATAAAACAAAATATACACTTATATTAACTAGATATTTATTATTAATTATTAAAAATAGAATGTAAGTATAAAAATATAAAAGTATGAATATAACTATAAACTAAATGGCTATAAGCTTAAACACTAGTAATCAAACTAACACTAAATATTTATTTCACTATTTATATAACTGTTACACTCGAAGTGAACTTGTTTCAGTCTCAAGATTTGCGTAAGAACTGAACTGTCTATCGCATTTGCTGCGTTTAAATACGACATCGTGTTCTCTCGAACGCAACTCTGGTTGCCTGTAGAACATTTTCGAACCAGCACGCTTGCAAACACATAGAACTCTCCAGCATGTCTCATGCGGTCAAGGCTATTCGCTTGCCGTAAACAGACGGGTTCCGGCTAGCTTGCTTTGCTACAATATCATAAATAAAAATTGAAAATATTGTTTTATATCATGAATTATTGTCATAAATTGCTCTATTCGGAAAATAATTAAAATTTTTTATATATAACATTAATAAAAACTTTATATAACAAAAAAAAAAAAATCTTTTTTTCTAAATGAATATTTCCCAATTTTTGTTGGCGGAGTTAGCAATGTCACTTGTAAAAAAACACCAACAATTATTATAAAAATATTTTTCATAAATTCATTAATAATTTTTTTCCCTAAAAATCGAAGTATTGCAAACATAGCTCTTCAAGACATATAGTATTTCTTGTTTACGCTACCACAGATGTTTATCTGTAACGCTACTATTGTAACATCTTATCTCAACTTACACACCCCTTCCCTTTCAGTTATTCTACTCAGATAGTGGAAAAAAATTTTGATTGTTTAGCAAAGAGTACAACCAATTTAGCCATGCGTCGAAACAGTGAACTAATTTTACATTGGTCTTATGGGAGAATCGTAGTTCCATCGTTCTGAAAAGACTGTAAGAGATAATAAAAAAATAATTTCATATATGTATTACAGATATTAATACGCAGGGACTGACAAGCTTATATTTTTAAAAAGTTAATTTGTTAATAATTTTTTTTTTATTTTACCATTTATTTAAATAATTATTTTAAAAAACGGTGCGTCAGTCCCTGCATCTTGATAAGTAATTTTTAATTAAAAAAACCGCATTTAATTCCGTCACACGGTTTCCGAAATACGATGGAACTACGATTTTACTATATTAGACGGCAGCCTTAACGGTCGCGTTGTGGTTTCGACGTAGGCTAGTTTCTGAGGATATTTCGGCGGACTCTCAGCTCGTATGAGCCGGGGATTCTCTCGGAAACAGATCTCTACTCCAAAAACACAACGTATGTTATCCAATGTGGATTGCGATCAAAATTATTTCAGCCTGATGGGCAAACGGAAAGCGGAAACAATTTTCACAACTAGAACAATGATTCTCACCTTATTTCGGACGTCGGTTAATTCGGCGGTTTGTTTTTCGGCGGTTTGTATTTTCGTCTCTCAGTTTGACTGAGGATTGAATTATATCTTGTCACTCTCAGCTTGACTGAGGATTGAAGTATCTCTTACCGTGAAACTGCTCGGGTTTATATAGTAAAATGTTACCGGACGTTTTTAGACAAGTTTTAAAATGACTTTTTCATTCACCAACCGAAAGTAACGCGTTGTGTGTGGTGTGTGGACTCACAATTTCGGACACGTTTGTGGAATTTAACAAAATTTACAAATTTTTTCACATTTTTACATTTTTACATTTTTTTCTTTTCAAATTATATTCGTGGCGAAACTTAGTTTCGTCACAGTATGTATAAGTAAAAAAAAATATTTTCATCAGTATGGTATTGTAATTCCATTTAAAAATGGTATAATATTTATGAATATACGAAAGATATTTTAAGTTTTTCAAAAAGTAGAATTAAAAACGAATAGTTTATTTATGTTGGATTCTCATCGTCAAAGTAAAACTTATCATTTAAAATTACAGATTTTGTAATCCATAAATTTTAAATTCGAATCCACTCAAAAGCTATAAAAATTATTTCATATACTTAATTATAAAAAAAGTATAATAAAATAAATTAAATAATTTTTCAGAAGATATTTATAAAATAATCTGTAAAAACTTACCAATATAAAGTGATAATTTCGTCACTTGACTACAGCTCGAGATCAGCAACTAGAAAATAAAAGTCTATTAGTTGATTACGTAAGAAGATAATGTAATAAATATTCAAAAACTTTTGTAATATAAAATATTTATGTATGTAAACATTCTAACAAGACATAAACATATACATTAAGTGAAATTTATGTTTTCACTGTAACATGCTGCTGGTCAAAACCCTAAAGTGCATTATAAATAAGAGCTAGGTTGGTTAGGTTAGCAAAGAAGTATCATTTTATATGAGCATTTCAATAAATAAAGTAAAGTAGGAATAGAAGAGCATGTATGAGAGGAATAATGAATGTGGATGGAGGAATTATGAATGTGGATGACTTTAAAATATCTCTATATAAATGAGTAGTTGGAGTGGTATGATAAAGAGAGTGACATGCGTGAGCGAAAGTTTCCAAGTAGTAAGAATAAAAGAGAGCATGTATGAGAAAAGAAATTATAAATTTAATAAAAAATAATAATAAATGAGTAGTTGGAGTGGTATGATTGAGAGTGTGGCTTGCGTGAGCGAAAGTTTCCAAGTAGTAGAAGAATAAAAGAAAGCATGCTGTGTGAAGAGGAATTATAAATTTAATATCTCTATATAAATGAGTAGTTGGAGTGGTATGATTGAGAGAGTGGCTTGCTTGCAGCGAAAGTTTACAAGTAGTAGGGGAATAAAAAAGAGCATGCTGTGAGAGAAGGAATTATGAATTTAATATCTTTATATAAATTAGTAGTTGGAGTGGTATGACTGAGAGAGTGGCTAGCGTGCAGCGAAAGTTTCCAAGTAGTACGGGAATAAAAGAGAGCATGTATAAGAAAAGGAATTATGAATTTAATATCTATATATAAATGAGTGAAATTGTAAGCGATTTTAAGAATTCTACAAGAGTTTTAGTTGATCTTACATGATTTTAAGCGATTTTGTGATTTTATATGATTTTAAGTGCGATTTTAAAGATATAATATGATTTTAAAAAAATGTGGAAGAATTTTACATGATTTTAAGGAAGTTTGGAAAGATTTTACATGATTTTAATGAAAGGTTGGAAGAATTTTACATGATTTTAAGTGACTTTTTCATTCACCAACCGAAAGTAACGCGTTGTGTGTGGTGTGTGGACTCACAATTTCGGACACGTTTGTGGACTTTAACAAAATTTACAAATTTTTTCACATTTTTACATTTTTACATTTTTTTCTTTTCAAATTATATTCGTGGCGAAACTTAGTTTCGTCACAGTATGTATAAGTAAAAAAAAATATTTTCATCAGTATGGTATTGTAATTCCATTTAAAAATGGTATAATATTTATGAATATACGAAAGATATTTTAAGTTTTTCAAAAAGTAGAATTAAAAACGAATAGTTTATTTATGTTGGATTCTCATCGTCAAAGTAAAACTTATCATTTAAAATTACAGATTTTGTAATCCATAAATTTTAAATTCGAATCCACTCAAAAGCTATAAAAATTATTTCATATACTTAATTATAAAAAAAGTATAATAAAATAAATTAAATAATTTTTCAGAAGATATTTATAAAATAATCTGTAAAAACTTACCAATATAAAGTGATAATTTCGTCACTTGACTACAGCTCGAGATCAGCAACTAGAAAATAAAAGTCTATTAGTTGATTACGTAAGAAGATAATGTAATAAATATTCAAAAACTTTTGTAATATAAAATATTTATGTATGTAAACATTCTAACAAGACATAAACATATACATTAAGTGAAATTTATGTTTTCACTGTAACATGCTGCTGGTCAAAACCCTAAAGTGCATTATAAATAAGAGCTAGGTTGGTTAGGTTAGCAAAGAAGTATCATTTTATATGAGCATTTCAATAAATAAAGTAAAGTAGGAATAGAAGAGCATGTATGAGAGGAATAATGAATGTGGATGGAGGAATTATGAATGTGGATGACTTTAAAATATCTCTATATAAATGAGTAGTTGGAGTGGTATGATAAAGAGAGTGACATGCGTGAGCGAAAGTTTCCAAGTAGTAAGAATAAAAGAGAGCATGTATGAGAAAAGAAATTATAAATTTAATAAAAAATAATAATAAATGAGTAGTTGGAGTGGTATGATTGAGAGTGTGGCTTGCGTGAGCGAAAGTTTCCAAGTAGTAGAAGAATAAAAGAAAGCATGCTGTGTGAAGAGGAATTATAAATTTAATATCTCTATATAAATGAGTAGTTGGAGTGGTATGATTGAGAGAGTGGCTTGCTTGCAGCGAAAGTTTACAAGTAGTAGGGGAATAAAAAAGAGCATGCTGTGAGAGAAGGAATTATGAATTTAATATCTTTATATAAATTAGTAGTTGGAGTGGTATGACTGAGAGAGTGGCTAGCGTGCAGCGAAAGTTTCCAAGTAGTACGGGAATAAAAGAGAGCATGTATAAGAAAAGGAATTATGAGTTTAATATCTATATATAAATGAGTGAAATTGTAAGCGATTTTAAGAATTCTACAAGAGTTTTAGTTGATCTTACATGATTTTAAGCGATTTTGTGATTTTATATGATTTTAAGTGCGATTTTAAAGATATAATATGATTTTAAAAAAATGTGGAAGAATTTTACATGATTTTAAGGAAGTTTGGAAAGATTTTACATGATTTTAATGAAAGGTTGGAAGAATTTTACATGATTTTAAGAAAGTTTGGAAGGATTTTACATGATTTTAAGAAAGTTTCTAAAAAAAATTACATTATTTAAATGAAATTGTAAACAATTTTAAGAATTCTACATGAGTTTTCATTGATTTCACATGATTTTAAACGATTTTAAGTAAAATTGTAAGAAATCTAGATGATTTTTCGTTGATTTTACATGATTTTAAAGACGATTATAAAGATTTCACATGATTTTAAACGAGTTTGAAAGTGATTTTACATGATTTTAAGTGAAATTGTAAGCGATTTTAAGAAATCTACATGAGTGTTCATTGATTTCACATTTCAAATTACGTAAACTACATGTAAAAGTACATAAATTATATGTGAAATTACTTAAACTACATGTAAAAATTACATAAATTACTTGTAAAATTACGTAAATTACATGTAAAATTACATAAATTACTTGAAATCGTGTGTTAAAAAAATATTTCAGAAAAAAGTTAATAGTTTTTTTATAAAATGTTTATTATTATTAATATTATTGTACAAATTATTACTAATATAAAAATTATAATAATGAGTGTCTATATACATATATATATATATATATATATATATATATATATATATATATGTATATGTATATATATATATATATATATATATATATATATATATGTATATATATATATATATATATATATATGTATATATATATATATATATGTATATATGTATATATATATATATATATATATATATATATGTATATATATATATATATATATATATATATGTATATATATATATATATATATATATATACTGGGTATATATGTATATATATATATATATATATATATACTGGGTGTCCCATTTTAATCCGCCACCTGCAATAACTTTAAAATCGTGCATCGGACAAAAAAATGTTTCGGATAAAAAGTAAATGGTTTCGAGGGGGACATCTGATGCAGAGACCATTGCCCCCTTCGGACCCCCTGGGGAGCGGGAAAGGGGGGCAACTTTGAAATCTTAAATGGAACACCCTATTTTTTATTGTAGATTCTGATAGGCCATTAAAAAGTATGTAAATTTTATTTTAAAACTTTTTGTTTATCTTTGATAGATGGCGCTGCAAACAGCATTTTTTTCTCAGTTTATTAGTTTTCAATCTGAAAAAAAAGGTGTAACTAAGTACGATATTCAAGTTTTTTTCAGTTCTTTCGAAAGAGGGGTGGGGCAAGGGTCACTGAATCAGATATCCAATCGAAGCCATTAACTTAAAGTTATACCCCTCGAAACCATTAACTTAAAGTTAATGGTTTCGAGGAAGATATTTGATGCAGTGACCCTTGCCCCCCCTCTTCCCAAAGAACTGAAAAAATCTTGAATATCGTACTTAGTTACATTTTTTTTTCAAATTGAAGATTGATAAACTGAGAAAAAAAATGCTGTTTGCAGCGCCATCTATCAAAGATAAAAAAAAGTCTTAAAATAAAATTTACATACTTTTTAATGGCCTATCAGAATCTACAATAAAAAATAGGGTGTTCCATTTAAGATTTCAAAGTTGCCCCCCTTTCCCGCCCCTCAGGGGGTCCAGAGGGGGCAAGGGTCTCTGCATCAGATGTCCCCCTCGAAACCATTTACTTTTTATCGGCAACATTTTTTGGTCCAATGCACGATTTTAAAGTTATTGCAGGTGGCGGATTAAAATGGGACACCCAGTATATATATACAAGGTGATTTGTAAATAATTGGAAATATTTTAACTGGAGTATCCTGGGCTCAGAATATGAAGATTTGACCCAAAACACTTAGATAAAATGTGGCTCCTTACTGAGCTACAGGGTGTTTTATTTAAAAATTTAAAAACGATTTTTGCCCAGTACTTAAAAACTATTTGACGTATCCTTATCATACTTGGCAGAAAGTGTAGGTACCGTACACCATACTAAATTATGTTAAACAAAAGTTTCTGGCTAGTGCCAGTGGCGTACAACAGGGGCAAGTGAGAGGTTGATCCTTCCTAAATTCTACGCCACTGGCGGAATTGTCATTTTAGCACAATTTTTCGATTCTCCAATACTTTCTGTGTAAAAAACATACTCTTTCTTCCTAACGATAAAGTCACTATTTTTTGAGACATTTAAAGTTAAACATAAGCTGCACCCTTGGGATTTTTTCAAAATTTGCTCAAAAAAATCTGAAATAATTGAATAAAATAGAGAAAAAAATTAGCTACATAATAAATAAGTAACTTTTTTTTCTAACTCATTCTGGTTTGGCAGGAAAAATTAATGAAAATTAATATTTTTTGCATTTTAATTTTTTATTTTCAATAATTTTTCCTGCCAAACCAGAATAAGTTAGGTTAGGTTAGGTTAGTATTTAACTAGAAACGAAAAATACATAACAACAATATTCCATAGAAAAAAATTACAAGCAAGTACAAATAAATAGTATTACTTGCATTGTAAATGAAGTTCTTCAATCGTACAGTTGCAGCAGATAATCAATTCTGAGGCCCATTTGGATGCGATATGATAAAAATTAAATACATATCACACCCAACGTGCCTAGGAACCGAAAATCTTTATCAAATCTAATACAAAAAAAGTTACCTTAAAATCTTCCTACACAGAAAAATAATCGGAAATAGTTGACAAGTCTCGCACATTTTGCTTCGGTAATCTAGCTTTATGAAGCCAATTTAACTCATACAACTAGATCACCATAGACATTATCATTACAAAGAAAAAATATGTTTTTTACACAGAAAGTATTGGAGAATCGAAAAATTGTGCTAAAATGACAATTCCGCCAGTGGCGTAGAATTTAGGAAGGATCAACCTCTCACTTGCCCCTGTTGTACGCCACTGGCAGTAGCCAGAAACTTTTGTTTAACATAATTTAGTATGGTGTACGGTACCTACACTTTCTGCCAAGTATGATAAGGATACGTCGAATAGTTTTTAAGTACTGGGCAAAAATCGTTTTTAAATTTTTAAATAAAACACCCTGTAGCTCAGTAAGGAGCCACATTTTATCTAAGTGTTTTGGGTCAAATCTTCATATTCTGAGCCCAGGATACTCCAGTTAAAATATTTCCAATTACTTACAAATCATCCTGTATATATATATATATATATATATATATATATATATATATATATATAATTTGAAAATTGCCTTTGACATCGAAAATCGATGCAAAATCGTGGCTTTCCGTCATTTTTCCTAACTATTACCGCAGGAGAACTCCACGCGCTATGGGATTTTTCAATTATTCCATCTTCCAGCATCTTGTCGACTTCTTCATTTATAATTTCTTGCATTTTTGGGTTCCGTGGTCGATATCTCTGTTCCAACGGCGTATTATCGGTGAGTCGTATTTCGTGTACCGCTAGCGGGGTAGGACCTTTTATTTCAGCTAACTTTGGTAATTCTTCTCGCAATAGTTCGGCAAGCGGATCTGTCGGGGTTGTAGTTGTTGCGATGGTTGCTACTTCGGTACGAGAAAGTTGACATTTGGTGGTTGTAGGGCCAATAGTGATAGTCATACCAAACTGCCGTATAGCATCTATGCCCAGTATTACTGGCATTGCTAACGTGGGAATGCACAGTAGGTGCAGCGTTAGGGTTTTCCCTTCTATTTGGCATGGAATTCGATAGCCTTCCGTAATTGGCACGCTTTCTCCATTAGCTATTTGTGCCTGCTGCACACTTGGTTTCCATGGCGTACTACCGAGCCGGCGGCAAAGTACTGCTGTATTTTGGTCCATATACGACAGCGTTGATCCCGTATCGATAAGAGCCGACAGTTTGTTGTTTCCGATGTGAATGCATTGGTGGATACGGTCGTCCCATTTTTGTCGCATTGCAGATAGAAATGGACGATCTCCTTTCCCTGGTTGTTCCGTCCACCTTAAGGCACAACCGGCCTCTCGTTTCCCGGATTCTGGTCACATGTACAATCTCGGGACATGATCCCAGCTTTTCCACACCGGGAACAAAATATTTTCCTTGGATTTTTGCAGGTGTGTTGCATGTGGCCTTCTTGACCGCAGCGCCAACAGGTAAGTTTCCGACTCCGTGGTACCTGGCTAGCATGCACCGCGGGTCTCGGACTGGTGAGCAAGGTGAGCAAGGGTGCAGCTTATTTATTTTTTATTTTTTTATTTTTTTATATGTTTGGCTACTCAACAGGAATCAATCCCAATGACAGAGTAGCACTACAATTATAATAAACAAAGAAAATTTATCACACAGAAATGAAAATTACATAATTAGAGTAAAATACATATTATGAAATAAGAGAATATATATAAATATATATATACATACATTAAATTACAGATACAAAAAATTTATGAAGAAATATTATACAAAATCAAAGAAATTAAACGCTTAAAAGTAGTTATAGATAAAGTAAATATATCAGGAAAATTATCCATAGTACAAATTTTATTATACGTGTAAGATAATCTATTAATAGGAGAATTTGCTGCAGAGTTAGTTCTATGTAAAGGGATATCAAGCAAAAAATTTGTTCTAGTTACATAACTTGGCACTCGAAAAGACAGTTGCGAAAGTAAGAAAGGAGAATCAACTATATTATTTAAAAGTTTATATAAAAATGTAAGATCAAATAGTGTCCGCCTTTTTTCCAAACTAAGACAGTTAAAATCAAAATTAATAAATTTCCTACTTAAAAATGAGAGGAATTTGTTTTGTATTTTTTCGAGGCGGTTAATGTAAGTAGAATAATGCGGATTCCAGCAAACCGAGGCAAATTCAAGTTGGCTCCTAACAATCGTATAATATAATGTTACAAAGGTTTTTGGATTTTTAAATTTCATACAGGTACGAATCAAAAAACCTAACATCTTGTAGGCTTTTTTAACAATGGTGTCTATATGCACATCAAACAAGAGCTTTTGGTCTAAGGTTACACCTAGATCTTTAATCGTTTTAGATTTAATTATAGTGGAATCAGGTATATGATACGCACACTCAATAACAGTCCTGTTTCTAGTGAATGTAATTGAGTGGGATTTAGAAGTATTAAGTAGCAGTTTATTTGCCATCGCATAATCGGTAAATTTATCAATATCATGTTGCAACAACTTACAGTCTAGATCTGAGTGAATAGTTTTGTAAATTTTGAGATCGTCTGCATACATGATAAATTTAGAATAAGTGAAACAAGTAGCAACGTCATTGATAAAAATATTAAACAATAAAGGCCCTAAATGGGACCCTTGTGGAACACCAGAAGTTACGAGCACCTCATCAGAATGGAATCCATTCACCACCACACATTGCCTTCTGTTAGTCAAATAAGAAGAAAACCATTTTAACAGGTCACCACTCACACCGGCTACAGCTAGCTTTCTTATCAATATATTGTGATCTATTTTATCAAACGCTTTGCTGAAGTCAGTATAAATGGCGTCAACCTGGACCCTGTTATCCATAGCATCCAATATGTAGTCCGTGTATTCAAGTAGGTTACTTTCAACAGATCTTCCAGAAAAGAATCCATGTTGTTGAGGGATAATAAAGTTTTTCACACAGGAGAATAACTGTTTATAAATAATTGATTCAAATACTTTTTCCAGAATACATACTTTAGAGATTGGTCTATAATTTTCAACAATATTTTTATTGCCTGACTTGAATATCGGAACTACGAAAGCTTTTTTCCAAATTTGCGGGAAATTGCCTTCTTTAAGAGATTTATTAAAAATGGTAGCGAGTGGATTACACAAAGATGAAGCACAGTTTTTTATAAATATACAAGGTATATTATCTGGCCCTGACCCTTTGTTGATATCTAAATTCGATAATGTATTAAATACATCAGAATTTTCAATATGAACTTTTGATATACCACAGTTGTTATTCACTAGAAGCTCATCCACCAGGGATCTCATAAGATTTTCATCTAAGGAACCATCAGTGTACACTGATTTGAAATAATCAGAAAAGAGATTACACGTTTCCACGCCATTATTTGACACTCTATTACAATACTGCATTTGTTGTGGAATGCTGCTTTTCTTAAGTGATGAAACGTAAGTCCAAAATTTTTTTGAATTAGTTGAAATTTGTTTCTCTACATTACAAATATACTTATTATAACAAATATTAATTAATGATTTAACTCTTTTTCTCAATAACGAAAATATATTGTAATAAGTTTGTGTTTTGAACTGTTTGTATTTTTTATGTGCTTTCTCTTTCTCCTTGATCAATTTAATGAGATCACTGGTAAACCAGAATGGGAATACTTTGCTATGGTAATCTTTGTGAGGTACTAACGCATTTATTGCAGACCATAATAATTCATAAAATTTAGAAACGCAATCATCAGTACTACAATTTCTGAATAGTTCATCCCAATCTATTTCATTAAAAAAATTATTAATTAACACGTAATCAGCATTTTTGAAGAGAAATAATTTACGAGGCTTTTTATTCATAAGTGAAATATTAGGAATTTTAAAACTAACCTCTAAGGGTGGATGGTGCTGTAAATCAATTTTAGTTAGAGAGTTAGAACATTCTGAAACTGTAGTATTTTCATAATTCGATAATATTAAATCTAAAGTACGATTATTTTCATTTTTCACACTATTAAACTGAAACAGTCCACAGTATGACATTATATCAACAAATTCATTAGATTGCTTATTATAAGTTGGTGCAGACACAAGATAATTATTTTTGTTCTTAAATTCCCATTGAAGATATGGCAGATTAAAATCGCCGCAGATAATAAATTTACCATCTGGTTCTTTTTCAACGATTATTGACAATTTATTAAGAAAAATAGTTAAAGCTGCGCTATCTTCAGGGGGAATATAGACACAACAAACAAACAAAGTATTATTATTAAAATTAACACTAATCCAAATGTCTTCAGCGGTCGAACAAAAATCACTAATCTCAAAATAAAAAATTTTTTTATGTACACCAATTAAGACACCACCTCCGTCGAGCTTAGTGGACGTATCACGGTTCCTATCTCGTCGAACGATGTTATAGTCATCACACAGAACTTCCGAGTCGTATACAGATGAATTCAAAAATGTTTCGGTAAGACAAATTATGTCATACCCACACATCACTGAGTTCACACGAATGTCATTCGTTTTTGTTCTAAGACCTCTCACGTTTTGATAATAGAATGTTATGTTATGTACCATAGTCGATTTTATTTTTATACGCTTGCAGGGCTCTGATATAGGTTGGGCAGTTTTTAGACCGACAATCGTGATTAGCGTCCATTTTTGCGCGTTTGCAGTTTATGCAGGTGGGGTTATTTTTGCTATTTTTGCAGTTTGTGTGGTCGTGACCTTTTTCGGAACAGATACTACATGATTTATAATCCTCTTTGCAGTTATTGGCGATGTGTCCGAACCTTTGACAGTTGTAACATCGTGATATTGAGTAAAAGTCCCTTACGCTGCAAGACTCCCAGCTCATATATATCTTCCCTCTGTTAATTAATTTATCTCGCACTTCAGGTGTTGTCTCCTCATCCTTATCTCCTGGTAAAGATTTTCCTCCTCTTCACTTCCTGTTTCCTTCTTTCTATCTAAGCCCGTTAAAAACTCTTGTGAGTTGTCCATACTTTTGTCTACCAGCGCATCGTGTGTTGAGGAGCAGGCCAGCTAACTGGGAGCGGGTACACCCTCGGGCCTTCTGCCCTACCCCAGTACTCTGGGGCCCAGTTTACGCTGTTTAAACGATCCCGGTATACTCGGACGGATCGTGCTCGCTCGACGCAGAAGGAGCCTCCGCAACTCCAACTCACAACACACTACCTGCCAAGGTCCCGAAGGGGCTGGTCACAGGCACACACATGGGGGAAATGCTCGGCAGAGCAAGCTCACATCAGCCTTCAGCTTCCGGCGCACGGGTAACACGTCGTTTACTTCCAGCACTCCCACATCACCCCATGTATTGCCAGCTTCGTTGTCCGTTTCCATCGCTGGAGCCGTTATCTAAAATCCGTCCTGAGTTTTGCTTCGGAGTGCTCTCTCCTAGACAGGTTGCTTCCCCAAGCTCACGAGTCCTGTCTACCCGTGGGTCAGCCGCCTATTCTGGGTCAGACGCTGACCCTGTGGTTTGGTCCGCGCCGAGATTCTCTCGGTACCCCCCTTATCAGGGGGGCGTTCCTCTATCCGCCACCTGAGGACGCGCCCGGTCGGAGACCCACGCTCCCGCCGGGAACCTACCCTAACCTAACTTAACTTAACCTAACCTAAAATAATCTAACCTAACCTTGTGAAAAATATCACAACCTTGTAAAAAATATCACAACCTTGTTTAAATATCACAACCTTATATACTAACTTACCTATTTTGTTTCTGTTTTTTCGCTTCCAGATTCCATCTATACCGAGCGATTTATGGGTATTCCAACTGGCGATCGTCTATTAGCGTATAAAGAAGCATCCCTTATAAATAACGTAGAGAAATTACGTAATAAATTGTACTTATTTAATACACGGTACGTTAGATGATAACGTACATTATCAGCAATCAATGCTGCTAGCGAAAGCGCTGGAAATTAACGATATACAATTTAGACAACAGGTAAGGGTTGGTGGTTGGTGTTGGTCAGTTAAGATGGTTTGGATATGTTGAGCAAATTAATGAACGTTTGCTGTTAGAAAGATTTATTTGAATGATTTTTGATATGGTATACGTGGGATGAGTAGTTGGAGTGGTATGACTGAATATATATATATATATATATATATATATATATATATATATATACAGGGTGTTTGTTCGATAATATGCAGAATACTTCTTTCTGAAGTAAAATTCGAAGAAATACTTAGAATACTTTTCGATAGGAAATAAAAAGTTCTAGAATTTGGTTTTAGTTTTAATTTGCTAGCATGTGCCGTTTGGGCGCTAGAATTTTTTTTAAAATGTTTTTTAATATTTTCAATAATTTTTCCTGCTAATACGGTAAGAGTTAGAGAAAAAAGTTACTTAGCTATTATCTAGCTAATTTTTTTATCTATTTTACTGAATTTTTTCAGATTTTTTTGAGCAAATTTTCGAAAAAAGTGTTATTTTGAATTTTTCAAAATATACCTTTTTTCAAAAAAAAAATCTGAAAAAATTCAGTAAAGTAAAAAAATAAATTAGCCACATAATAGCTAAGTAACTTTTTTCTCTAACTCATACTGATTTAGCAGGGGAAAAAAAGGAAAAAATGACATAATCTTGTGAAAAACAGACATAACCTTGTGAAAAACAGACATAACCTTGTAAAAAAACAGCCATAATCTTGTGAAAAACAGACATAATCTTGTGAAAAACAGACATAACCTTGTAAAAAACAGTCATAGCCTTGTAAAAAACATTCATAATCTTGTGAAAAACAGACATAATCTTGTTCGAAACTTCATAATCTTGTAAAAAACAGTCATAACCTTGTAAAAAACATTCATAACCTTGTAAAAAACAGACATAATCTTGTGAAAACAGACATAACCTTGTTCTTGGGGGGGGGGGGGTTTCAAACCCCCCCCCCTAACACCTCCTGGCTACACCACTGATTGCCAGACATTAACCAGGCGAACGAACACCCTGTATATATATATATATATATATATATATATATATATATATATATATATATTTATTGAATTTTCTCCAGACTTATCCAGACGAAGATCACGCACTAGCTTCAGTCCGAAAACATCTTTATCACACATTCGAAAACTTTCTAGATGAATGCTTCGAACCAAACCGAGAAAGCTGAATTTCAATTAATTAAATAATTAAATTTAATTAATTAAATTAATTAATTAATTTCAATAATTAATTAATTATTTTAATTATTTAATTTAATTCAAATTTTTGAAACACTTATTGGAGACTAGAAGTTCAATAATCCACCAGAAATTGTCGAAAAATAACTTCTACTATTAGACACTTTTTCGAAATTGCAAGCAACAATTTGACTAGTTAATTTGTGAAATTTGTAAATGTGTCAATAATTTTCTAACAAATAAAAATCAAAATATAAAATATATTTCAAAAAAATAATCAGGGTATTCGGTAGCCATTTTAAGTTTTAAACAAGATCTCAGTTTTATTGCGTGAAAAATTGCATACAATTTGCACATTACACATTTACAATATTATATAATATAATTGTATATATATATATTGTAAAAAAATATATATATATTAAAAAAAATTGTATAATTACGTAAAAGGTGGTTCGTAATTAACTATTAATTAATTAATAATTAATTGAACTTTATTAAAATTTGTTAGATTTTAAATTTTTATATAAAAAGAAATGTTTCATTTCTCTCATATTATATTTTTAATTTGCATTTCTTCCTTTGAAAAACTTTGTAAGTATTTTATTGTATAAATAAATCTCTATTTTACAAGTTTTATTTTATTAAATTATGCGTTTATTTCTATCTCCTATATATATATATATATATATATACATATATATATATATATATATATATATATATATATATATCTTTGTAGTACTGGTAGTGACATCTAAAAGAAATTAATTGAACTATATTTACAAGTGTAAAGCGCCTTGATCTTGATAATAAAGAAAATATAATATATAAATATATATATATATATATATATATATATATATATATAAAAATAATATATAAATAATAAATAATATATATATATATATATATATATATATATATAAAAATAATATATAAATAATAAATAATATATATATATATATATATATATATATATATATATAATAAATAAATAATATATATAATATATAATAAAAAAACTGTAATTAGCAGTGCCATCTATGAATGATTCGCCTGCATTAAATTCAATTTTCTCGTCGGTAAAACAGATAACTTTCCTTCTATTATTAAATATCAACTCAATATCGTATAGATGGCACAACTAGTATTAAAAGCAACAAGATTAGAACTGTATATGGGTAAACCCATATATATAGACCACTTTGACATTTCTCGGAAAGTTGGCAATACAATTATTTTTATTAAAATTATAATTTATGTGCGGACACTAGGAGAAACTTTGGAGGAAAATTTCAGCAAAATCGAATAAATAATGTAGACACAATGAATTTTGAAAATTTTTATATATATATATATATATATATATATATATGTATGTAGGATTTACTAAATATACAATAGAGTGTAACGCCACCTCGGCTTCGGTGACGTTATTTTAGTTCTCCTTTTTATTTCCGGATATCGGGCGCCAATCTCGTACTTCCTGCAACCTGTAATACGGGAAAAAGGGAACGGATTGCAGATAGCTCAGTCGCGTTTGTCGCGTTTGTTTCTAAGTCCGAAAAATTAATTCAAAAATTTTTCTAAGTTTCAAAAAAATTTAAAACTGACGACCGAAATTTTACAAGTCCGAAAAATCGTAAATCTGGGGCCGGGAACCAGCCACCGAGTGAGTTCGCTCAGATGCTAAGCAAACTCCCCTTCCCCTGGGTCCGGACACCGGTCAACCAGGGAAGGTTTGTCGGTCTCGACGCGAAACCGAATGTCTTTTTAAGCTACGAATCTTCCCTTTTATAGGCGACAATTCATTAAAACTAGTTATAACCGCTTGCAGCGCGCTGTCTCACTCGTATTGCGAGAGAGCGCGTCAGTTCTTCTTAATATTGTTAAAAACGAAACTCGGCCGGTCGTAACTATACGCGCAAACAGATGTCTCTACTCATACCGTACGGAAAAAAAAATAATATTTACTAACAGCTGGCCTTCGCACAAAAAACATTAAAAACATCGGACATGACTGAACATCGCTATGAGATAATTTCGTTCTTTTTATTATATTATAACAAAATAATTCAAATTTTAATTTATCGAAGAACGTTTAATTGACGAACTTAAAATATGGAAAAATGAAATTTTGACCGTTATTATCTCATAGTGAGTTTTACAATTTTGTACAATTATACAACCCAGATTACATGCTAATCTAAATAAATTTAAATATATGTGTCGTACGCGAAGCGTATCGTCACAAGAGATATCGAGTAAATAAAGTGTTTATTGAATATTAAATGAAATACATAAAATGAGTAAGGTATTAATATATAAATAAAAGTAATCGCGTCGTTTCGCGTCGTAGGTTGTTTGATAGAGTACTTCGTGTGTGACTGTCGTTCACTACTCTTATCGCGTCGTTCGTCGTCGGTAGCTCGTATCAGACTATACGTCTGCGTTCGTCGACTTCCAGCTCACGACTGCCTCGTCTCCTCACCACGTAGCCTACTAGCCACCGCTAGCAGCGCCCTACATCTCGGCCCTTCCTGCATTGACCTCGTCCTCGGGGTCCTCGTCCGTCGACGCCCCTCCTTCATCTTCCCATCCGATTGATGACCACGGCTTCATGAAGTCGGCTGATGTCGACGTGTTCTTCGGACCGTCACCTTGGTTGATTCTTTCTACGTCATAGCGGTCGCATGGTTTGACTCGTGTGACCCTATATGGACCTAGAAATTTACATTTCAATTTGGTTAGATTAGTAAATTGAGTTCTTTTTATGGCAACTACGTCGCCACAGTCGTAGGTAATGGCGGGCTTTCTCTTCTTGTTAAAACCTCTTCGGTTTTCCTCCTGGATCTTCGTTATTTGTTCTTTGGCCATTAGTCGTAAATCTTCGCGGTCATTGTTGAACGCATTTCGGTATTCGGCTTCGATGATATCTCGGAGATGGTAATCTTCTGCTTGCCGTAATTGCACTCCAAACAGCAATTCGAAAGGAGATGTCGCAATGCTCCTTTGATATGTTCGGTTTATCGATCTTTGAACTCGATTTGTGTACTTGTACCACTTCGATTCATCTTCTATTGATAATTTGGTTAGGACAGGAATTATTATTCTGTTTATTCTCTCAACTTGTCCATTAGCGCGTGCTACACCTGTTGTAATGTGTATTAGATCAATCTTCTCGTTCTTGCAATAGTCTTGAAACTCGTTTGAAGTGAATGCGGTACCACGGTCTGCAATATTTCTTTTGGGATTTCCAAAAACATGTTTCTGATCTTCAAGTTTGTTAATAACTTCTTTGCTCGTCAACGTTTTCGTCGGGTATAACCAGGTAAATTTGCTGAACCCATCTACGACAACAAGTAAATACTTATACCCTTTGCCTGTCGTCGTCAGTGGTCCCAGATGGTCAACATGATACGTACTAAGTGGTGCGTCGTCCTTGTTAATGGGATTCAAAAAGCCTTCAGCTTTTCCTGTTTTTTTCTCTGCCAAGATACACGGTATACAATTCTTAATGCATTCTTCGATTTTCTTCTGCAGTTCAGGTATCCAGAACTCATTCAGTATAAGTTCTTTCGTTTTCTTCACACTGAAGTGACCGTTTTCTTCGTTATATTTTTTAATTAGATCGTATTGCATTCGCTTAGGAATGACTAAGAGATTTCTACCTTCGTGCTCTTTGTACAAGAGATTATTCTCCATTACATAGTTTTTGTGGGAATGACCTGATTCCAGAAGTCTTTGGATGACCGACAAATGATCATCCTTCGCCTGGGCTGATTTTATTGCTGTTATTAGATCGTTCTTCACAATCAACATGACGTTGCGAGATAAGGCGTCAGCATGTTTCATTCTTACTCCCGGTCTGTGTTCAATGGTATAGTCAAATTCGCTTAACAACATGACCTATCGTGCCACTCGTGTCGACAGATCACGTTTCTTTATCGTTACAGTAAAGGCTGAACAATCGGTTATGATCTTGAATGGAATACCAAGCAGATATACGCGAAATTTCTTCAGAGCATAAATTATGGCGAGTGCCTCTAATTCGTAACTACTATACTTGCGTTCGGCCTCCGTCGTCTTCCTGCTCATAAAGTAGATAGGATGCATCTTACTATCGTCGCCTTGCTGGAGCAAAATTGCACCAAATCCGTTGATACAAGCGTCGGTATGTAGCTCTGTCACCGCAGTTGCATCATAGATATTAAGTACGGGTTTCGTGGCTAATGCTTGCTTAAGATTTTCATACGCCGCGTTCTCCTTGTAGCCAAAAGCAAATGGCACATTTTTTCTCAGTAGGTCACTGAGTGGTTTCGCTATCAGTGAGTAGTCCTTGACAAACTTCCTAAAATATCCCGTCAAGCCTAGAAAACTCTGAACTTGTTTAACCGTCGTGGGTCGTGGAAATTTTATAACGGCATCTACTTTGGCTGTAGAAGGTCGTATTTGTCCGTTTTCGATATGATGTCCTAGGTATTCTATGTTATTTCTTAAAAATTGACATTTCTTCCATTGGATTTCTAATCCGTATTCTTGTGCCGTCTTCAACACCTTTTCCAATCTTTCTACTGCTTCTTTTTCGGTTCGCGCTAGAATAACTAAATCATCCATGTACGTCAGTAAAATGCCAGTTTTAATGTGTTCTTTGAAAGTGTCGTTTATGAATCGCTGAAATATCGAAGGCGAGTTACATAATCCAAACGGTACTTTTGTAAATTCGTATGGGCGGTCGGAGTAACAAAAGAAGTATATTTTCGACTCTCTTCATCAATAGGTACGTGAAAGAACCCATTTTTCAAATCCAACGTACTGAAAACAGGTGAACCCTGTAACCGATCAAGCTGATCCTTGATCAACGGCAACGGGTACCGGTCTTTTACAATCTGTTGATTTAGTTGTCTATAGTCCTGACATATTCGTATGGCACCATCCTTTTTCCTGACTAACACAATCGGACTTGCGAATTCGGATTGGCTTGGTCGAATTATTTCCCAATTTAATAATTCGCTCATCTGTTTGTCTACCTCGAGTTTTTCTTGATGCGCTAATCTTCTCGGACGTTGACAAATAGGCGTGTCGTTTTTCAAAATAATCTTCATTTTGAGTGGTGTCTCTTTAGTTTTATTGTTACAATCGTAATTTGCATGTAACTTTTCTATTTTGCTCTTAGTTGTGTGATTTGTAATGTGACTGATATCTATCTCTGATGTCTCACATTCTATATTAAATATGCATTTTTCTTCTTGGTCGGAATCGTTATGTTTGCTTTCCAGAATCTGTGTTCCGTATACGTCCATCTTGATGGTAACATTCTTTAAGAATTCTCGTCCTATGATAACGGGGTACTTCATTGTATCGCTATTGACAATGTAGAATTTCGCATTAGATATAACATCGTCTGCTTTCACGTCAGTTGAAAGGCTGCCTAGCGTCATTACCCGATTTCCTCCAATACCTGTCAGCGTCACGGCGTCGTTTTGTAGAGTTACTGGACCCAAGGTCAAGAAACAATCATATCTAATTAGATTCACGTCGCTGCCAGTATCGACTAAGGCTGTTATTACTTTTCCCAAAATTGTTACGTCCTTTTCTGCGTTGTTCTTTTGACTTTCGACCAGCATCACATTTTTGTTCTGTGTCTTTTTAGGACAAGCGGCCGACTTGTGCCCAAATTCGTTGCAGTTAAAGCATTTTATCCCCTTCTCTTTATGTGGACAGTTTCTGGATACGTGACCTCTGCTTCCACACGTATAACAACGTGGCGTCAGTGCTTCTTCCTTTAGGTTTGATCCCTTGCTGCTACCACCGTATTGTTTTTCTCTTGGTGTCTGAGTCTTGTCTTTCGACTTTGAATCGGCGGATATTCTTTTCCGTATCGTGTCATATAGTTTAGCTTTTTCTTTAAATTCGTCGAAACTTTTTGCACCGTATAGGATAATCTTGTTTCCAGGGTCGTCGGGTATTCCGTCGATGATGTATTGTATTACAACTTCAGATGGAATGTTGGCTCGGCTGGCGATTTCACGCATCGCTATCGTGTATTCTCGTACAGACTCTTCTCTTTTCTTCGTTCGCGTTGATAGCATTCTGTGTATATCAGCACAACTCGATTTCACTTCGAATTCTCGTGTAAGTAACTGTTTCAGTTTCTTCCAAGTCGTTATACCTCTTTCCGATTGTACCACTAACTTTGCTAGATAAGTTAAAGACTTTTTTGCAAAAATAAGCTTTTGTAAATCATTCCAACCTGTAATTTGTGCAATTTCCTCGAAATCCGATATCCACTTTTCAACTGGGTATCCATCTTTTCCCGAAAACTGTGTGATCGAGTCTTCGATATCTCTAAACGAGAGGGAAAATGTCGTCGTCTTCGTCTTTCGTTTTTCAACGTTGTTCCTTTCACCATCTTCATGATGTTCAGGTGACATCCTTGCTTTGATTTTTCTTGATCTAACGTTAGTTTGGTTATCTTTGAAATCGTTGCTTGCTTCATCGTTATCGTCGTTGTTTCCTGCTTCATCGTCGTCTTCATCGTTAACGTCGTTTTCATCTTTATCGTCGTCTTCATTGTCATCGTAGTTTTCATTCTCATCGTCGTTTTCATTATCCTTACTTTCTGCCTGGATATGGCAAAGAAATGATAAAATTTTTTCACTTACATCGTCTTCGGTCCCATCGTATTGTATGTCTAACACGTGACACACCGTAACTAAATCAGCAAACGATAACAGAGATTTCATTTCGTCAATCTTCGTTGAGTAGGCTGCGGACTGTTCATCGTATGTGAATCCTTCAAAATTACTTAGTTCTTTTCTACTTAGTCGTTTAGATGGATCTCCGGATATGATGATGAATAATGGTTTCAATAATCTACTATTAAAACTTGTTATATTTTGTTCAACGTTACCAATATCTTTTAACGCGGGCATTTTTCACGGTACGCCACTGGTTTGGTGCGCGGATCAACGAAACGAATGTTAAAAACAAACCGCTCGCGCTCTGTTGCTATGAACTGTGACACTCACGTATAACGTAACTCTGACAGATCAACTTTTCACGCACTGTTGTTAATTGTCTTTTAAATACGCCGTCGTATATCAACACAGTTTATTTGTAAGCTTAACAAAGTTTTTTTTTTAACAATGAATTTAAAAGTAAATATTTCCGCACGCCACTGGTACTGTTTACGTGAGAAATTCTTAGAATTGCGGTTGTCCGTTACTATGTGGTACGCTTCGCTTTGTTGCGGCGGCTTCGCTGTTGTATATCTGTTCGCGCGCTTTTACGTTCAACGGAAATTTCGGTTCTAGTATTGAACTTACACTGTCTTTATAATGTTTTCAATGTTTTTTGCAGCACAGCACTTTGCACAGTGTATCACTTATTGTAACTAATTGTCACTGATTCTCACTAATTTCACTGCACTAACTTATTCACTTTTTATTTATTAATTTGGCTCATTTTAAGTTCACATCCCGGTTCTGAGCCCCCATATTGTAGGATTTACTAAATATACAATAGAGATATCGAGTAAATAAAGTGTTTATTGAATATTAAATGAAATACATAAAATGAGTAAGGTATTAATATATAAATAAAAGTAATCGCGTCGTTTCGCGTCGTAGGTTGTTTGATAGAGTACTTCGTGTGTGACCGTCGTTCACTACTCTTATCGCGTCGTTCGTCGTCGGTAGCTCGTATCAGACTATACGTCTGCGTTCGTCGACTTCCAGCTCACGACTGCCTCGTCTCCTCACCACGTAGCCTACTAGCCACCGCTAGCAGCGCCCTACATCTATATAAATATTTTTATAAATTTTAACTATTTAATAATACAGTAATACTCCGACTTACACGGTCTCGCCTTACACACTCACACAAAAAAAATTAATTATTAATAAATATGTAATTATATTTCATTTATTATATTATTATAAAAACTAAATACAAATTAAATAATTAAACTTTCAAAAATATTTTAATTGGTAAAATAATATGTCAAAATATAAATGTATTTTGTGCTGCCATTTTATAACGAATCTGTTTATTATTTTAAATAATAATTTAGATAAACTTCACTGGATGGAAGCACTAATCACACATAATAATTATTTTTAGAAATTCTAAATTAGTAAAATGAATGTAAAATATTAATAAAGAAAGCGATAATAACATGATTCAATTAGCAAACAAAATGATAACAGCAATATAATCTCATAGTACAAAATCTAAACGGTAATCACATAGTTCAAAATCGTGCAAGTAAAATTAAAGTATTTAACTAGAAACGAAAAATACATAACAACAATATTCCATAGAAAAAAATTACAAGCAAGTACAAATAAATAGTATTACTTGCATTGTAAATAAAGTTCTTCAATCGTACAGTTGCAGCAGATAATCAATTTTGAGGCCCATTTGGATGTGATATGATAAAAATTAAATACATATCACACCCAACGTGTCTAGGAACCGAAAATCTTTATCAAATCTAATACAAAAAAAGTTACCTTAAAATCTTCCTGCACAGAAAAATAATCGGAAATAGTTGACAAGTCTCGCACATTTTGCTTCGGTAATCTAGCTTTATGAAGCCAATTTAACTCATACAACTAGATCACCATAGACATTATCGTTACGAAGAAAGAATATGTTTTTTACACAGAAAGTATTGGAGAATCGAAAAATTGTGCTAAAATGACAATTCCGCCAGTGGCGTAGAATTTAGGAAGGATCAACCTCTCACTTGCCCCTGTTGTACGCCACTGGCAGTAGCCAGAAACTTTTATTTAACATAATTTAGTATGGTGTACGGTACCTACACTTTCTGCCAAGTATGATAAGGATACGTCGAATAGTTTTTAAGTACTGGGCAAAAATCGTTTTTAAATTTTTAAATGAAACACCCTGTAGCTCAGTAAGGAGCCACATTTTATCTAAGTGTTTTGGGTCAAATCTTCATATTCTGAGCCCAGGATACTCCAGTTAAAATATTTCCAATTACTTACAAATCACCCTGTATATATATATATATATATATATATATATATATATATATATATATATATGTATAGATATATATATATATATTGTAACGTGAATTTGAATCCGTGTCGGGGCAGTCCGAACAGTATTGGAAATGTATTAAAATAATTACCACCATATCTGCGATTGTATTTTTTGACTAGCATTTATTTACAACACTTAAACACTAAATAACAATACTATACAACAACAATGGTTAGCCGAGCGGAGCTAAACAAACAATTACACTATTTACATTACTTATAATTAATCTTACACCTATCAGACTATCGGACTGATAATAACACAATACTTATGAACTAACACCATATTAATATACTTGCACACATTTATATCTACATATTTATATCACTTATATCACACTATTATTTATTTCAACGCGCTATCACCGCTTGACCCAATAATACTATCAGACCGATTGCTACGATCTGATTAGGTCGGCTATCTGGCGATAACTAACTGAGCCATCACTATTCGGCCCAACGGGACCGACTACCAACGACGCGACCATGTCGCTTATTTCATGATGACTCCTCTCCCGTTGCTCGTAGCGCCTTATATGCTGCAACCAATCCTTCTCGAAAGCTTCTACAACAATCTAGAAGCCTAATGGAACCTTCGCACACATACATGCATACACAGCGCACACCGACATTACGTCATCACATAAACAGAATGTGTAAACACATTCCTTACGCGTGACTCACCGCATGCACACACACACACATGTAAGCACGCATACACACACGCAAACATAATTACTTATGCAATCTCAGTTTTGTTACACTGCCTCCTTCTTAAGAGTATTCCGTCCCGGAACACGCTTGCTCCACCATAGGAGGGTATTTTGGGTGTCCGCGAAAATCTCCGCATGCTGGTTCTCCTGCAGCACTATCTTCAGGACCAGCCACCAGTCCAGCGGCTTCTCTGGCTTCAACCGTGCGGTCGGATCTCAACTCGCCAATCCCGACATGCCCCAGCATGTATTTGACGTTCTCCAGTTGACCAATCCGATCCGCAACCTTGCCTCGGACTATCAGTACCATGATGCCGTCCTTTATCGAGAGTGGTACTCCCTGGCCTTTCCGTTACGAATAATTACTGACTGAAGAATTTTCCTGAGCAGATCTACACCCGGCATGCGCCCAGCATACCCTCAACCTGCTCCACTTCAGTCCTCTCAGCCCGTAACCTGCTTCGGACCCCGCCGCATCATGACACAATCCTTTCTCGAGAATCCGTCCTGAATACTCCGTAGTGCTTTCTCTTCTTCTACTGCATGCAATCTTCACAGCCAAGTTCTTCGTTGGCTAGTGACAGCCAACCACGGACATCCACTTGCCGACCGGCGTTATGTTAGATGCCGGCAAGAACCCAGAATACTATCTTCATTCATACGCCGCGATCATAACATTCTGATCGCGTAGTGACAGCATCTTGCCCAAGAAATCACAGCTGCTGCTTCAGATATTTCAACCGAAACATCTACTTGCTTCCAATGACTACAGTGCCTCTCTTTTCCACAATCTTCTACAACTATCTGACCAGCATCCAGATCTTCAACGACCGATGACCCATCAATCCTCGAACAACCAGAACACTTTCGTTGTGTATAGATCGAAGAATTTGAGTGAGGATGTCTACACCGCATGCCCCAAGCATACATCGACCATCCTCCACTCCGATCCATCCAGTCTGTTGTGTTCCATGAACGACCATGTCATCGCCTCGTTGCCCATCAGCCCCACTTCATTCTAAGTTGTGGAACCACTGTACTCAGCCATCATTGGAACTTGTTTCAACCGTAGCACTGTCTTTCTGATGTTTTCATTCTTCATCTTTCTTGGCATAATTATCACTGTCACTAACACTTTTGCAACAATACCAGTTGCAAGCACACACAACAATGCCAGTCCGATCATTCCTATCACAGTGTAGATAGATACTAACTTAAAACTATATACACATATAACAAAATACTCGACTTACTAACAAAAATCATTTACAACAATCAGATCTCATCAGTAAATCGAGCTTACATTGTTCAACAATCGCAAATACTCGCCTTCATTCCAACACTGCTCAAAACATACCCCTCACACCTGACACCAGTGTAACGTGAATTTGAATTCGTGTCGGGGCAGTCCGAACAGTATTGGAAATGTATTATAATAATTAACATCATATTTGCGATTGTAGTTTGACTAGCATTTATTTACAACACTTAAACACTAAATAACAATATTATACAACAACAATGGTTAGCCGAGCGGAGCTAAACAAACAATTACACTATTTACATTACTTATAATTAATCTTACACCTATCAGACTATCGGACTGATAATAACACAATACTTATGAACTAACACCATATTAATATACTTGCACACATTTATATCTACATATTTATATCACTTATATCACACTATTATTTATTTCAACGCGCTATCACCGCTTGACCCAATAATACTATCAGACCGATTGCTACGATCTGATTAGGTCGGCTATCTGGCGATAACTAACTGAGCCATCACTATTCGGCCCAACGGGACCGACTACCAACGACGCGACCATGTCGCTTATTTCATGATGACTCCTCTCCCGTTGCTCGTAGCGCCTTATATGCTGCAACCAATCCTTCTCGAAAGCTTCTACAACAATCTAGAAGCCTAATGGAACCTTCGCACACATACATGCATACACAGCGCACACCGACGTTACGTCATCACATAAACAGAATGTGTAAACACATTCCTTACGCGTGACTCACCGCATGCACACACACACACACATGTAAGCACGCATACACACACGCAAACATAATTACTTATGCAATCTCAGTTTTGTTACAATATATATATCATTTGAAAATTGCCTTTGACATTATAAAATAAATTAAAATAACATTAATCAGTGTGCATAAAATTTGGTTTTTTCACTTTATTTAATTAATAATTTTTAAATTACATATTTTGAATGCGTGTGTATTTGTTTATTATGATTTATTATTTGTTGTTTGTTCTTACATAAGTTTAAAATGGTTTTTGTTTCATTATTAAAATCATAGAATTTAACATAATATTTAAAAATGTACATTCAGAATAAAACTGCTTTAGGATATAGTTCTGTATTAATTTTGTACTCCACGTACATTATCATCATCAAGAAAAATTATACAAATGACATACATACATACATACATACACAATCACGCCATATACCCACTTGGGTATGGCACAAACTCTTTTCATCATCCCGAATTATCAGTCGCCTCCAAACACTTCTATCCGCAGCACAAGCAACTTTCGCAACTTCATCCACATTCATAATTCCTCTCATACATGCTCACTTCTATTCCTACTACTTGGCAACTTTCCCTCACGCAAAACACTCTCTCAATCATATCACTTGAAGATCTATTACTAATAACGGGTTTTGATAAAGATCTAAAGTTGTTGAAGATTTCCTTGATAATAAAAAATAATTTACGCATCTTTTTCTGATGTGAAAAATGTTACCGCGATAAAATAGGAAGAATTTTATCAAGAAATAATATGAAAGTTTCCTGTTTTCCACACATGGAATTGCAACGCATGTTGAAGAGTGTAAAAGATAAATTATTCCTCTTCAATCTTGGTGCATGAGAATGCAGTAAAGTAGTACACCTCAAAAAGAATTGATAAACCTTAAAAATGCCTTAGTAAAAGTCGTCTCGTAAGCGAGAGATAATAATTACTACTTTGACTGCAAGGAAAAGTAGTATAGCGTTTGGTACGGTGTCTGTAACATTTTCAAAAAAAAAAAAAAAATTGTATAGAAATCCTTCATATAGCCTGTAGATCAGACGAATCTGAACTTAGTTTATAAGTGCGGTGTATGGATGTGCGTCGTCAGCTCGCTCGGTCCTCAGACAAAATTTTGTGGCCGCAACTCCTCCTAGACGATTCAACCGATTTTAATGAAATTTTCAGGATAAATTTTTTCTAGTGCCCAAGATAAGGTCATGTGGTTTTGGTTTTTTCCAGTGATGCCAACTTTCCGAGAAAAAAATTACTAAAGTTTTTAAAAATTCATATTGGCTACGTTATTTATCCGATTTTAATCAGATTTTCAGAAAAGATTTTCCTAGTGCTCCCATTAATTATATAATTTTATTAATATCTCCAGTGTTGCCAACTTTCCGAGAAAAACATTACTAAAGTTTTAAAATTTTTATTATGTCCATGTTATTAAACCAATTTTACTCAAATTTTGCACAAAAGATTCTCCTAGTATTCATATAATTTATGTAATTTTAACAAAATACAGTGTTGCCAACTTATCGAGAAAAAAATTACAAAATTTTTCCGAAATTGATTGTGGCTACATTATTTATTCGATTTTGATCAAATTTTCAGAAAAGTTTCTCCTAGTGCCCACATAAATTATAATAATATTAAAATACAGTGTTGCCAACTTCCTGAGAAATGTCAAAGTGGTCTATATATGGGTTTACCCATATACTTCTAATCTTGTAATTTCAATTTTCGTGGTTTTATTTTCAAGTTTCGCATTTCCATATTATTTTCTCGTTTTAATTTCGAATTTTCATGTTTCTGGTTTGTAGGTAAAATCGGCAATACTGTACAGTATCGTGTTTCCTGTTTTCGTGTTTCCTGTTTTTTGTATTTTCGTGTTTCTCGTGTTTTCGTGTTTCCTGGTTTTCGTGTTTTCGTGTTTCCTGTTTCTCGTGTTTTCGTGTTTCCTGTTTTTCGTGTTTCTCGTGTTTTCATGTTTCTGGTTTCCTGTTTTAAGATGAAAATAGACACATTAAAATAAAACAGAAATTTAACTTTTAATAAAAGATGAAATGTACTAGTTTTGCTAAACGCCATTTTGTTTTTTTTGTTTTTTCTCGATACAGATATGGCGGTCCCGATTCCTACGCTGTTATAAAAAATATCACAACCTTGTAAAAATATAACAATCTTGTGAAAAATATGATAACCTTGTGAAAAATATGACAACCTTGTGAAAAATATTACAACCTTGTAAAAAATATGACAACCTTGTGAAAAATGTGACAACCTTGTGAAAAATATCACAACCTTGTAAAAATATAACAATCTTGTGAAAAATATGATAACCTTGTGAAAAATATGACTACCTTGTTTAAAATATCACAACCTTGTAAAAAATTTGATAACCTTGTGAAAAATATCACAACTTTGTAAAAATATCACAACCTTGTAAAAAATATGACAACCTTGTTTAAAATATCACAACCTTGTAAAAATATCACAACCTTGCAAAAATATCACACCCTTGTGAAAAATATGACAACATTGTAAAAATATCACAACCTTGTAAAAAATATGACAACCTTGTACAAATATCACAACCTTGTAAAAAATATGACAACCTTGTGTAAAATATAAAAGCCGGCATCATCGAGGAGTGCGAAAGCGCGTGGGCCGCCCCAGTAGTTTTGGTGCCCAAACCAGGAGGAGGTACCAGAATATGTATAGACTACCGCAGTCTCAATACCATTACCAAACCCGACGCTTACCCAATGCCACGCATCGACGATTTACTGCACTCCACTGGTAAAACAATCTACATGAGTACCATGGATCTGCAAGCTGGGTACCACCAGGTCCCGATTCACCCCGAAGATATGGACAAGACCGGGTTCATTACTTCATTTGGCATATATCGTTACCGTCGCTTACCGTTTGGTCTACGCAACGCCCCGGCCACCTTCCAGCGCCTCATAGACCGCTTTCGAGTAAAAGTAAATGGTTGTCTCCTCGCCTACCTGGACGATTTGATACTTCTCTCACGCAATTTCGACACCCACCTACTAGAACTGGAAGAAGTCTTCAAGCGTATGAGAGAATTCCACCTTCGCATGAAGCGGCAGAAGTGCCACTTCGGAAGTAGCCAGGTTAAGTTTCTGGGACATGTTATCTCTCCGGAAGGAATACACACAAACCCCGACAAGGTCACCGCCATCTCTGAACTACCAACTCCCGGAACCATCAAAAATGTCCAAACGTTCCTACAGACGTGCAGCTGGTATCGCAGGTTTATACCAAAATTTTCGGAAATCGCACGCCCACTCAGCAACCTCACAAAGAAGAACGCAAAATGGGAATGGACAAAGGAACAGCAGGAAACATTTCTTCAACTAAAAACAGCTCTTGTAACAGCACCAGTCCTACGACAAGCCGACCACACCCAGCCGTATACTTTACGAACAGACGCGAGTGCCTATGCACTTGGAGCCGCCTTACTCCAGGGGGAGGGCACTGAGGAACGTCCAATTGAATATGCAAGTCGCCTCCTGACCACGGCAGAACGCAACTATTCGACCACGGAACGAGAAGCTCTGGCTGTAGTCTGGGCAGTACAAAAGTTTAGAGGCTTTATCGAAGAAACTTCTGTGGTAATATTCACCGATCACCAACCACTGAAATGGCTGCTAGCATTGAAAGCACCTAGTGGACGCCTCGCCCGGTGGGCACTCCAGCTACAACCATTCCAGCTAACTCTTAACTACACCCCAGGGAAAGCCAATGTATTAGCAGACTCTCTTTCTCGTCCACCCGTACCAGAAGACAGTCCCGAAAATTGCCCACTAAGCACCCTTACCGTAGATCTTCCGAATCGAGGTCCTTCCATCCTCCGTAGCGAACAGCTGGACGACCCTGACCTCACAAAAATCATCCACGACCTGGAAAAGGGAAACCAAGAGGACGCCGCCCGCTGGAACGCCCGTGGGTATCTGATCGATAAAGGCATCCTATACCGCTACACGCCCGATGACGACAATGAGGACCCACAACTCTGCGTACCTAATCAGATGCGAGGGCAACTCCTGAAAGCATTCCATGATGACCCCACTGCCGGACACTACGGAATCGAACGAACTATCTTTAGAATAACCCGCCGCTACACCTGGCCTGGGATACACCGATCAGTGTCCCAGTACATAAAGGCATGCGCTGCCTGTCAAAAATACAAGGCCACCAACCTAAAACCACCAGGGTTACTACAAACCCCTACACTACAGCGCCGATTCGAAGTACTGTCCATAGACCTGTTTGGCCCACTGCCTAAAGGCCCAAATGGGGAAACCTGGATATACATAATAGAAGATACCTGCACCCGATGGGTAGAACTCTTTCCGCTGATTCAAGCTACTGCCGTCAACTGCGCGTGGACCCTAGTCAATCAAGTATTCCTACGCTATGGCCTACCAAGAAGGATCCACAGCGACAATGGTACACAGTTTATAAGCGCAGTAATGCAACAAGTTACCCTTGCGCTCAGAATACAACACACGTGCACCCCGGTATACCACCCCCAGGCAAACCCGGTGGAACGCCGGAACCGAGACCTAAAGACCCAATTGGCCATATACATAGGCGAGGATCATCGACTCTGGCCTGAGAAACTACCGGCGATTCGGTTCGCCATGAACACAGCACGCTGCCAAACTACAGGCTACACCGCTGCCTACCTGACATTCGGTCGGGAAATTGTCGAAAAATAACTTCTACTATTAGACACTTTTTCGAAATTGCAAGCAACAATTTGACTAGTTAATTTGTGAAATTTGTAAATGTGTCAATAATTTTCTAACAAATAAAAATCAAAATATAAAATATATTTCAAAAAAATAATCAGGGTATTCGGTAGCCATTTTAAGTTTTAAACAAGATCTCAGTTTTATTGCGTGAAAAATTGCATACAATTTGCACATTACACATTTACAATATTATATAATATAATTGTATATATATATATATATATATATATATATATATATATATATATATATATATATATATATATATATATTGTAAAAATATATATATATATATATTAAAAAAAATTGTATAATTACGTAAAAGGTGGTTCGTAATTAACTATTAATTAATTAATAATTAATTGAACTTGTAACGCCACTTGTAAACCCTTATCGCTTCCAGGAATACGGCGACCGTTACTGGCGGTTGAGAATGGTTGCTGGTGGGGATGGCGGTATCAACAATACGCGCGCCGCAAAGAGACAGTTGAACATTGACTAGCGACGAGCACATACGTATAAATACTTTGTTAGTTTATATATTCTTTCTGTATTGTTTTAGTGAATTCTTGTAAAATTTATTCATTAATAAAACCTACATATAATTAACGATCTGTGTATTATTTATATTAAAGAACCCTCGTTATAAGTAACGCACAGTGTGGAAGAATCGTTATAAGTGGCGCTCAACATAAGGCCGTTAGTGAAAATTGTGAGTGTGTGTGTGCGGGAACGGACAGTGCTTTTTGAAAATAGTGTTCAATGTAATCCGGTACAACGGCTTCTACAAGAAGAATAACGCGAAAAACAGCAAAAAGAATGGCAGAACCGAGTGTAATCGCTATGACAAATGAACAGTTAGCTCAACTCATTGCTAGTATTCAGGCACAAACGTTTGCACAATCATCGCGAGAATCTACACCGTCGCGTAAAACGACAAACGGGAATACTAAACACGGTAACTTTGCGAAATGTAGTGCGCGGTTTGACGGAAAACCGGACGCGAACATCGAATCGTTTATCGATGCGATAGAAATTTATAAAGAATGCACAAACGTTTCAGATGAAAATGCGCTACGCTGATTACCGCTGCTACTAGACGGAATTGCTGCAACATGGTGGCAAGGTTACGAAAACGGTTACAAAAACGTGGACTGAAGCAATACAAGCTTTACGCGATGCGTTTGGACCGAAAAAACTGCCTCACCAAATCTACCGAGAACTGTTTTCGACGGAACAAGATCTCAGTACACCAACCGATATTTTTGTGTGTCGCGCGCGCGCTTTGTTAGCGAACATTCCGGATGAACTAGGTGAAAAAGTTCAAATTGATATGATTTACGGACTTTTACATAAAAAAATTCGTAAACGTGTGTTACGCGGAAAAATTGAAACATTCCAAGATTTACTGAACGATGCTCGAATCGTCGAACAGTCAATACGGGAAAATACGCGTGAAACAATGAAGAAAGAAGAAAACAAGAACGCATTCACAACAATGAAAAAAGAAAAGCCAAAATGCAAATTTTGCAAAAAATTTGGACACATTGAAGAGGAATGCAGAAACAAAAAAAAAACAGCTGGAAGAAAGAAATGAAAATAAGAGCCAGGAAAAAGAAGAAACAGTTTTAAAATGTTATGGTTGTGGTACACCAGGATACATCAAAGCAAAATGCCCGGTATGTAATAAACAAAATGCTGAAAAGGTGAGTGCAAACTGCTTTGAATTTTATAGCATAACTGATAAGCAAACAGAACATAAAGCAAGACCACTCTTACCCGTAACTATTCTGGGATCGAGGGGCACTGCTTATGCCGATTCAGGTGCACAAGCATCTATTGCAGGGCACACGCTATATAAATTATTGGAAAAGAAAGGTGTTGCATTTACTCCAAGCATCATACATGTCGAGTATGCAGATGGGTTGACCAAAATCAAAAATATTTTGAAAACGACTGTTGACGTTGAATTAAAATGTCGTAAATTTCCGACTACATTCATTATATTTCCAGATTTAACTGAGAACAATACATTATTAGGAATGGATTTTCTGGAAGCTGCAGATATCACACTTCACTCCAGAGAACACACGTGGTCGTTTGAAAATGAACCACACGAGCGATACTCCTTTGAAGAAAATACAAGACGAAACCATTTAACGCAAGTAAACGTTGTCGCAGTTGAGGAAGTTTCTCTCCGGCCGGACGAAGGAACTGAATTAACACAAGAACAACATGAAAAGTTAAACGCAACACTAAATGAGAACAAAAGTATCTTCGAACCAGGGGGAGACTCTACACCGTATGCTGAACATACGATAAACACAGGAACGCATAAACCGATCTATGTACCGCCGTACAAATTATCACACTACAAGAAGGAATTTCTTAGAAAAGAAATAGATCAACTATTGCAAGATAATATTATAGAAGAATGCGAAAGCCCGTGGGGTGCGCCTACCGTCCTGGTAGACAAGAAAGATGGAGGAGTAAGATTATGTGTTGACTATCGCAAGCTGAATGCGATAACAGTCAGTGATAGTTATCCGATGCCAAGAATGGATGAGCTACTACAAGACGCGAAAGGCACTTCTTACATGACTACTCTAGATCTTCGCTCTGGTTATCACCAAGTTATAGTACATGAACAGGACCGAGACAAGACGTGTTTTGTGACACCTTTTGGTACATTCCGATTTATTCGAATGCCGTATGGATTACGTAATGCGCCTGCTACGTTTCAAAGATTGATAGACAGATTCAAAACGAAACTAGACGATGTGACAATTTTCGCGTATTTAGACGATATTATAATAGTGTCAGAAACTTTTGAGGATCACGTGAAAGACTTAAAACGAGTATTCGATCGAATGAAATTATTCAACCTACGAGCAAAGCGTAAGAAATGTAATTTTGCTTGCATAAAAGTGCGATATTTAGGCCACCTAATTACTACAGATGGTATACAGGTAGATCCGGATAAAGTGAGCGCAATAAATCAGATGCCTCCACCACGAAATGTAAAGCAAGTACAATCATTTCTTCAATCATGTTCATGGTATAGAAAATTCATACCTGATTTTGCCGAGATAGCACGCCCACTTTGCAATCTAACAAAGAAAAAAGCAAACTGGAAATGGGAAGAACTAGAAAATACATCGTTTATACGATTGAAACAGCTTCTGATCACAGCACCTGTGTTGCAGCAAGCGAATCCAAGCAAACCTTACGTATTAAGGACAGATGCAAGTAATTTTGCCTTAGGGGCAGTCCTTCTGCAAGGAGATGGGACTGAAGAAAGACCAATTGAATATGCCAGCAGACTGCTACTCTCTGCTGAAAGAAATTATTCAACGACAGAGAGCGAAGCTCTTGCTGTCGTCTGGGCAGTTGACAAATATCGCGGATATATAGAAGGAGCAAAAGTCATCATCGGCACCGACCACCAACCGTTGAAATGGCTTTTGACATTGAAATCACCAACCGGTCGCCTAGCGAGATGGGCACTGCGATTGCAAGCATATGATTTAAATATAGAATATACACCAGGAAAAATAAATAATGTGGCTGATATGTTGTCAAGACCAATAGACGAAGAAACTGAAAAATGTGAGGTATATGGCACAACAATTACTATACCAACACAAAATGCTACTGTTCTTCGAGCAGAACAACTGGAAGATTCAGAGGTGAGAAAGATTATTCAAGCCTTTGAAGATGATAATCCTGTCGACATATCCCGATGGACAGATAGAGGGTACATACTCATGCATGGTGTACTATATCGCTACGTCGCGGATGATGATAACGAAGATCCAAAACTGGTTGTACCAGCAACAAGTCGCAAGAAAATACTAGATGAATACCACAATTCACCCACAGCAGGTCATTGCGGAGTAGAAAGAACAATGTGTAGAATTGCGTCCAGATACTATTTTACTGGAATGCGTAGATATATTGAAGACTATCTGAAGACGTGCCCAGAATGTCAAAAATATAAAAGTTCTAACTTGAAACCGGCAGGACTACTGCAAACACCAGCTCCAAAGCAGAGATTCGAAACAATTGCTATAGATTTAATTGGCCCACTTCCAGAGACGAAGGAAAGCTACCGATGGATCTATGTAATAGAAAATACGGCTTCAAAATGGATTGAAATATTTCCATTAAAGATCGCTAGCGCAAGTGAATGTGCCCGTACGTTAATCAATGAGATTTTCCTAAGATACGGAACCCCTAGATGTATAATTTCGGATAATGGTGTCCAGTTCATTTCAGACGTGATGCAACAAATGACGCATTGGTTGCAGATCCGACAGAGTTTCATACCACTGTATCACCCGGAAAGTAATCCAGTGGAACGGAAAAACATAGATGTCAAATCTCAGATTTCAATAATAGTAGGAAATCAGCATGACACTTGGTCAGAATGTTTGTCAGCTATACGCTTCGCGATAAATACTGCAAAATGTGCATCAACAGGATTCAGTGCTGCATATCTCACCTTTGGAAGAGAGTTGAGAACACCAGACGACGTACAGCATGATCTAAGACATTTGGCTATGTCTGACCGATTCATACCTGAAATCACACCTTACCTGAAGAGATTCACAAACACCTTGCAGCAAGCTCGGGAGACCATCGAAAGACAACAAGATATCCAAAAGGTTAAGGCTGATACGAAACGAAGACCATCAGAGTCATACAATCCAGGAGACAAGGTTCTACTCAAGAGTCATCTTCTAAGCAACGCTGGCAAGAAGATCAATGCTAAGTTGGCCCCGAAACGAGATGGCCCATACCAGGTCAAACGTGTAGTGACGCCCACTACATACGAACTATGCGAACTTGGAAACGAGCACCAGGTGGTAGGTAAATACCATACGTCCGATCTAACTATTTTTTAGGAACGACTCAATGAGCAACTACCATCTCCTGTCTTACCAAAACGTGGTCGAGGTCGTCCACGGAAAACACCGCGGAATAGAAGTTCTGGTCCACGCCCGAAGGATCGAGTTGCAGACCAGAGGGGGAGGATTTAACGCCACTGGTAAACCCTTACCGCTTCCAGGAATACGGCGACCGTTACTGGCGGTTGAGAATGGTTGCTGGTGGGGATGGCGGTATCAACAATACGCGCGCCGCAAAGAGACAGTTGAACATTGACTAGCGACGAGCACATACGTATAAATACTTTGTTAGTTTATATATTCTTTCTGTATTGTTTTAGTGAATTCTTGTAAAATTTATTCATTAATAGAACCTACTTATAATTAACGATCTGTGTATTATTTATATTAAAGAACCCTCGTTATAAGTAACGCCCAGTGTAGAAGAATCGTTATAAACTTTATTAAAATTTGTTAGATTTTAAATTTTTATATAAAAAGAAATGTGTCATTTCTCTCATATTATATTTTTAATTTGCATTTCTTCCTTTGAAAAACTTTGTAAGTATTTCATTGTATAAATAAATCTCTATTTTACAAGTGTTATTTTATTAAATTATGCGTTTATTTCTATAAAAAGACTGCTTACCTGAAATAAATAAATCAAATAAAAAATTTAAAATAATTTCAGTCGAAAAATAACAACAAATATAATATATATATATATATATATATATATATATATATATATATATATATATATATATATCTTTGTAGTACTGGTAGTGACATCTAAAAGAAATTAATTGAACTATATTTACAAGTGTAAAGCGCCTTGATCTTGATAATAAAGAAAATATAATATATAAATATATATATATATATATATATATATATATATATATAAATAATGTATAAAAATAATATATAAATAATAAATAATATATATATATATATATAATAAATAAATAGTATATATAATATATAATAAAAAAAACTGTGTAACATAGATTAGTTCCAATGCGCTCCGTTCTACCCTCTGCGGTGGTGTTAGTGTTGCAAGGGATGAACCACCCCCACGCGCTAGCCTAGTTGTTCATTTCTCCCACCAACCGACCGACCGCGCGCGCCCCCCTGAGCCGTATAAAGGACGGCCGCTGAGCCCTTAGAAAGCAGAGTCTTATCGCCTCTCAACCCAGCTCTACTAAAGACTGCACCTTGCGCACCTGGATTGGTCCATTGGTCTTCTTTAGCTTGAGTTGATCAGAAGAGATATTCGAGACGCACCTAGGCATCCGAGGGGTCCTGTGGTCGCCTCCGCGCAGTGTTGTTTGTGTTATGATTTTTGTGTAATAACTTTTTCTGATTTTAAAAAACTATATTAAAGTTTACCTAATTTAACTGTATAAATTGTGTTACATATTTTGTAGTGTAAAAACTAAATTCAATAAAACTATAATAAAACAAGTTACATATTTTGTAGTGTAAAAACTAAATTCAATAAAACTATAATAAAACTTGTAACAGTGGCGCCCAACGTGGGGCTCGAAGCACGACGTTCACCGTCACGACGCTCATCGTCCCGACGCTTACCGGCACGACGTTTACCGTCACGACGCTTATCGTCCCGACGCTCACCGGCACGACGTTTACCGGCACGACGTTTACCGGCACGACGTTTACCGGCACGACGTTCACCGTCACGACGCTCACCGTACCGACGCTCACCGTCGCGACGCCTAGCGCAGCAAATAAAAAGCCGACACAACGGAGTTAAGAAGTCGGAAAATTCTTAACACAAGACGTACAGCCGCTCGAAGAGACAGCACAATGGCAGTTCAAATGACGCAGGATCAATTCCAGCAGCTGCTCACCACCATCAGCCAGAATTCCACAACCAGGACGCAAAAGAGTATAACAGACTGTACTTCCCGCTATAACGGCGAAAGAAATTATGCAAGGGTCGATGAGTTTATAACCTCGACCACTATTTTTAAAACGGTAGAAGGCATCTCAGACGAAGATGCCCTCAAAGGGCTTCCAATCCTCCTCCAGGGTACGGCAAACACTTGGTGGAGTGGTATCCGGTCACAAGTTACCACGTGGGTTCAAGCAACTGACCGACTAAGGAACGCCTTTGCACCCCGAAGAGCCGCGTACAAAGTCTATCTGGAGATCTTCGACAACAGACAATCTTCGAATACGTCCACCGACTTGTTTATAACTGAAAAACGCAGTTTGTTTTCACAGTTATCTCCGGAGTTACCAGACATCACCCAGATAGACATGATATACGGTCTATTGCGCAAAGATTTGCGTGAACGTATGACTCGTGAGTCGATCAATTCTTACGACGACTTACTTCAAGCCGCCAGAAGAATTGAAGAAAATATGAGCGAGAAAGAAAACTCTTCTAAATCTTCTGCACCCTCGATAAATAAAACTAGAGTTCGATGTGATTTCTGTCGTATTTTCGGTCACCCGACGCATGAGTGCCGTAAGAAACAAAAACATGAGTCAACAATAAAAACACCAGTCACTCCTGCTGCTAAGGATACGTTAAAATGTTACGGCTGCAACCGCCCAGGAGTAATTCGTCAAAACTGTCCCACATGCCAATCCACATCTAATACCGCCGCCAATCCCATCGGGTTTTGCAGTATGGATCTTCTTAGTCTTCAACCCCGAGATAGGCCAGCTGTCGCCATAGAGGCTCTGGGACTATGGGGAACTGCCTTCCTGGACACTGGATCCCGGGTTAGCATTGCAAGTCCCGGATTGGCTACCCACCTTCGTGCTCAGGGGGCTCAGTTTCAGAAAGTTGGCATGACTATTGTTATGGCCGATGGTAATCCTAGATCAGTCGAAGTCGAAAACACACAGGTTCACATTAAACTCGAAGACAAGACAACATTAACGCGATTTGTTCTCCTTCCGGATGCTCCTCACTCACGAACTTTGCTCGGCATCGATTTTATTGAAGATGCCAACATGGTTATTAATTTTGCGAAACGCAGTTGGTGTTACGTCGAATCACCTCGGAAGAATTTTGGGTTCTTTTCAAAAGATTCTCGCCAGAAGACCGACATTCGACAATCACCGATGATCAGTGAAAAGGAAGTACAAATCACTTTAGCCACTATGGTTTATCCTGAGCTTATTTCGCCCATCCATGATAACGAGCCCGCCGACCTCATGCCCAACGCATATGGTCCTCTGTCATCACCCGTTTCAGAGATCCAATACGTTCCAGGGAGCTTTGATTACATGATGTTTGATGCTCATATCGCCTGGGCTCATGCTCAATCCAAAGAAATGGAGCAGCCTTGCCTATTTCCACATTCTCCAACAAGGATGGACATCGCATCACTTGATGTGCAATTACGAGAAAATGAAGCAACCGAACTCAACGAACCACCCCAACAACAAGCCTTCGAGAAACTAAAACAAGCGTTAATGGAGCCTCCCATTCTTCGTCCAGTCGACGTTGAAAAACCTTTTACCCTACGTACAGATGCCAGTGGATACGCCCTTGGAGCTGCTTTACTCCAGGGGGAGGGAGCTGATGAAAGAGTAGTAGAATACGCCTCAGGTCTTTTAACATCGGCCGAAAAGAATTATGCAACGACCGAACGGGAAGCTTTGGCCATCGTTTGGGCCGTTAATAAATTCCGTGGATATTTGGAAGAATCTCCAACTACCATCATCACGGACCATCAACCACTTCGGTGGCTTATGAACCTTAAATCGCCCACTGGACGACTTGCGAGATGGGCCCTTCAATTGCAGCCATACCACCTGCAAATCACATACACTCCAGGACGGGGAAACGCTTTAGCGGACACATTATCACGCTTGCCTAGCTTGTCTGCTAATCAGCCTGCCACTACATGTGAGACGTGTCCGGTCCATATTGAAATGCCTAGCCGAGGGCCGGCCAACATACGGGAGGAACAGCTGAAAGATCCTGAGCTCAAAAAGATTCTCGACTGTTTTGAGTCTAACACAGATGTTGCTCACTCCTGGACAGATCGCGGTTACATCACTACTTCCGGTGTTTTATACCGTTATAACCCTGATAGTGATTCCGAAGAGCCCCAACTTGTTGTCCCTCAACACGAAAGAGCTCGAATATTGACGAACCATCACGATGCCACTACCGCAGGACATCCTGGTATTAACGGCACTTACCAACGAATCTCTCAGCGGTATTACTGGCCTGGGATGTACCGAAATATCCACGGTTATGTAAGAAAATGTGTAACCTGTCAATGGTATAAACCGGCAAACATGAAACCTGCAGGTCTCATCCAAACACCAGCGCTGAAGCAGCGTTTCGAAACTTATTCCATCGACTTGTTTGGACCTCTGCCTGAATCTCCTGAAGGGTTTCGATGGATTTTCGTAATCGAAGACATAGCCACCCGCTGGACGGAACTACACGCTCTAAAATCGGCTACTGCCGAAGAGTGTGCTAATTGCTTGTTGAATGAAATCTTTCTACGTTACGGCATTCCCCGACAAATTATTTCGGATAATGGAACACAATTCATCAGTTCCATAATGCAGCATCTCACCTTTTGTTTGGGCATCAAATTATCATTCACTCCCGTTTACTACCCAGCCGCTAATCAAGTAGAGAGAAAAAACCGGGAACTCAAAACCCAGTTAGCTATTTACGTCGGGTCGTCTCCACATAACACTTGGCCCGAAAAAATTCCCAGTATTCGGTTTGCATTAAATACTGCCAGGAATTCAAGCACAGGATTTTCCTCAGCCTTTCTCATTTTTGGCCATGAACCTCGTACTCCGGACGACGTTGCCAACGACTTTCGGGCTGTAGTAGAAAATGAAAATTTCATTCCTGAAGTTACCCCGAAACTTCTCCAGCTTTCCAATATCTTTCGAGAAGTACGGGAAAACCATGAAGCTGCCCAAGATCGTCACAAGAAGTATGCCGACCAGGATCGCCGCCCAAGTCCTCTCTATGCTCCCGGAGATCTCGTTCTAATTGATCGCCATATTCAGAGCCAAGGAACTCGAGGGCAAACTTCCAAGTTTGCTCCTCGGCGAGACGGACCTTATCGAATACTCCATCAAGTTGGAACCAACACTTACGAAATTTCGGATCCTCAAATACCAGATGTGTCAATTGGGAAGTACCACGTTTCTGCCATACGCCCATATCCCGAAGAGGCTTTAGACACGGAACCACCGGTGGCGCCGATTCGGAAACGAGGACGTCCACGAAAGAAATAGTCCTTACCACCCAGTTCAGGCCCAATCGTCGAAGTCTCCATCGGTCCTGAGGGGGAGACTGTAACATAGATTAGTTCCAATGCGCTCCGTTCTACCCTCTGCGGTGGTGTTAGTGTTGCAAGGGATGAACCACCCCCACGCGCTAGCCTAGTTGTTCATTTCTCCCACCAACCGACCGACCGCGCGCGCCCCCCTGAGCCGTATAAAGGACGGCCGCTGAGCCCTTAGAAAGCAGAGTCTTATCGCCTCTCAACCCAGCTCTACTAAAGACTGCACCTTGCGCACCTGGATTGGTCCATTGGTCTTCTTTAGCTTGAGTTGATCAGAAGAGATATTCGAGACGCACCTAGGCATCCGAGGGGTCCTGTGGTCGCCTCCGCGCAGTGTTGTTTGTGTTATGATTTTTGTGTAATAACTTTTTCTGATTTTAAAAAACTATATTAAAGTTTACCTAATTTAACTGTATAAATTGTGTTACATATTTTGTAGTGTAAAAACTAAATTCAATAAAACTATAATAAAACAAGTTACATATTTTGTAGTGTAAAAACTAAATTCAATAAAACTATAATAAAACTTGTAACAACTGTAATTAGCAGTGCCATCTATGAATGATTCGCCTGCATTAAATTCAATTTTCTCGTCGGTAAAACAGATAACTTTCCTTCTATTATTAAATATCAACTCAATATCGTATAGATGGCACAACTAGTATTAAAAGCAACAAGATTAGAAGTGTATATGGGTAAACCCATATATATATATAGACCACTTTGACATTTCTCGGAAAGTTGGTAATACAATTATTTTTATTAAAATTATAATTTATGTGCGGACACTAGGAGAAACTTTGAGGAAAATTTCAGCAAAATCGAATAAATAATGTAGACACGATGAATTTTGAAATTTTTTTATATATATACATATATATATATATATATATATATATATATATATATATATATATATATATATATATATATATAATTCATTAATCTGGTTAGTTGATAGATATATCATTTAAATACAGTTAATACTCAAATATAATCATAAAGGAATAATCTGAAAATGAAAAAATCTTATCGCCTCAACCTGGGATCGAACCAGGGTCCTTTCGCTTGCCGGGAATAGAAAATTAATAAAAAAATAATATATAATTTATAGCGCTAAACATTTAAATTTGAATTTACCGCGATGTTATAGTTGCGTGCTAGGTGGCATGATGGTGGTTCCTGGTCGGTAATACAGTGTGTGTGTCAGAGAGAGTGAAGCAAGCTGGCGAGGTGTGCGTTTAATGGCGCGACATGTTAAATTTCACTACAACAATAAAACACTAGACATAAGATATTAGTTGATTTATTGTTGTAGTGAAATTTAACATGTCGCGCCATTAAACGCACACCTCGCCAGCTTGCTTCACTCTCTCTGACACACACACTGTATTACCGACCAGGAACCACCATCATGCCACCTAGCACGCAACTATAACATCGCGGTAAATTCAAATTTAAATGTTTAGCGCTATAGTTCGGCCTTCCTGACACAATGATTGCCCCTAATCATCTGTAGGTTAACAACAAAATTCGTATATCATTGGAACACTTAACATAAATGGTTCACACATAACTAATACATGAATTCGGTTGTTAAGACATAAGTACATAAATAATCTAAGTATACATAAATACATAAATTTGTTGATAAAGACATAAGTTCATAAATGATTCATAAAATCTTAAAATACATAAGGTTGGTCATAATTTTTTTTTCTTAACCATAAGTTATACATAAGATAATAAGTAACATAACTAAAGTAAAATATATTCATAACAATTTGAATTCGATTAAATATGTTCCTTCCAAAGTTTCATGTTTTCCGGAGAACATATTCCTTCGAATGGTTTTTGAGTCAACTGATGTTCTTCAGGATCCGTAATTACATAACGATCATTGTCTAGAACTTTTCTAATTACATAAGGACCACGGTATTTCGGCAATAATTTTTTATTCACTCCTGGAGTAACATCGACATTTTTGATCATAACATAATCTCCAATTTTATATTCATACGGCTGTTTGTGATGTTGATCATAATAATTTTTATTACGATTAGCAGTATATTGTATTTGTTTAGAAGCATCATCCCGCATTTGAATTAAATCACGATCAACGTCTTGTTGGTCTAATAAAGCTTGGCTTAAATCATCTTTAATTTTACCGACCTGGTTTATTCCGAATAAGAGTTGTGCGGGGGTTGTTCCAATCGAACGGTTTATAGTGTTATTTAACGCGTACTCTATATCGCTTAAAGTGGTATTCCATGTGGATAAACTGTTAGATAATTTACTTAACATTGGCGTCAGACTTCGATTTATTCTTTCGATTTGACCATTAGCATGTGGGGTTGCACTAGCAATAGCAATATGCTGAATATTTTCATTGTTTAAGAATTCTTTAAATTTGTCGGACATAAACGAACTACCTCTATCCGAAATAATTTTCCTCGGTTTACTATAATGGTTAAAATAACTTTTTAAATGCGTAATTACTTCATCGACTTTAGTACTAGTTGTGGCATAAAGTTTAACAAACTTAGTAAAAGAATCTATAACCTCAAAAATGTATTTATAACGATGATTCGTTTTTTCTAAGGGACCATAATGATCTACATGAAGACAATAAAATGGTTGTTTTCCTTTATCATGACAATGTAATCTACCTTCACCTTTATTAGCTATTGTAGAATAAGTAATGCATTTCAAACATTGAGAAATATAATTTTGCACTTTTCTCTTAATATCAGGGAACCAATAAACACGCATGAGATATTCTACGGTTTTATTTGTTCCTTGATGAGCGATCTCGTCATGGGCAACATTAATAACATTATTTATCATTGATTTCGGTACATAAAATAATAATTTGTTTTTTGTTTTCCGATAAACTAATCCGTTTTGCAATTCAAAATTTTTATCTTCTCGATGTTCTAAATCGTTCTTAATTTTGACAATATCAAGATCTAAATTTTGTAAGATAGCTAAATTTCGCTCAAAGCTATTTTCCGTAATAACAAGTACTGCAAATTGTCTACTTAACGCATCCGCATGCTGCATACGTTCCGCCGATCTATGTTCCAAAGTATAATTGTAATTCCTCAAAATTAACGACCAACGTAAAATTCGCGGATTGATTTCCTTGCGTTCTAACGTTAGTTTAAGGCTATTACAATCAGTTACGATTTTAAATGGAATTCCTTGTAGATAAATTCTAAAACGTTCTAAAGAATAAATTATTGCTAAAGTTTCTAGCTCAAAACTATGATAGTTTGCTTCAGCTTTTGAAGTACGTTTACTGAAATAACAAACAGGATGAAATTTACCATCGGTTTGTTTTTGCATCAGAACAGATCCATAACCGTGCTTACTCGCGTCACAATGTAACTCGGTATCGGTCGTATGAGAATAAACAGCTAAAACTGGCTCATTAATCAAAATGCGTTTTAGATATTCAAAGCAATTTGAACATTCATTATTCCACTGAAAGTCGGTTTTAGAGTTTAATAAATCATATAACGGTTTGGCTAAAGTTGCGAAATTTTTTATAAATTTACGGAAATACGATATTAATCCTAAAAAACTATGCAATTCGCGAAAACTTCTAGGAATTGAATACTGTGTCACGGCTTCAATGTTTTCTGGATTTGGACGAATTCCGCTGGCATCAATACGATACCCCAAATAATCAACTTGCGTTAACAGAAATGCACATTTAACCCATTTTAGTTCTAAATGATTTCGCGTCAAAGTTAATAATACTTCTTTTAAAATGTTTAAATTATCATCTATAGTTTCAGTCGCTATTAAAATGTCATCTAAATAAATTAATATTTTTTCTTCGTCTAATAATTTACGAAATGCAGCATAAATATAGCGAGTGAAGAATGAAGGACCGTTAGACAATCCGAAAGGTAATCTTACGTATTCATATTGTCCTAAATGCGTGGAGAAAGAAGTAAAAGGTATTGAATTCTCTTTTATTCGAACGTGATAAAACGCGTCTTTTAAATCTAAACGAGTGTAATATATTTTATCTTTTAATCTATCTATATGATCATCGATTCTTGGCAACGGAAATATGTCGCGTTGTGTCATTTTATTTAGTTCTCGGTAATCGACTGCCATTCTATATTCACCTGATTTCTTAGAAACCAACACAATCGGACTAGCAAACTGTGATTTACTCGGTCGAATTATTTTCCTAGCTAAAAGATCATTTATAATTTCTTTAAGAGCTTCCTTTTCTTGATATGACAAGCGTCTAGGATTGAAATAAAAAGGTTTGAAGTTATTTTTTAAAATTAATTCCATTTCTAAACTCGTTTGTGGTTCGTTTGGTCTTTCAACATCAAAATAATATTTTTTAACTATCTCACAAACCTTACCACCTGATTGAACATCAATTTTCTCATTAATGTTTAAATTTACTGTGTTATTATTTTCTGTCGCAATATGTAGAATCTCATTATCCCACGAATTATCAATAATGTTAACAACAGGTTTTTTGATTATTTCAACAGTATTACTAAAATTTATTTGAATGTCGTTTCGGATAATAAAATCTCTACCTAATAGACAGGAACAACTCATAGTACAATCTGGTACAACATAGAAATTTACTAATAATTCTATATCATTAATCATTACAGTTAACTTTAATTGACCTAATATAATAATTTTGCTACTGTTGACACCTTCAAAATTATGAGATTTTACATTTGTATTCAAATTCACATTTTTGGGCACCTTACTTTCTAATAAAAGGGATATGGGGCTACCTGTATCTAGCGTTGCACATATCTCACTTTGTTCCAGTTGAAGTAACACCGTATAACTCGGAACTGGTAACACAACAGTTGGAGCAGATTCTATAAGATGGAAGGCATTACTTGTTTCACCGGTTTGACGACCATCATTGTCAGCAGGTGCGGAGCCACGTGCTTCTCTGCCATTTTGTTTACAGTCTCTTTTCAAATGTGCGGTGGATCCACAACCATAACAGGATCCTCTGGGCCTTCGTGGTCGGGGACAAGAAGCTGCAACATGACCTAAATTATTACAGTTAAAACATCTTACATGGTTAGTGTCGGTCTTCGATTTTTCTTCGGCAGGCATCTGCTTCTTACTTGTTTCATTTCGATCAATTCCTTGCGATCGACTAATGCTTGGAACGGACGAAGTTCGTTTCCATGAAGAATGGAATGATGCGCGAATCTTTGTATAGATTTCTAACTTGTCCTTAAATTCTCTGAAGTTACGTGCACCATACAAAATACTTTTTCGATTCGGGTCGTCGGTTATACCGTCAATAACATATTGTATAACAGCATCCGTTTCAATACTTCCCCTTGAAGCTAATTCTCGCATATGTAAGAAATATTCTTGCACCGACTCATCGCGTTTCATTTTTCTATCTTGTAACATTTTATGTAATTGTGCGCTAGTTGTTTTTGACGAGAATTCTTCAATAAGTTTTTGTTGTAAGAGTTTCCACGATCGGATGTCCCGTTCACTCTGAATAAATAGTTTAGCTAATCCACTTAGGCGTTTCTTTGCAAAAATAAATTTCTGTAGCTCATTCCAGCCCATCAAAATTGCATTATCCTCAAATTCGGTCACCCATAATTTAACAGGATAGTTATTACCATCGAACAATCGAATTGTGTCTTCAATATCTCTAAAATTTATAGTGGCATTAGTATTGACAAGTTGTTGACTTACGGAACTTCGTATTTCATCTTGATCCTCGTCGATTTCGTCATCGGGGTCTTCAGTGTCGACGTCTTCGTCACTGGGGCGACCTTGTAATAAATCTAAATTGGTCAGATGTTCACACAATCTTTGCGCGATTTCCTTAGGAGTACCCGTATAGTCTATTCGTAAAAGATTACAACTGGCTGTTAAATCACCGACAGAGCAATTTTGAACTGTCCACTCAACCTTCTGTGTGAATTCTTCAGAATCCGAAGCGAATTCAAATCCCGAAAACTTACGTAACCGGTTTCGATTTAAACGATCGCCAGTCACTCCGAATATAAACTTATGTAATGCTTTAATTACCGATGCTGGAGAAGTTTTAATATTATTCGCGATCTCGGGTATATCGATCAATGTTACTGTATTCTGTTCATCCCCCATAATAAATAATCAGAAATAAAACTTATAAAATCGTTGGCAAAACAGCGCGTCACTATCGTGCTCTCTCGCACTCACTAGTATTTATATCTCACTATCCTTTTCTACCACGTGTTTAATCCACAGTTCTAAGGTTCGAGTTAATTTCACTATTTCCCCTAATACACACAAATAAACGTGGTGATTGAATTCTTATAATCCCACTTCTGAAGCTGTAGTAAGTGATGGCCAAGAAATAAAACACTAGACATAAGATATTAGTTGATTTATTGTTGTAGTGAAATTTAACATGTCGCGCCATTAAACGCACACCTCGCCAGCTTGCTTCACTCTCTGACACACACACTGTATTACCGACCAGGAACCACCATCATGCCACCTAGCACGCAACTATAACATCGCGGTAAATTCAAATTTAAATGTTTAGCGCTATTGTAGTAAGTGATGGCCAAGAAATAAAACACTAGACATAAGATATTAGTTGATTTATTGTTGTAGTGAAATTTAACATGTCGCGCCATTAAACGCACACCTCGCCAGCTTGCTTCACTCTCTGACACACACACTGTATTACCGACCAGGAACCACCATCATGCCACCTAGCACGCAACTATAACATCGCGGTAAATTCAAATTTAAATGTTTAGCGCTATAGTTCGGCCTTCCTGACACAATGATTGCCCCTAATCATCTGTAGGTTAACAACAAAATTCGTATATCATTGGAACACTTAACATAAATGGTTCACACATAACTAATACATGAATTCGGTTGTTAAGACATAAGTACATAAATAATCTAAGTATACATAAATACATAAATTTGTTGATAAAGACATAAGTTCATAAATGATTCATAAAATCTTAAAATACATAAGGTTGGTCATAATTTTTTTTTCTTAACCATAAGTTATACATAAGATAATAAGTAACATAACTAAAGTAAAATATATTCATAACAATTTGAATTCGATTAAATATGTTCCTTCCAAAGTTTCATGTTTTCCGGAGAACATATTCCTTCGAATGGTTTTTGAGTCAACTGATGTTCTTCAGGATCCGTAATTACATAACGATCATTGTCTAGAACTTTTCTAATTACATAAGGACCACGGTATTTCGGCAATAATTTTTTATTCACTCCTGGAGTAACATCGACATTTTTGATCATAACATAATCTCCAATTTTATATTCATACGGCTGTTTGTGATGTTGATCATAATAATTTTTATTACGATTAGCAGTATATTGTATTTGTTTAGAAGCATCATCCCGCATTTGAATTAAATCACGATCAACGTCTTGTTGGTCTAATAAAGCTTGGCTTAAATCATCTTTAATTTTACCGACCTGGTTTATTCCGAATAAGAGTTGTGCGGGGGTTGTTCCAATCGAACGGTTTATAGTGTTATTTAACGCGTACTCTATATCGCTTAAAGTGGTATTCCATGTGGATAAACTGTTAGATAATTTACTTAACATTGGCGTCAGACTTCGATTTATTCTTTCGATTTGACCATTAGCATGTGGGGTTGCACTAGCAATAGCAATATGCTGAATATTTTCATTGTTTAAGAATTCTTTAAATTTGTCGGACATAAACGAACTACCTCTATCCGAAATAATTTTCCTCGGTTTACTATAATGGTTAAAATAACTTTTTAAATGCGTAATTACTTCATCGACTTTAGTACTAGTTGTGGCATAAAGTTTAACAAACTTAGTAAAAGAATCTATAACCTCAAAAATGTATTTATAACGATGATTCGTTTTTTCTAAGGGACCATAATGATCTACATGAAGACAATAAAATGGTTGTTTTCCTTTATCATGACAATGTAATCTACCTTCACCTTTATTAGCTATTGTAGAATAAGTAATGCATTTCAAACATTGAGAAATATAATTTTGCACTTTTCTCTTAATATCAGGGAACCAATAAACACGCATGAGATATTCTACGGTTTTATTTGTTCCTTGATGAGCGATCTCGTCATGGGCAACATTAATAACATTATTTATCATTGATTTCGGTACATAAAATAATAATTTGTTTTTTGTTTTCCGATAAACTAATCCGTTTTGCAATTCAAAATTTTTATCTTCTCGATGTTCTAAATCGTTCTTAATTTTGACAATATCAAGATCTAAATTTTGTAAGATAGCTAAATTTCGCTCAAAGCTATTTTCCGTAATAACAAGTACTGCAAATTGTCTACTTAACGCATCCGCATGCTGCATACGTTCCGCCGATCTATGTTCCAAAGTATAATTGTAATTCCTCAAAATTAACGACCAACGTAAAATTCGCGGATTGATTTCCTTGCGTTCTAACGTTAGTTTAAGGCTATTACAATCAGTTACGATTTTAAATGGAATTCCTTGTAGATAAATTCTAAAACGTTCTAAAGAATAAATTATTGCTAAAGTTTCTAGCTCAAAACTATGATAGTTTGCTTCAGCTTTTGAAGTACGTTTACTGAAATAACAAACAGGATGAAATTTACCATCGGTTTGTTTTTGCATCAGAACAGATCCATAACCGTGCTTACTCGCGTCACAATGTAACTCGGTATCGGTCGTATGAGAATAAACAGCTAAAACTGGCTCATTAATCAAAATGCGTTTTAGATATTCAAAGCAATTTGAACATTCATTATTCCACTGAAAGTCGGTTTTAGAGTTTAATAAATCATATAACGGTTTGGCTAAAGTTGCGAAATTTTTTATAAATTTACGGAAATACGATATTAATCCTAAAAAACTATGCAATTCGCGAAAACTTCTAGGAATTGAATACTGTGTCACGGCTTCAATGTTTTCTGGATTTGGACGAATTCCGCTGGCATCAATACGATACCCCAAATAATCAACTTGCGTTAACAGAAATGCACATTTAACCCATTTTAGTTCTAAATGATTTCGCGTCAAAGTTAATAATACTTCTTTTAAAATGTTTAAATTATCATCTATAGTTTCAGTCGCTATTAAAATGTCATCTAAATAAATTAATATTTTTTCTTCGTCTAATAATTTACGAAATGCAGCATAAATATAGCGAGTGAAGAATGAAGGACCGTTAGACAATCCGAAAGGTAATCTTACGTATTCATATTGTCCTAAATGCGTGGAGAAAGAAGTAAAAGGTATTGAATTCTCTTTTATTCGAACGTGATAAAACGCGTCTTTTAAATCTAAACGAGTGTAATATATTTTATCTTTTAATCTATCTATATGATCATCGATTCTTGGCAACGGAAATATGTCGCGTTGTGTCATTTTATTTAGTTCTCGGTAATCGACTGCCATTCTATATTCACCTGATTTCTTAGAAACCAACACAATCGGACTAGCAAACTGTGATTTACTCGGTCGAATTATTTTCCTAGCTAAAAGATCATTTATAATTTCTTTAAGAGCTTCCTTTTCTTGATATGACAAGCGTCTAGGATTGAAATAAAAAGGTTTGAAGTTATTTTTTAAAATTAATTCCATTTCTAAACTCGTTTGTGGTTCGTTTGGTCTTTCAACATCAAAATAATATTTTTTAACTATCTCACAAACCTTACCACCTGATTGAACATCAATTTTCTCATTAATGTTTAAATTTACTGTGTTATTATTTTCTGTCGCAATATGTAGAATCTCATTATCCCACGAATTATCAATAATGTTAACAACAGGTTTTTTGATTATTTCAACAGTATTACTAAAATTTATTTGAATGTCGTTTCGGATAATAAAATCTCTACCTAATAGACAGGAACAACTCATAGTACAATCTGGTACAACATAGAAATTTACTAATAATTCTATATCATTAATCATTACAGTTAACTTTAATTGACCTAATATAATAATTTTGCTACTGTTGACACCTTCAAAATTATGAGATTTTACATTTGTATTCAAATTCACATTTTTGGGCACCTTACTTTCTAATAAAAGGGATATGGGGCTACCTGTATCTAGCGTTGCACATATCTCACTTTGTTCCAGTTGAAGTAACACCGTATAACTCGGAACTGGTAACACAACAGTTGGAGCAGATTCTATAAGATGGAAGGCATTACTTGTTTCACCGGTTTGACGACCATCATTGTCAGCAGGTGCGGAGCCACGTGCTTCTCTGCCATTTTGTTTACAGTCTCTTTTCAAATGTGCGGTGGATCCACAACCATAACAGGATCCTCTGGGCCTTCGTGGTCGGGGACAAGAAGCTGCAACATGACCTAAATTATTACAGTTAAAACATCTTACATGGTTAGTGTCGGTCTTCGATTTTTCTTCGGCAGGCATCTGCTTCTTACTTGTTTCATTTCGATCAATTCCTTGCGATCGACTAATGCTTGGAACGGACGAAGTTCGTTTCCATGAAGAATGGAATGATGCGCGAATCTTTGTATAGATTTCAAGAAATACGGTACGTGAATGAAATATGATAGAATAAATTTACTCGATTAAAAATGATAGATTAGATATTTTGTACACATACATGTTTCTAGACACATAAAATACGGTACGTGAATGAAATATGATAGAATAAATTTACTCGATTAAAAATGATAGATTAGATATTTTGTACACATACATGTTTCTAGACACATAAAATACGGTACGTGAATGAAATATGATAGAATAAATTTACTCGATTAAAAATGGTAGATTAGATATTTTGTACACATACATGTTTCTAGACACATAAAATACGGTACGTGAATGAAATATGATAGAATAAATTTACTCGATTAAAAATGATAGATTAGATATTTTGTACACATACATGTTTCTAGACACATAAAATACGGTACGTGAATGAAATATGATAGAATAAATTTACTCGATTAAAAATGGTAGATTAGATATTTTGTACACATACATGTTTCTAGACACATAAAATACGGTACGTGAATGAAATATGATAGAATAAATTTACTCGATTAAAAATGGTAGATTAGATATTTTGTACACATACATGTTTCTAGACACATAAAATACGGTACGTGAATGAAATATGATAGAATAAATTTACTCGATTAAAAATGGTAGATTAGATATTTTGTACACATACATGTTTCTAGACACATAAAATACGGTACGTGAATGAAATATGATAGAATAAATTTACTCGATTAAAAATGGTAGATTAGATATTTTGTACACATACATGTTTCTAGACACATAAAATACGGTACGTGAATGAAATATGATAGAATAAATTTACTCGATTAAAAATGATAGATTAGATATTTTGTACACATACATGTTTCTAGACACATAAAATACGGTACGTGAATGAAATATGATAGAATAAATTTACTCGATTAAAAATGATAGATTAGATATTTTGTACACATACATGTTTCTAGACACATAAAATACGGTACGTGAATGAAATATGATAGAATAAATTTACTCGATTAAAAATGATAGATTAGATATTTTGTACACATACATGTTTCTAGACACATAAAATACGGTACGTGAATGAAATATGATAGAATAAATTTACTCGATTAAAAATGGTAGATTAGATATTTTGTACACATACATGTTTCTAGACACATAAAATACGGTACGTGAATGAAATATGATAGAATAAATTTACTCGATTAAAAATGGTAGATTAGATATTTTGTACACATACATGTTTCTAGACACATAAAATACGGTACGTGAATGAAATATGATAGAATAAATTTACTCGATTAAAAATGGTAGATTAGATATTTTGTACACATACATTTTTCTAGACACATTGTATACGTGATGTTCCTATCCGCAAACAAGCAACTAGTAACTTTCTTAAAAACCTAGTTGATCCCAAGGGCTTCTTAACTCTATCAACTAGCAACTAGTAACTTTCTTAAAAACCTAGTAACTTTCTTAAAATCCTAGTAACCTTCCAAAAAACCCCAAAAACCTAGTAACTTTCTTAAAAACCTAGTAACTTTCTTAAAATCCTAGTAACCTTCCACAAAACCCCAAAAACCTAGTAACTTTCTTAAAAACCTAGTAACTTTCTTAAAATCCTAGTAACCTTCCAAAAAACCCCAAAAACCTAGTAACTTTCTTAAAAACCTAGTAACTTTCTTAAAATCCTAGTAACCTTCCAAAAAACACCAAAAACCTAGTAACTTTCTTAAAATCCTAGTAACCTTCCAAAAAACCCCAAAAACCTAGTAACTTTCTTAAAATCCTAGTAACCTTCCAAAAAACCCCAAAAACCTAGTAACTTTCTTAAAAACCTAGTAACTTTCTTAAAATCTTAATAACCTTCCAAAAAACCCCAAAAACCTAGTAACTTTTTAAAAAACCTAGTAACTTTCTTAAAATCCTAATAACCTTCCAAAAAAACCCCAAAAACCTAGTAACTTTCTTAAAAACCTAGTAACTTTCTTAAAATCTTAATAACCTTCCAAAAAACCCCAAAAACCTAGTAACTTTCTTAAAAACTTAGCAACTTTCTTAAAATCCTAGTAACCTTCCAAAAAACCCCAAAAACCTAGTAACTTTCTTAAAAACCTAGTAACTTTCTTAAAATCCTAGTAACCTTCCAAAAAACCCCAAAAACCTAGTAACTTTCTTAAAAACCTAGTAACTTTCTTAAAATCCTAGTAACCTTCCAAAAAAACCCCAAAAACCTAGTAACTTTCTTAAAAACCTAGTAACTTTCTTAAAATCCTAGTAACCTTCCAAAAACCCCAAAAACCTAGTAACTTTCTTAAAAACCTAGTAACTTTCTTAAAATTCTAGTAACCTTCCAAGAAACCCCAAAAACCTAGTAACTTTCTTAGAAACCTAGTAACTTTCTTAAAATCCTAGTAACCTTCCAAAAAACCCCAAAAACCTAGTAACTTTCTTAAAAACCTAGTAACTTTCTTAAAAACCTAGTAACTTTCTTAAAATCTTAGTGACATTCTTAAAATCCTAGTAACCTTCCAAAAAACCCCAAAAACCTAGTAACTTTCTTAAAATCCTAGTAACTTTCTTAAAATATTAATAACTTTCCAAAAAACCCCAAAAACCTAGTAACTTTCTTAAAAATTTAGTAACTTTTTTAAAATCCTAGTAACCTTCCAAAAAACCCCAAAAACCTAGTAACTAACTTAAAAACCTAGTAACTTTCTTAAAATCCTAGTAACCTTCCAAAAAACCCCAAAAACCTAGTAACTTTCTTAAAAACCTAGTAACTTTCTTAAAAACCTAGTAACTTTCTTTAAATCCTAGTAACCTTCCAAAAAACCCCAAAAACCTAGTAACTTTCTTAAAAACCCAGTAACTTTCTTAAAAACCTAGTAACTTTCTTAAAATCCTAGTAACTTTCCAAAAAAACCCAAAAATCTAGTAACTTTCTTAAAAAATCTAGTAACTTTCTTAAAATTCTAATAACTTTCCAAAAAACCCCAAAAACCTAGTAACTTTCTTAAAAACCTAGTAACTTTCTTAAAATCCTAGTAACCTTCCAAAAAACCCCAAAAACCTAGTAACTTTCTTAAAAACCTAGTAACTTTCTTAAAAACCTAGTAACTTTCTTAAAATCCTAGTAACCTTCCAAAAAACCCCAAAAACCTAGTAACTTTCTTAAAAACCTAGTAACTTTCTTATTCTTAAAAACCTAGTAACTTTCTTAAAATCCTAGTAACCTTCCAAAAAACCCCAAAAACCTAGTAACTTTCTTAAAAACCTAGTAACTTTCTTAAAATCCTAGTAACTTTCTTAAAATCCTAGTAACCTTCCAAAAAACCCCAAAAACCTAGTAACTTTCTTAAAAACTTAGTAACTTTCTTAAAATTTTAGTAACCTTCCAAAAAACCCCAAAAACTTAGTAACCTTCCAAAAAACCTAGTAACTTTTTTAAAAACCTAGTAACTTTCTTAAAATCCTAGTAACCTTCCAAAAAACCCCAAAAACTTAGTAACTTTCCAAAAAACCTAGAACCTTTCTTAAAATCCTAGTAACCTTCCAAAAAACCACAAAAACCTAGTAACTTTCTTAAAAACCTAGTAACTTTCTTAAAATCCTAATAACCATCCAAAAAACCCCAAAAACCTAGTAACTTTCTTAAAAACCTAGTAACCTTCCAAAAAACCTAGTAACCTTCCAAAAAACCTAGTACCTTTCTTAAAATCCTAGTAATCTTCCAAAAAACCCCAAAAACCTAGTAACTTTCTTAAAAACCTAGTAACTTTCTTAAAATCCTAGTAACCTTCCAAAAAACCCCAAAAACCTAGTAACTTTCTTAAAAACCTAGTAACTTTCTTAAAATTCTAGTAACCTTCCAAAAAACCCCAAAAACCTAGTAACTTTCTTAAAAACCTAGTAACCTTCCAAAAAACCCCAAAAACCTAGTAACTTTCTTAAAAACCTAGTAACTTTCTTAAAATCCTAGTAACTTACCAAAAAACCCCAAAAACCTAGTAACTTTCTTAAAAACCTAGTAACCTTCCAAAAAACCCCAAAAACCTAGTAACTTTCTTAAAAACCTAGTAACTTTCTTAAAATCCTAGTAACTTACCAAAAACCCCAAAAACCTAGTAACTTTCTTAAAAACCTAGTAACTTTCTTAAAAACCTAGTAACCTTCCAAAAAACCTAGTACCTTTCTTAAAATCCTAGTAATCTTCCAAAAAACCCCAAAAACTTGGTAACCTTCCAAAAAACCTAGTACCTTTCTTAAAATCCTAGTAACCTTCCAAAAAACCCCAAAAACCTAGTAACTTTCTTAAAAACCTAGTAACTTTCTTAAAATCCTAATAACTTTCTTAAAATCCTAGTAACCTTCAAAAAACCCCCAAAAACCTAGTAACTTTCTTAAAATCCTAGTAACCTTCCAAAAAACCCCAAAAACCTAGTAACTTTTTTAAAAACCTAGTAACTTTCTTAAAATCCTGGTAACCTTCCAAAAAACCCAAAAACCTAGTAACTTTCTTAAAATCCTAGTAACCTTCCAAAAAACCCCAAAAACCTAGTAACTTTTTTAAAAACCTAGTAACTTTCTTAAAATCTTAATAGCCTTCCAGAAAACCCCAAAAACCTAGTAACTTTCTTTAAAACTTAGTAACATTCTTAAAATCCTAGTAACCTTCCAAAAAACCCCAAAAACCTAGTAACTTTCTTAAAAACCTAGTAACTTTCTTAAAATTTTAGTAACCTTCCAAAAAACCCCAAAAACCTAGTAACTTTCTTAAAAACCTAGTAACTTTCTTAAAATCCTAGTAACCTTCCAAAAAACCCCAAAAACCTAGTAACTTTCTTAAAAACCTAGTAACTTTCTTAAAATCCTAGTAACCTTCCAAAAAACCCCAAAAACCTAGTAACTTTCTTAGAAACCTAGTAACTTTCTTAATATCCTAGTAACCTTCCAAAAAACCCCAAAAACCTAGTAACTTTTTTAAAAACCTAGTAACTTTCTTAAAATCTTAATAACCTTCCAAAAAAACCCCAAAAACCTAGTAACTTTCTTAAAAACCTAGTAACTTTCTTAAAATCTTAATAACCTTCCAAAAAACCCCAAAAACCTAGTAACTTTCTTAAAAACCTAGTAACTTTCTTAAAATCCTAGTAACCTTCCAAAAAACCCCAAAAACCTAGTAACTTTCTTAAAAACCTAGTAACTTTCTTAAAATCCTAGTAACCTTCCAAAAAACCCCAAAAACCTAGTAACTTTTTTAAAAACCTAGTAACTTTCTTAAAATCTTAATAACCTTCCAAAAAACCCCAAAACCTTAGTAACCTTCCAAAAAACCTAGTAACTTTCTTAAAATCTTAGTAACCTTCAAAAAAACCTAGTAACTTCTTAAAAGCCTAGTAACTTTCTTAAAAACCTAGTAACTTTCTTAAAAACCTAGTAAGTTTCTTAAAATTCCTAGTAACCTTCCAAAAAACCCCAAAAACCTAGTAACTTTCTTAAAAACCTAGTAACTTTCTTAAAATCCTAGTAACCTTCCAAAAAACCCGAAAAACTTAGTAACCTTCCAAAAAACCTAGTAACTTTCTTAAAATCCTAGTAACCTTCCAAAAAACCCAAAAACCTAGTAACTTTCTTAAAATCCTAGTAACCTTCCAAAAATCCCCAAAAACCTAGTAACTTTCTTAAAAACCTAGTAACTTTCTTAAATTCCTAATAACCTTCCAAAAAACCCCAAAAACCTAGTAACTTTTTTAAAAACCTAGTAACTTTCTTAAAATCCTAGTAACCTTCAAAAAAACCCCAAAAACCTAGTAACTTTCTTAAAAACCTAGTAACTTTCTTAAAATCCTAGTAACCTTCCAAAAACCCAAAAAACCTAGTAACTTTCTTAAAAACCTAGTAACTTTCTTAAAATACTAGTAACCTTCCAAAAAACACCAAAAACCTAGTAACTTTCTCAAAAATTTAGTAACTTTCGTAAAATCCTAGTAACCTTCCGAAAAACTCCAAAAACCTAGTAACTTTCTTAAAAACCTAGTAACTTTCTTAAAATCCTAGTAACCTTCCAAAAAACCCCAGAAACCTAGTAACTTTCTTAAAAACCTAGTAACTTTCTTAAAATCCTAATAACCTTCCAAAAAACCTAAAAACCTAGTAACTTTCTTAAAAACCTAGTAACTTTCTTAAAATCCTAGTAACCTAACTAACCTAGTAAACCTAGTAACCTAGTAAACTAATTAGAAAAAATGTAATAGCAATAGCTAAATAAAGATTTATTTTACCTTCCAAAAAACCCCAAAAACCTAGTAATTTTCTTAAAAACCTAGTAACCTTCCAAAAAATTTAGTAACTTTCTTAAAAACCTAGTAACTTTCTTAAAAACCTAGTACCTTTCTTAAAATCCTAGTAACCTTCCTAAAAACCCCAAAAACCTAGTAACTTTCTTAAAAACCTAGTAACTTTCTTAAAATCCTAACAACCTTCCAGAAAAACCCCAAAGACCTAGTAACTTTCTTAAAAACCTAGTATCTTTCTTAAAATTTTAGTAACCTTCCAAAAACCCCAAAAACCTAGTAACTTTCTTAAAAACTTAGTAACTTTCTTAAAATCCTAGTAACCTTCCAAAAAACCCCAAAAACCTAGTAACTTTTTTAAAAACCTAGTAACTTTCTTAAAATCTTAATAGCCTTCCAAAAAACCCCAAAAACCTAGTAACTTTCTTTAAAACTTAGTAACAATCTTAAAATCCTAGTAACCTTCCAAAAAACCCCAAAAACCTAGTAACTTTCTTAAAAACCTAGTAACTTTCTTAAAATCCTGGTAACCTTCCAAAAAACCCCAAAAACCTAGTAACTTTCTTAAAATCCTAGTAACCTTCCAAAAAACCCCAAAAACCTAGTAACTTTCTTAAAAACCTAGTAACTTTCTTAAAATCCTAATAACCTTCCAAAAAACCCCAAAAACATAGTAACTTTCTTAAAAACCTAATAACTTTCTTAAAATCCTAGTAACCTTCAAAAAGACCCCCAAAAACCTAGTAACTTTCTTAAAAACCTAGTAACTTTCTTAAAATCCTAGTAACCTTCCAAAAAACCCCAAAAACCTAGTAACTTTCTTAAAAACCTAGTAACTTTCTTAAAATCTTTATAACCTTCCAAAAAACCCCAAAAACCTAGTAACTTTCTTAAAAACTTAGTAACTTTCTTAAAATCCTAGTAACTTTCCAAAAAACCCCAGAAACCTAGTAACTTTCTTAAAAACCTAGTAACTTTCTTAAAATCCTAATAACCTTCCAAAAAACCTAAAAACCTAGTAACTTTCTTAAAAAACATAGTAACTTTTTTAAAATCTTTATAACCTTCCAAAAAACCCCAAAAACCTAGTAACTTTCTTAAAATTTTAGTAACCTTCCAAAAAACCCCAAAATCCTAGTAACTTTCTTAATAACCTAGTAACTTTCTTAAAATCCTAGTAACCTTCCAAATAACCCCAAAAACCTAGTAACTTTCTTAAAAACCTAGTAACTTTCTTAAAATGCTAGTAACCTTCCGAAAAACCCCAAAAACCTAGTAACTTTCTTAAAAACCTAGTAACTTTCTTAAAATCCTAGTAACCTTCCAAAAAACCCCAAAAACCTAGTAACTTTCTGAAAATCCTAGTAACCTTCCAAAAAACCCCAAAAACCTAGTAACTTTTTTAAAATCCTAGTAACCTTCCAAAAAACCCCAAAAACCTAGTAACCTTCCAAAAAACCTAGTAACTTTCTTAAAATCCTATAAATGTAATGTGCATATTAGATGACAATAAAAATAGAAAAGATAGAGAGAGAGAGAGAGATATGTATTTTAATATTATTGAGTACATTTCACATTGTATATCCATAAAGGGCGCGCGCATGCGCGCGCCCCATAGAACAATAAATAAAAGGACACAGTATATAAATATAAAAATATTAAAAGTGCTTAAAATCATGTAAAATTGTTAAAATCGCGCTTAAAATCGTGTAAAATTGTTAAAATCGCGCTTAAAATCGTGTAAAATCCTTACAACCGCGCTTAAAATCATGTAAAATTGTTAAAATCGCGCTTAAAATCGTGTAAAATTGTTAAAATCGCGCTTAAAATCGTGTAAAATCCTTACAACCGCGCTTAAAATCATGTAAAATTGTTAAAATCGCGCTTAAAATCGTGTAAAATCCTTACAACCGCGCTTAAAATCATGTAAAATTGTTAAAATCGCGCTTAAAATCGTGTAAAATTGTTAAAATTGCGCTTAAAATCGTGTAAAATCCTTACAACCGCGCCTAAAATCATGTAAAATCCTTACAACCGCGCTTAAAATCATGTAAAATTGTTAAAATCGCGCTTAAAATCATGTAAAATTGTTAAAATCGCGCTTAAAATTGTGTAAAATCCTTACAACCGCGCTTAAAATCATGTAAAATTGTAAAAATCGCCTATGTGTGTGTGTGATGGTGTGTGTGTGATGTTGTGTGTATATGTGTGTGAGATATCGCATTTAAAAATTGAATATATGTATGTAATAAACATAGATAGCTATGAAAAAAAAAGAATCTCACTGCGATATTGAAAAATATGTCAAATTGTCAAATTAATATATCGAAATTGATAAAAATACCTGAATACTGACAATCTCGTGCTTAAAATCATGTAAAATCATTGAAATCGCGCTTAAAATCATATATAAAATTCTTTCAATCGCGCTTAAAATCATCTAAGATCATTAAAATCGCGCTTAAAATCAAAGAAAAATCATTTAGAAACGTAAAAAATCGTGTGTGTGTGTGATGGTGTGTGTGTGTGTGTGTGTGTGTGTATGATGGTGTGTGTGTGTGTTTAATATCGCAATCAAAAATATAATATATCTATGTAATAAACTGAGATAGCTATGAAAAAAAAAAAAAAGAATCTCACTACCAAATTGAAAAATGTCAAATTAATATAACGAAAAATGATAAAAATACCTTTTTTAGAAGAATTCCCCAAGAGAATATCATTGTGCACCATTTAGCAGGTACGTTTAGCTATAATTTAATATGCGACAACTTAAGATTGACGCATTTTTACGCAAGAAATCGCATTTTAATATCATGCGCGCATAGCTCCCTTGTGTGTAGTTGCCAATTTTGGCCAATTTCTTGGCCATCACTTACTACAAATTAATAATTAATAATTAATTAATTATAATTAATTAATAGAAATTATGAATAGAATGTGTACTGAAAAATGATTAGGTTTCATTCGCTCGATCTGTAATGGTCTTGATAGCTCAGTGGTAGAGCATTCGCCCGGCAAGCGAAAGGACCCTGGTTCGATCACAGGTTGAGGCGATAAGATTTTTTCATTTTCAGATTATTCCTTTATGATTATATTTGAGTATTAACTATATATATATATATATATATATATATATATATATATATATATATAAATATTTTTATAAATTTTAACTGTTTAATAATACAGTAATACTCCGACTTACACGGTCTCGACTTACACGGTTTCGACTTACCCACACACAAAAAAAAAATTAATTATTAATAAATATGTAATTATATTTCATTTATTATATTATTATAAAAACTAAATACAAATTAAATAATTAAACTTTCAAAAATATTTTAATTGGTAAAATAATATGTCAAAATATAAATGTATTTTGTGCTGCCATCTTATAACGAATCTGTTTATTATTTTAAATAATAATTTAGATAAACTTCACTGGATGGAAGCACTAATCACACATAATAATTATTTTTAGAAATTTTAAATTAGTAAAATGAATGTAAAATATTAATAAAGAAATAAAAACTAATTTTTAAAGTAAATTATAAAATTTATTTTTATAAATAATAAAAACTCACGGATACATAAATATTTGACAGCAGCTTGACAGTTGAAATATTTGATTGATGTTTGTAAATACAAATATGATCATATTACCTGCAATACTCAAAATGTGAAAACAAAACAAAACATATTTTTGTATTACTTAAAAAAATGTAAATCCTAAAATTAAACTAGGAATGCTAGGAATCAAAGAAATGCCATCATACGAATTAACCAAAAAAAAGTGGATCTTTTTCTGCTACAATGAAATATGTAACATACAAGTTGTTTGCATAATGCAATGAGGTATATTTTTAATTTGTAGTTATTATAAATGATAACACTGTAAGTTTTTAATTATTCTAGAATTTAATAATGGAAGAATTATTATACTGGGCAATTCATATTGTACTTTTTCCACTTTTCTTGAATATAATTGTTTTTGACGTTAAAAAACAGTTGGAACTTTACTTTACACAACATTTATTTGTATTTTGTATTTTCGTTTTGTCAAATTAGTAAAACTTGTACAGGAATTCGTTATAGAAATGTAAGTTTTTAATATCAGTTTACAAAAGTTATTCCGAGTGCCCGCCACATTTTTAATGGACTTGCCTTTGAAATTATTTTTTTTAGAAATAAAGTAAATCCGTTAGAAATATTAAATGAAACGGAATTTTCCTATAAAAGGTATAGTTTGGTAGGAAGACACTGTAAGCTAAGCCACTAGAAACGTGAAACATGAAGTATGAAATACGAAACTGAAAATATGAAACACGAAATATAAAACTTTTTGTACAGTGATACACAAATTGAAGAAACAAAAATTAAATTGGTTTCAATTCACAATAAATTTGAATACCGGCGAAAGTTTGGATAACAGTGATTTAAAGCAATAATACCAGCAGCCATCGTCGTTGGGTTACCAAAGTTCCTTTATCCTGCGCTTGTTGATGTTGCAACTGCTGTTGTTGTCGCTGTTGATGTTTTGGCTGTTTAGGTCTCTGCGGTTTGGACTGTTGCTGCCCCTGTTGCCGCTGCCTTGTCATCCGCGTCATCCTCATCTTTACGTGAAAGGTGAGAAATGTGAGCATCTTACCATATCGTTCCTGTGAGCCCTCCATACTTGTTACAAGTTCGGAGGTGCCTAGCTCTTTGGCTCTCAGGATCGCTCTCGTCATTGCCTCAAAAATGTCTTTCTCTTTCTCTTCGCTTTCACTTCCTTTGAGGTTAGGCGCTTTGACGCTGTAAACCTTCTTACCGCAGCTCATTGGCGTTTTCTCTTCTATCTCGATATCCGTGTTGCTAGTAAGAACAGCAAAGCTGGGCTTACTACCTTCCGGCACCGGCCTTCTCAACAACTCCTCACCGCCTGAGAACATAGTCTGCACCGTTCGGAGGATACCCTTCTCCGCCTTATCCCCCTCCTGGTGCACCAAAAACAAATCTCCCATTTCTGCCAGCGCGTTTCCGGCTTTTTGGCTGAGATGGGAGAACGCTGTGTCCATCCATTTTTTTGAGGCCGCAACTTCTTTGTACGATTCGTACGTAAGGCTGCTACCTTCGACCTCCTTGAGAAATTCTTTCACAGCTTTCTCCTTAACCTTTGCCGCATATGTTAGTGGCGACAACGACAACGACTCTGAAGTTCGTTCAGCCTCTTCCAGTTTCCTTCGAAGGTCCTCCACCTCCTTCCTCAATTTCTTCCTCTCAACCAGAATACTCTCCAGCTCCACTCTCTCCTCCTTTCTGACACGCTGCAGAGTATGCACCTCATTGCACACTGCACGAGCGGCAGCTTCGATGTCACGCTGCGTATTAGTGTGCACCTTTGTGCATAAGTGCAGCAGCTTATTCGTCACTTCTAGTAGCGCCTCAGGATTCGCAAAGAGTGTGTTTGCCCTCTTAGCAGTAGGAGATGGCGTACCATTCCCCTGCCTCGAGCGCTTCTTTGCTTCATCAGAGCCACTACGACCAGTAGTTTCGCTAGTCACAGAGGCTGCCCCCATCTTTTCCCTCTGTGCGCAAGACGTCGCCTTTACTGCTCCTGGTTCTGCCGTCACTTTAGGCACTCTACTATTATCAACCTTGATTTCTTGGTCCCTCTGGTATTCCTGTTCCGCCGAGTCTGAGCTGATATTGATCGGCAAATCATCTGCTGAAACCAGAACCTCCTCCATCCCCGGTTCTCCAGTAAAGACAAATTGCCTGTCAACATTGACGCTGCCTTCTTGTTTTGAAGGTGTCCTCATTGTGAGGGTGCTCCTTCTCCTCATCCTTATCTCCTGGTAAAGATTTTCCTCCTCTTCACTTCCTGTTTCCTTCTTTCTATCTAAGCCCGTTAAAAACTCTCGTGAGTTGTCCATACTTTTGTCTACCAGCGCATCGTGTGTTGAGGAGCAGGCCAGCTAACTGGGAGCGGGTACACCCTCGGGCCTTCTGCCCTACCCCAGTACTCTGGGGCCCAGTTTACGCTGTTTAAACGATCCCGGTATACTCGGACGGATCGTGCTCGCTCGACGCAGAAGGAGCCTCCGCAACTCCAACTCACAACACACTACCTGCCAAGGTCCCGAAGGGGCTGGTCACAGGCACACACATGGGGGAAATGCTCGGCAGAGCAAGCTCACATCAGCCTTCAGCTTCCGGCGCACGGGTAACACGTCGTTTACTTCCAGCACTCCCACATCACCCCATGTATTGCCAGCTTCGTTGTCCGTTTCCATCGCTGGAGCCGTTATCTAAAATCCGTCCTGAGTTTTGCTTCGGAGTGCTCTCTCCTAGACAGGTTGCTTCCCCAAGCTCACGAGTCCTGTCTACCCGTGGGTCAGCCGCCCATTCTGGGTCAGACGCTGACCCTGTGGTTTGGTCCGCGCCGAGATTCTCTCGGTACCCCCCTTATCAGGGGGGCGTTCCTCTATCCGCCACCTGAGGACGCGCCCGGTCGGAGACCCACGCTCCCGCCGGGAACCTACCCTAACCTAACTTAACTTAACCTAACCTAACCTAATCTAACCTAACCTTGTGAAAAATATCACAACCTTGTAAAAAATATCACAACCTTGTTTAAATATCACAACCTTATATACTAACTTACCTATTTTGTTTCTGTTTTTTCGCTTCCAGATTCCATCTATACCGAGCGATTTATGGGTATTCCAACTGGCGATCGTCTATTAGCGTATAAAGAAGCATCCCTTATAAATAACGTAGAGAAATTACGTAATAAATTGTACTTATTTAATACACGGTACGTTAGATGATAACGTACATTATCAGCAATCAATGCTGCTAGCGAAAGCGCCAGAAATTAACGATATACAATTTAGACAACAGGTAAGGGTTGGTGGTTGGTGTTGGTCAGTTAATATGGTTTGGATATGTTGAGCAAATTAATGAACGTTTGATGTTAGAAAGATTTATTTGAATGATTTTTGATATGGTATACGTGGGATGAGTAGTTGGAGTGGTATGACTAAATATATATAAATATATATATATACAGGGTGTTCGTTCGATAATATGCAGAATACTTCTTTCTGAAGTAAAATTCGAAGAAATACTTAGAATACTTTTCGATAGGAAATAAAAAGTTCTAGAATTTGGTTTTAGTTTTAATTTGCTAGCATGTGCCGTTTGGGCGCTAGAATTTTTTTAAAAATGTTTTTTAGTATTTTCAATAATTTTTCCTGCTAATACGGTAAGAGTTAGAGAAAAAAGTTACTTAGCTATTATCTAGATAATTTTTTTCTCTATTTTACTGAATTTTTTCAGATTTTTTTGAGCAAATTTTCAAAAAAAGTGTTATTTTGAATTTTTATCCCATACAGAAGAACGTGAGGCACATGCAATAGATTATAGAAAGGAGTGTAGGGAATAGCTGTCGTTGCCCCACATTTTCTTGTATTTTCCTGGGAGAAATTATTTTATACTTTTTAGTTTTAATTTAACACTAGAACTACCAGGATTTGTTCTATACCTATTTCTACCAACCGGTCAAAATGACCGGTTTGATGTGTAGTTGCATGTGTAATTACTGAATAAATATATGGAATATTATGTATATGATAAAAATATTTGTTCACAACTTACTTTTGCAATATTAGCAACAATGGTAAAATATTTGCCAAAATATTGTTCACTTTTTATATTTGTTTCACCTCGCACCGGAAGCACCAACAAGAAAATGAAACTACTTAGCCGCAGAAATGTGAACCAGAACAGAATCTTTTTATTCGTGGGACTCCCCGTATTTAGAGTAAAAAATATGTTTTGTGTATGCTACAATGTTGACAAAGTGTGCTGCTAATGCGTGTTATAATTTTTTTGCATTTGCACAAGCAATCCTAAACTCTGGTAATGTTTTTATATGACGGTCAGAATGACCGGTTGGTATATTTAGGTATACCACATATTTATCTCTGTAAAATGAAATCGCACGAATCTAACATTTTGTAAAATTAAAGATTTCATAAATTTAGAAAAATACATACTATTCTAAAAACAATATTTTTTGTAATTATGAACAAAAAGTGGTGATGAACTGATGCAACCGGTCATTTTGACCGGTTGGTAGTTCTAGTGTTAAATAATTATTACTATATTAGTTTAGAAACTTGTTAGTATAACTAGCACACAAACACACAGATGAACTAAAATGGGCATACATGCATTATTTTTTTTTTTTTTTTTCGTAAAATATTTTAGAACAGCGTGTAGCTCAATGTAACGTTGATCGATCGTTCTATCGTAGAATGTATGAAACTCTCCGCGTCCATCCGGTCACATGATAAAAAAACTGTTTTTCAGTGAAGCGAACGTCCTTACGTCCAAACACTTGCTACAATACAAATTTTTGGGGATTTAAAAGGACCCAGGCACCCGCACGCGCGCATACAAAAAAAAACTGACACATTTTAAATTAATCCCAACGAGATTAATCATGTATTAGTGTACGTCGTTTCACGCGACAAAAAATTCTAATTATAGACATTTTGTTATAAACTCCGGAAAAAAAACCGATTTTTTCTTATATGCTTGCTTCGGTTGATTGTTATTAAAACGCTCGCCTATTCATTATTAATTCTGACAATAAATAATTACTTTTCTCCTAAATGATAAAATTAATCTTTTAATTGTTTTTTATTAAACTGCAAGCTTAGCTTAGAGAAAATCGAAACAAAAGATTTTTTATACTTTCAGTAATAAAACTGTAATTATTTTCTTTGAAAAAATTTACAGTGAAAGTTACCAGATTTTTTTAAAATTTCTAATATTGTTAATAAATAATATTTTAAAGGTTGCAATTAACTGCACTATAATTTAGAATATATTTACTTTAATTTAGATCATATTCACTTTGATCAAAATAATTTGCACTATAAACGAATATATTGCACAAAAAAAAAATATTATCACTATAAAACGGATACTTTCCACTATAAAAACGAATACTTTCCACTATAAAAACGGATACTTTCCACTTTGGGGGCTGTCAATCATTTACGATAGTCGATACCTATCATTTGCGCCGATGAGATAAGCGCATATATTGAATAATAACAACCTAAACCTAACCTAACCAGCCCTAAGCCAACAGTGGCGCAAATGATAAAGTTTCGTAGCGTTTATAGTGCAGATTATTCAAATTTATAGGGCAAATTATTCAAATTAAAGTTTAGGTTGTACCAAGTGCAAAGTATCTAATTTATAGTGAAAAGCATCCGAACTAACCAAGTGCATTCTATTTTAATTCAAGTGCATTTATATATTTCGAATATTTTAATAACTTTAATAAAATTTGTATCGCAAAACATAATATCCAAAAATAATTGCATTAAAATAGCAAACAATGTATATTTGGAAAATAGATAAACAAAATTAAAGTAAGGATTTATTAAAATCAAACGGTTTAAGGTTGTAGTTTTATGTTAATTTTTATTAATAATCGATGTTTCGATATACTCAATGTACACATTCATCACAAAAGTGATACAAATAGCATTTACAGTAAATAAATGGAACAATGAAACAAGTTACTATAGATAACAAAATAAGTAAAATAAATCATAAAATTTATAAATTTCTAGCTAAATCTGAGATACTTTTCAGTAAGATTCTGATATTTCTTTTTGACAAATAAATGATATTAGATAGAAATTCGAGACCATTCAAAAGTAGTTATAAAGTTGACTTGTGAAACTTTAAAGGCAAATATCTCGAAATCAGGAAAAAGCGACTTAACTGGTTTTTCCCCAAAGCCACAGATATATATATATATATATATATATATATTTAAATTTTAAATATTTTAACAAAATAGTAAAACAAAATTATAATCGCTACGCTATTTTAACAAAATTTACAATGAATAAAACTAACATATAAAAAAAATTAATTATTTATAACAACTTCGTCTTATAAATATTTGCATAAAAATAAAATGAAACTAAATACATTAACATAGCCATATTATAAATAAAATATTTCATTGTAAACAAATCTAAAATAATTCAATTATCAGAAATAGGTATATACGAATTCCTTTTTAATTCACAATATTAAAATATATTTTTTTTAAAACTATATTAAAATTTTATATCAAACCATTAATAATGTGTGGTCATTAAACAAAACAAAATAAATGCAAAGTTCACAAAGGTAGAATTTAACACGCTTGGTTATTTGCTTTTTTGATTAGATCAGATAGATTTATGTTTTATTTTTACATGCGATTCTAATATTAATTTAACGAGAATATAACATGCTTTATACATTGTAAATTACATAAAAAAATTTGGCAAATATTTGCTTTTAATTTTTAAATTAATAGAGACTCTGATTATATACATGCATGTATATATTTTAGAAATTAATTTTGTCCTTATGTTTTTCATTCATTTTTAAAATAGAAATATGTAATTTTAAAAGTTATCTGAACCTCTACAAGTAAGTATTCAGTTTAAATATAAAAATTCATTCATTTTACATCGAGAGTAATTCATTTACACAAAGAAATTATCTTTAATTGGATTCTATGTTTAACAAAATTGAAATTAAAATTGAACAGAAAAAGACAATGCAAATAAGATCAATTTTAATTACAATGCATTAGGAATTCAAACAATAGGATTTTGATGGGTACCAATCCAAATTTCTTGCTTGCACCCTAGCACTTCCAAACGATTTCGACAAACACAAACTAAATTCATTTCGTTACATTTATAATTTATTACCACTAGTCAAAAACATATTATTTGCATGGACTATTGTATTTTTCTAATTTGTTTAGATTACAAATAAATTTTCAATTTTATTATACAGGGTGTTTCATTGGTAAACGGAAATACTTAAACGGTGAATAGAGGTCACCGAGGCGGTTCTAGAAATACCCCATTTATTGGACCTTATTTTGTAATTTTTAATCAGATTCAAACTTATATCTCGCTTTTATAAACCATCTAATTGGATTTATTATTTGATACATTAGCAATTATGTGTTGTTCACATCAGTTTATTTACAAATAATGAATATTCTTCATTACTTATCCAAAGATTTTTCATATATATATATATATATATATATATATATATATATATATATATATATATGTAAGGATTTTTATAATAAAACACGATTATACACTTTATTATTTATTTTATTACTCGGCTTGCGTTCACATTACAGATCTCATTTTACTCTACTGCCATCTAGTGTTTCCTCTCTCACTTCACTCTAGTCACTTTCTGGCGCGCATTTCAAAAATCTGTCAGATGTATTTTCGATGCTTACAGCTTCGGCTATTCTGACCGGATCGTCGTCCTCGACATCAGAATTGGTGTTCATAACATCATTTTCTTCACGCGGCCATAGTTTCATATTTTCAGCTGAACAGATACTTGTATAAAAACGTTGAGTATATTGAAATCCAGGTATATCCTCAACTACTACATATCTGTCGCGTTCTAAGACTTTAGTAACAATATATGGCCCCTTAAATTTTGGTGCAAAGACAGTACTACCCCTTGATAATATTTGTGGTCTTTTTATAACTACGTAATCACCAACTTGATAACTAACAGCAGGTTTCCGCTTTTGATCAAAAACATTTTTATTATAGTTTTGTGATTGTTTCATTTTATCCGTAGCAGTCTGTCTCAACATCTCAAAATTCACAGGTTCACAATCATTTACCTGATTGACTAAATATTTTATGTCTTGATCTATTAAGTAATTCAAATCAATCCCTAATAATAACTTACTAGGAGAGGCACTAACAGATTTCTGAACGGTATTGTTAATACTAAGCTGAATTAGTTCTAGAGATTCATTCCAATTTTCCGAAGTCGCGCATTTCGCTAAAGCATTCTTGGTAACTCGAACGTACCGTTCTACCTGACCGTTAGCTCGCGGTGTACTTACGGCTATTTTTACGTGTTTAATTTTTCGTTGCGTACAAAAATCTTCGAATTTAGCTGAGGTGAAGGCCGTGTCTCGATCGCTAATAATAATATTTGGATTTCCGAAAGTCGAAAAGATTTCAGTTAACGACTTTATCACACTGTTACTATCGGTTTGCTTTGCAGTTCGTAAAAATACAAATTTCGAAAACGAGTCTATTATAATTAATATAAATTTGGATCCGGATTTTGTTTTTTCCAATGGCCCTATATGATCGATGTGTAAAATTTTAAATGGTCGATCACCGTGATCTGGTATGTTCATATAACCATCTTTTTTCAATTTATTGTTATATTGAATGCAGATCAAACAATTTTTTATGTATTGTTTAACGTATTTATTCATACCTCTGAACCAATAATAATCGCGAATTGCTGCCAACGTTTTCTCATGGCCTACATGCGTGTTATTATCATGGTATTCGTTTACTATATTCCTGCGCATATTTCGCGGAACTACTAGTAGATTTCGCGAAACTTTACGAAACAGTAAACCGTTTAAAATGTCATAATCATTTCTTTCAGGTAATTTGTCTGCGTTAACTTTATTAATAATATTTTGTATATCGGGATCATTACCTTGTTCTCTTTTAAGTGATTCAAGCAAATCATATTGAATTAATTGAACCGGATACCGACTAAGAGCATCTACATGTTTCATCAATTCGGACTTTCTGTGTTCTAACGTATAACTAAATTCTTGGAGAACTAATGACCAACGATTAATACGCGGACATATTTCTCGCTTTGAAAGTGTCTGTTTTAATGCATTACAGTCAGTGATGATTGTAAAATCAATACCTAGCAAATATGTACGAAATTTATGAAGTGCTTTTACTATTGCCAGAGTTTCGAGTTTGAAACTATGATATTTGGCTTCGTCTTCCGATGTTTTCGCGCTGAAATAATATACTGGATGGTATTTATCAGTTTCATCCGTTTGCATTAAAATCGCTCCGAAACCTTTACTACTCGCGTCTGTAAATAATTGCGTTTTAGCGATTGGATTATAAATAGAAAGAATCGGTTTAGTACTTAACTTCAGCTTTAACAATTCGAAACAATCTCGTTCTATCTTTCCGAATTTAAATCCCGTACTTTTACGTAACAAATCGCTAAGAGGTTTTGCAACTCTTGCGTAATCTTTAATAAATCTACGAAAATACCCGCTCAATCCTAGAAAGCTATGTACATCATGTATCGTCTTTGGCTCTGGATATTTAATTACAGATTTGATTTTACCTATATTTGGTTGTATACAATTAAAACTAATATCATAACCTAAATATTCTATACGTGTCACACCAAATTGACATTTATCAAGTCTTAATTTTAAACAATTACTTTTGCAAGTGTCAAGGACACGTTCCAAGATTTCAAAATTTTCTTTTACACTTTTTGTTGCTATCATTATATCATCAATATAAATTTGAATATCGTTGTTTCTTATAAATTCTGAAAATACGTTATTTATGTATCTTTGGAATGTTCCTGGACCATTGCTCAAACCATATGGCATATATAAATATTCAAACTGACCAAAAGGTGTCACAAAAGATGTATATTTTATAGAGTTTTCTGCTATGCGTATATGATTAAAACCATTTTTTAAATCTAATAAAGTAAAAAACTTTTTATCTCTTAGTTTATCTATAAAGTCGTCTATTAATGGTAATGGAAATTGATCTTTTACCGGAATAGCATTTAAAGCTCGGTAGTCCACACACATTCTAACTTCACCATTTTTCTTTCTTGTTAACACAATTGGACTGCAGTATTCTGACTTGCTTGGACGAATGATACCTCGTTCCTGGAGATCATCGACGATTTCTTGCACTTGCTTCAACTCGTTATGTGCCAAACGTCTCGGTCGATGAACGATCGGTGTCTCGCTCCTCAGTCGAATCTTCATCTCCACGTCCTCGTTGTCTAGAACAGGTTTAATTAATAAATTTTGTTGGTACTGGCTTACCATATGTTCCAGTTGATGTTTCTGCGCCATACTGAAGTTCGGGTTTACATTATAGTCTGGGCTAGTTTGCTGTACTTCGATTTGCAGAATCTCGTTTACTTCCGATGGTGTTTCGGATTTGACTTTAGAAATATTCATTCCACTTGGACCGAATGTAACACTTGCATCATTAAAGAATGGTTCACCCAAAATAATGTCTTGTGATATTGCGTAATTGGGTATAACGATAAAGTTGATGTCGTATTTATCGTTTCCTATTTTTATTTGTGTTCGTACTTTTCCCTTGCTTTGAACGTCGGTCATTCCAAAACCGGTGTAAATTTGATTACTTTCTTCGTATTTTAATCGACAATCTTCAGCAATCTCTTCTCGCATCACATTCGTAATGCTTCCGCTGTCTACGAGCGCATTATAAGTATTACCGCTTAACTTTATTTGGATATTAGACATATGTTTTGATATTGGTTGAGTTAAATTTATACTTGCGTTTCTCTTCGGACAATCTTTTACTTGATGACCAATGTCGCCGCATTTGAAGCAATTGGTGCTACGTTTAGCTTCCGGACATGTTGACGCGTAATGCCCCGTTTTTTTGCAGTTAAAACACTGTATGTTTGGTTTATTGGTATTTTTCGGACGATTGTTTCCACTCTGGAACTGTTTATTTTCACGTCTATTTAAGTGATAAGTACTTGTACTTTGAGGTAATTCATCAGCGTACGATTTCATATTTTCGAGCAGTTCTTCAGGTGTTTGAAGTTTTTGCCCTTTTAATTGAATTCTTAATACCAAATTATCAATCCCACGAATAATGTGTAAGATAGCATCTTCACTAGTCACGTTTAGTTTATTTAACATTTTCATTTTGTCGTAATAATAGTCTTCGATTCGTTCTCCCTGCTTCCACTTTCTAGCTTGCATGTTGTCAAAAAGTGTTAAACGATTGGTATTTGATTTAAAAGTTGCTTTTAATTTAGTTTTCAATTCTTGCCATGGAAACTGTGCTAAGTTTGCTTGTGAATCGTACCACTCTCTGGCTCTCTTCGTTAGCTTGTTTGTTGCAATTAACAGTACAGTAGTGTCTTCCAATCGATGATTTAGTTGAATGATGTCTACCCTCGACAACCAATTATCTATATCCTCATCATGATTCCCACTAAATGCTGGAATTTGCGTAGAAATTTCTGACAATGGCATTCTTTGTCCACGTTGTTCATTAATGTTTATGTGTGCTAATGCTGCGGTTATAGCACTTGATATTATATTTTGCATTGCTTCTGGTGTTATAAGTATTGCTTGCTCACTGCTAGCGTTATTACTTGTATTTTCGTTCGGCATTTTTTCTTGTGCTTTCCGATTACCACAACTTTTGTAACTGGATAACACGTGCTTTTTCACCGAATATTCGTTACACAATTCTAAGTTTTCCAACTGAAAACTTGCCACTATATATCGATTTCGCAAGGCTCTGATCCTTCAGAAACCCGGTAAATCTCACTTCTGATTTTTCTCTGTAAGGATTTTTATAATAAAACACGATAATACACTTTATTATTTATTTTATTACTCGGCTTGCGTTCACATTACAGATCTCATTTTACTCTACTGCCATCTAGTGTTTCCTCTCTCACTTCACTCTAGTCACTTTCTGGCGCGCATTTCAAAAATCTGTCAGATGTATTTTCGATTATTACATATATATATATATATATATATATATATATATATATATATATATATATATATATATATATATTGTAACGAGATCTTGATTCAGTTGGTTTAAGATTACGTACAAACCCTTCGTAGCTCTTTTAATCCAGATTTTACAAACCCTTCGTAGCTCTTTTAATCCAGATTATTCGGGCGCCACGGTACCTGAAAAGAAGACGACGAAGGGGGCAGATTGCCTCTAGATAGCTCAGTAGAACTGGGCCAGAAATAAACAGAAAGGTGTTTTAAATCGTTTATTAAAAATGACGTTGATGCTTTAAAATACAAACAGTTCAACAAAAAGGAAAAATCTAGATTGGTAAAGTTGTTATCTGTAATTAATTATTAGTTTGATGTTTCAGTCTAATTCTAGTCTCGTTCACGAAGCCCCGGGGCGGAAGCCGAACCCGTGACTGCGTCTGTTAAAGTCTAGTTCCGTAAACGAAGTCTGGGGCGGAGGCCGAACCCACGACAACGTCTGTCAAAGTTAGTCCCGTGAACAAAGTCTGGGGCGGAAGCCGAACCCACGACTTTGTCAGTTAAAGTCTACTTACGTATTCAAAATCCGGGGCGGAAGCCGAACCCGCGATTTTGACAGTCAGTTCTCGTTTTCAAAGCTAGAGCCGGTAGCCGATCTCACAACTTTGTCTGCGAGCTCAAGTGTTAGTCTTTCAGATCTACGAGGAAGCCTCTGTGTCACCGAAAGAATAACTGATTAATTTCAGCCCTGAATGCTGCTTTTATACCCGATACCCCACTCCATAACGAAGGGTTTTTGTTTTACATAGAAAATACTAGAAATAATGCACAGCCAACGATTTTCTAAAACAAGGTATATTTGAAAATGGCGCGCTACCGAAATTAAATTATCACAACAACTTTACCAAAATTTACAATTATTTATACATTAAAAATAGAATATAATTTTGTATTTAAAAATATAATTTTGTATTTTTACAATAAAAATTATAATAAATTATAAAATCGTAAATTCAATTATTCAATCCAGATGTCGCTATGAAAGTTTGACAGATCAAAAACCGTTCATAGAACTTAGTCAAAAATATTCAAGATTATTATTAATATTCTCGTTATTATTATTCAATTAATAACTGAAACGACACATTACTCTATTAAGATGAGTAAAACAACAATGTGAGTATTAATTTAACTAATAAACATTCTGAGAAAATATTTGCAACATGAATTGACTTTTACAGGTTATAATATATAATACAAGCTAAGTTTTACGACTGAAATCTTTCATGAAATTGAATATAAAAACTAAATAGAACAAGAAACATGCAGGTAAGAAATCGTATCATTACATCCTCCCCTTACTTTACAAAAAAAAAGAAAATAATTATTAAGAAAAAGAAAAAAAAAATATTAATTGAGATTTAAAAAGTTTAGTTCATAATTATTTTATTTTTTTTAGACCGGTTTTTGGGCTGTCGGGGTGCACCAGGATTAAAAATTGTTTTCCACTGAATACCTCCTCCGGGTCGCGGCACTGGTATGCGCATCCGCCGCCATATTTGGGCTGGGGGTTTCTCCGGACGAGAGGTTTGAGGTGTGGTAGCTGTTGAGATGGGGGTAAGGCAAGTTTCCTGTGGAATATTGCAGTCTGTTGTCTGCGGTTGTAGTGGTTTTGCACTCACCGACGTGGGGGATGGTGTATGTGACAGTCCGGCGGGTATTGGAGATACCCAGTTGATGGGCGACCAACGCCTTGGCTTCTTCTCCCGCTTGCACTGTCCCCGACTGGGAATCTTTGGGGTTCGGGGTATTCGAGGGTTCTCTGGCGTGGTTGGAAGTGGTGACGTGTCGAACGTTATGCACCATTCGGGTGTAGTCGGAAGTGGTGACAGAGGCGACGGAAGCGGTGTCAGAGGCGTCGGGAGCGGTGACAGGGGCGTCGGAAGCGGTGTCAGAGGCGTCGGGAGTGGAGACAGGGGCGTCGGAAGCGGTTCCGGCGTCACAGCACGATAGAAAGTAGGACTCGCCTCTGGTGGATACGGTCCGTACAACTTCAGGAGAGCTTTCTGCAATCTCAGTTGTATCCCACTGGCTGTTTCTGCTTCCGACGTTGGCGGTGTCTGTTGCTGCGGTGTGGCCAACTCGGGTCGTCGGGCATGTTGTAACGGAGACAACACTGGCCGGATTCTGACGGGACGTGCCCGCCGAACTAGAACATTGCTGGTAACATGGATGGTAGGCCGTTGTCTGGAACTGGGTGCTGTCAAAGCTGGTTGCTTCCAGGCATGGTACGGGCTCGTCATCGTCTACAAAAGCAGTTTTTAAATCTTTAACATGAATATTTAACAACTTTTTCCCCTTTCTGTTTTTTTTTATATGTTTAGCTACTCAACAGGAATCAATCCCAATGACAGAGTAGCACTACAATTATAATAAACAAAGAAAATTTATCACACAGAAATGAAAATTACATAATTAGAGTAAAATACATATTATGAAATAAGAGAATATATACATATATATATATATATATACATACATTAAATTACAGATACAAAAAATTTATGAAGAAATATTATACAAAATCAAAGAAATTAAACGCTTAAAAGTAGTTATAGATACAGTAAATATATCAGGAAAATTATCCATAGTACAAATTTTATTATACGTGTAAGATAATCTATTAATAGGAGAATTTGCTGCAGAGTTAGTTCTATGTAAAGGGATATCAAGCAAAAAATTTGTTCTAGTTACATAACTTGGCACTCGAAAAGACAGTTGCGAAAGTAAGAAAGGAGAATCAACTATATTATTTAAAAGTTTATATAAAAATGTAAGATCAAATAGTGTCCGCCTTTTTTCCAAACTAAGACAGTTAAAATCAAAATTAATAAATTTCCTACTTAAAAATGAGAGGAATTTGTTTTGTATTTTTTCGAGGCGGTTAATGTAAGTAGAATAATGCGGATTCCAGCAAACCGAGGCAAATTCAAGTTGGCTCCTAACAATCGTATAATATAATGTTACAAAGGTTTTTGGATTTTTAAATTTCATACAGGTACGAATCAAAAAACCTAACATCTTGTAGGCTTTTTTAACAATGGTGTCTATATGCACATCAAACAAGAGCTTTTGGTCTAAGGTTACACCTAGATCTTTAATCGTTTTAGATTTAATTATAGTGGAATCAAGTATATGATACGCACACTCAATAACAGTCCTGTTTCTAGTGAATGTAATAGAGTGGCATTTAGAAGTATTAAGTAGCAGTTTATTTGCCATCGCATAATCGGTAAATTTATCGATATCATGTTGCAACAACTTACAGTCTAGATCTGAGTGAATAGTTTTGTAAATTTTGAGATCGTCTGCATACATGATAAATTTAGAATAAGTGAAACAAGTAGCAACGTCATTGATAAAAATATTAAACAATAAAGGCCCTAAATGGGACCCTTGTGGAACACCAGAAGTTACGAGCACCTCATCAGAATGGAATCCATTCACCACCACACATTGCCTTCTGTTAGTCAAATAAGAAGAAAACCATTTTAACAGGTCACCACTCACACCGGCTACAGCTAGCTTTCTTATCAATATATTGTGATCTATTTTATCAAACGCTTTGCTGAAGTCAGTATAAATGGCGTCAACCTGGACCCTGTTATCCATAGCATCCAATATGTAGTCCGTGTATTCAAGTAGGTTACTTTCAACAGATCTTCCAGAAAAGAATCCATGTTGTTGAGGGATAATAAAGTTTTTCACACAGGAGAATAACTGTTTATAAATAATTGATTCAAATACTTTTTCCAGAATACATAATTTAGAGATTGGTCTATAATTTTCAACAATATTTTTATTGCCTGACTTGAATACCGGAACTACGAAAGCTTTTTTCCAAATTTGCGGGAAATTGCTTTCTTTAAGAGATTTATTAAAAATGGTAGCGAGTGGATTACACAAAGATGAAGCACAGTTTTTTATAAATATAATATTTTATTCAGTTAAGTATTTAAAAATGCATTCAAATATTGTATGTAAAACGTTAGGATTGTGATAACATCTAGCGGTTTTAATATAACTGATAGATTACTATGGTCATTCGAATTATCATTCAATAATGATATTTATTCGTATACCGATCATTCAATTATGAAAATCATTTGATTATGCACATCAGTAAAAAATAAGTAACTAGATTATAAAATTTATAAATTATTAATTAGAAGACGTCATTTCTTTTATTAAAATGAATCAAAAACTTTATAGATATCCTGTATATTAAATTAATTTGAAACAAAAATAGCATTTGAAATTGATTATATTTAGTTTATAAACACATGTCTGTTGGCATATTCAATACCAGTTTACCTCGTACCTTAATTTACATTTTACAAATTGAATATCTAAGTTTTATAATAAATGATGACACCTATTCAATCCCATTGAATAAAACAGGTACCATTTTGCAACAACCACCAGCCACCGGCGTCCCTGCAAAATCAAACAGTAGACCGGATGATTCAGGAAGTAAGATCTGGGGGGTGGGGCGGGGGGCCGCTAAAACAACGCGCGCGAATGGGATTGTCATGCATCCGGGGACCGTAAACGTTCGCAATTCTTTCGTCGCGCCTCCATGCCATTCCCCTCCCCCCCAGAGCCTAGGCTAGCTCCTAATTCAAATGTCTCGTCTTCCGTTCGCATATCATTAATTAATCGCGTAATTTCCGATGTGCCAACGTGCGGTTTGCCGCCGCGTGATTTAAACCAGTGGACGTTAAACTTGCCCAGGCCAGGCTTTCGTTTCGGAGATTTGTGTGGATACGATGTAAAGTTATTCACGGTTTTGGGTACGATTATATAGATATAGGTGTATTGATTTGAGGTTTGGATAATTTACGGTTAATGGAAACGCTGTTACTGTGATCAATTGAATAGTGAAATAAGATGTTAGTTTTTGGTTTGGTTTTGAATAAGTGATAAATATATTTTTTTTGTAGATAAAATAAGTAAATACAAATACCTGCTGTGGCCACCATAGAACATAAATTTATGTAATTGAAAATTTTCTATATAACAACAACTACTGTAGGTATAGTAAATAAAAACAAAACTATCTTGACATACATACACATTCCACCATTTTTATATCAGAATTATATGTAATAAAAGTATTTAAAAAAATACTTAGCCATATCGAAAAATGTTCAAAATAAAAGTTATTAGTGTTTAACATGTTTAACAACTTTTGTTTAATAAATTTTTCCGAAATATGTCTTTGTTGCGAAATTTTCAAAAAACATATAAAAGTGACATCAGTAAATTACCACTTCTGGTTAGTAGATCTTTAGCAAAATGAAATTATGAAATTATGAAATTTTATAACAACCAGTTCAGCCGGATTTGCTCTCGTCATGAAAATCTGTCCTTTCGTCATAATTGTTATACATAATTATGTATACACGATACAAATTTTCCGAACTAAGCTAAGATCTACATCGTAATACAAATTAATCTGTCATATCAGTAGTGAGAAGAACAAGATAATCGCTACGTATATCTAACAAAATCACACATTTAGTTTTCCGAAATTTCAGATTTTTATGACGAAAACTATATAAGTCTAATTCGTGCTTATCTGTATAAATCTTGATATATAAAATTGGTGTGATTGCAATACCTCCCATATTATATATGATATGACCGCGATAAAAAAATATAGAAATACATATTGAAACGGGACCAACCCTGGTGGAGAATTTTTTAGTTTTTTTTCTTCTTTTCAACAAGTAGTATTTACTTATGTTATAATTATTAAATCATAGCTTACAATATTAGTCCTGTATTATATCTGCATGTGTTATGAGTAAAGATTGTAGAATTTCTTCCGTATTAGAAAAATGCAATTAATCCGGCGCTGAGAATAGATAACGCACGTGCAGCTGTCATCCAAATTCCTCGCTGTGGGGAGTCTAATTGTTTTGTATTTGTCTTATCTTTTAGCTTTGATGTATATGTGCGCATTTGCGCTTTGTAATTATGACAATAGATAAATGTTTTGTCTATTCATTTTATTATTGAATATTTCTTTATGTTATAATATTATTCTTTTGTGAACAATTTAGAATTATGAATACAATGTAGAAATTATGTTAACTCTGTTAGTGCATTAAATAAATATATGTTGTTTAGTATTAAATTAATCAGGAAATTATGAGGAATACAACTATGATAATTAAATTGAGATGTAATGTTTTTTTTTAGTTAACGAGTGTTTAATAAGTTATTTTGTCACTATTTAGAGATACGCAGTGTTTCGTCCGGGGCATACTTCCCCCTCTAGCAGTTCCCGGGCCGAACGTTTCAGCCAATAGGAACGGAGCATTCTGTTTTGTGACCATATTTGGTAATGTTCCTTCGCATGTATGAAGAAGTGGGGAGCTTGCGGCCTTTATAAGAGCTAACCGCGGGCTGGCTCGGGGATTCTGATTCTGATTTTAGGATTGGAATCCCTAGTACACATACACCTACATTTACACAATGGCTAATCAACATACAGTCGGCTTGCGACGTCCAGAGTGGCGAGCGCCGGCGATTGTGTGAAGAAAGGTACATTTATACACTGACTAATCGACATACAGTCGGCTTGCGACGTCCAGAGTGGCGAGCGCCGGCGATTGTGTGAAGAAAGGTACATTTATACACTGACTAATCGACATACAGTCGGCTTGCGACGTCCAGAGTGGCGAGCGCCGGCGATTGTGTGAAGAAAGGTACATTTATACACTGACTAATCGACATACAGTCGGCTTGCGACGTCCAGAGTGGCGAGCGCCGGCGATTGTGTGAAGAAAGGTACATTTATACACTGACTAATCGACATACAGTCGGCTTGCGACGTCCAGAGTGGCGAGCGCCGGCGATTGTGTGAAGAAAGGTACATTTATACACTGACTAATCGACATACAGTCGGCTTGCGACGTCCAGAGTGGCGAGCGCCGGCGATTGTGTGAAGAAAGGTACATTTACACACTGGCTAATTGACATACGGTCGGCCTGCGACGTCAAATAGGCGAGCGCCGGCGATTGTGTGAAGAGAAGCATATTTAGACACTGGCTAATCACCATACGGTCGGCCTGCGACGTCAAATGTAGACGAGCGCCGGCGATTGTGTGATGATACGTTTATATACACACGGACACGACACACTATACCTATGACATGATAACGTTACTTATTTTAACATAACGTCGGGTCCTTATTTAGACGAGCATAGCCAAAAGTAAAATACTAAATGTAAATTCTTCGTTTAGAAATTTGTAAAAATCAAATAATGTTAAACTGCCGCGTTACAATATCTATTGAATATTTTAAAGAAAATTATTTAGATAAATTTATATTTCTTAGGCAATAGAAATTTATAAAAAAAAAACAATAATATCAATCACTGTGAAAATAATGACTTAATTAAAATATGGCTTCCATTAACAAAAATTTATAAATTTTTATGATCTAGTTACTTATTTGTTACTTTTACTGTAAATGTCATTTGCATCAGTTTTCCTAATTAAGATGTACGTTGAGTTCGTAGAAAAATAGATTTTTAATAAATATTAATACAGAACTTAAACCTAAAGTCGTTTTATTAATTTACTAGAATTTTAAACAAATTTTATGTTTCATATTTATTATTCTAAAATTGCTTCTAAACATCTAAAATATCCAAGCAAATAAAATTTTAAATCCTCTCAATTAATTTCTGAGATATTGCAGATATATACTCTAGGCGATTTGAAAACAAAATCATACTGCGAAAAACATCCAACGGGTTAATGTAAAAGTTCCAAATGCCTAGCAAAAGGATGGCGTATTCTCGCAATTCGCCGAAATGGGAAACTAAAGTAATTATGAATGTTAACAAGGGAGGCGCACATGTGAGGCGAACAGCCCCCATTTCATACACACGCACACGCACACATACCGCATGGAAGATTCGTTCCAAAGCTTTTATTAAATACGTGTTTATTAATGATGCGAGGGAGGCAAAGAAATGCTTTTCGCTGGAACGAAGACTTTGTACGGGTATATTTCGGTGATAAAAGGATGAAAGTTGCTTAAAGGATCTTATTTTGTTCCCGTTTTAGGTTGTTTCTTCTACTTTATATACCAGGGAAGTACAAGCGTTTTGGAGATAATTGGGACTCCATGATTTTGTTCAAGCTACAGAGCGCACTGGTTGTATCTACTACCTTTAGCTAACGTAAACTTTCTTACGAAACAAATGTATTATCATAAAAAGACTAACGTTAACTGAAGGTTTTACCCGAAAAGACATTTTATGATGTCAGTGCAAAGAAGTTGGGAAATTTGTTAAATAGACTGTAAATTCTGAAATGATTTTTTAAGTCGATTTTATACATATACATTACAAAATATTTTACTAAATTTCACTTCAAATGAAAATACAGATAAAATTTATTTCAATTTAAAAATTAACATTATATTAATTAATTAATAAAGATGTAAAAAAGTACTTGAAAATTTATTGCACAAAACTATATAAAACGGCTTTAGGTTTAAGTTTTGTACTAATATTTATTAATAATCGACGTTTCAAAGAACTCAACGTCCGTCTTCATCAGGAAAAATAATACAAATGACATTTACAGTAATTAAGCAGAAAATAAAAACAAGTTACTAGATAACAAATAAGTAACTAGATCACAATTTTTTTTATAAATTTTTAATTAAATTGTATTTAAATCAGTGTCTTCACAGTGATTTAAATAAAATTTGTCTTCCATACTTATTTCGTTACCTAGGAACTTGTTCCTATGTTCTGTTTGTTTACTGAAAATGTCATTTGTACCTTTTTTCCTAATAAAAACATACGTTGAGTTCGTCGAAATGTGGATTATTAATAAATATTAATACAGAACTTAAACCTAAAGTCGTTTTATTTTAGTATAATGAGTACTGAAAGATTGTTTTACTGTGTTAAAATATTTTTGTAATTATGAAATTCTTATATAAGCTTGTAACATAAACTATTTTAAATGTACAAAATTAAAATATGTTGCAAATTAAAAATAATAAATTTATCTACATATCTCGACAGCTATAATAAAAAATCTGTTGTGGCCACCACAGAACCGTCACTACAAAGTACTTAAACAAAATACTTTCTAACAAAGAAATTACATACTACTGAAATACTATAACATACTATCATATTACGTTGACAACATATTAACAATTTATAATTCACCGTCACCATAGAAACGTATATACATATATGTTAAAATAGATACTTGAAAAATATGGTAAAAATTTAAAAAATTATAAAAATTAATATAATGGTACCCAAAAATGTTTCAAATAAAAGTTATTATTTATAAATTGCATAACAACTTTTTTTAATACTACTATATTATATATATTTCTTAAAAATTCGTTTAACCAAATTTGCTCTACACGGAGTGATAAACCAACAAGCTAACATACTGAAATCGAAAATAGTTTATTCATGTTACTAAAAGATCAATTCGTACTTATCTGTAAAAACCTTATAAAATTAAAGTTGGTATGATTACAATACCTTCCTTGCTATAGGTGAAGGTCGGTAAAAATAATTACAAAAATAAAAAAGTTAACATCACGCACTGATTTAAATTATATATCATTTATATATTTTTTCCTGATGATGATGATGTACGTAGAGTATCTCAAAACGTCGATTTTTAATTAAAATTTATACAGAACTTAATCCTAAAGCCTTCTGATTTTAAATAAAATTATTCACAACTGGTTAAAAAGTCAAATTAAATGTTTCGTTTTTGCAAAATTAATGAAACATTAAAATGTCTAGTTGTAACTAAACATGTAGGTACATCGTTAAAATCTAATAATTTTAAATTTACGTTACAACATTAATTTTTCCAAATTTAAAGTAGTAAAATGGAACAAATTTTAGTAGTTATATTATCTAAATTACTCGAAATTTATATCTTTCATAAATAACTTTACCAAATCGCAAAAAAATCCATTAACGGTTGTTAATATGAAATATTTATTATTGGGCACTGGTAGTTCGTGTACTGTAATGTAATGTAACTACAAAACTCGTAATAGTAAAAATTGTATAAAACGTAAAACAGTATTTAATTTATGATAAACGTTGCACTCTTTTGCGCATTAAACATATACATACAGACATATGTACTCGTATATATATATATATATATATATATATATATATATATATATATATACGTACAGATAGAACGCGAAACGTTTGTTTTGTGAAACAAGCGTACATCTAGTAATTTGGAACATTAATTAGTTCAGTTAATGACACAAACAAATGTGACGCTTTTGTTATAAATGTCGGAATATTTATATGCATTCTCTATCACTATTAAAAACAAAAAACAAAATGATGTTCATTTATTATATACGGAAATATATTTCGTATTATTTTGAGTGTAATTGTAAATATTAGTTACAAATTATAAAAAGTAAAGAAATAATTTAATTAGTAAATAATTTTGCCAACTTTTTTTCCTCTTAAAAAACAAATTATCGATACAGTAACATAAGCCAAATTTCGTAAATACATCATCAAAATTTAAATTTTGGCACGTAATTAATAAACTGGAAACTTCAATTACTTTGTTACCAACTGTCATATCACATATAATAAGGAAGGTATTGTAATCATATTCAATTTTTCATCAGAATAAATGATACAAATATAAATATGTAACATTTATCCTGATGAAGATGAACGCTGAATTTCGTCGAAACGTCGATTTTAAATAAATATTAAGATAGACCTTTAACCTAAAGCAGTTTTATTTTAATACAATGAGTTCTGAAAGATGATTTACTATACTAATTTTATGATTTTTTCAAAAATATTTATTATATGAATATGTTCAAAAATATACATTTTTCAAGAATTATTAAACATTTTATAAAATAAACATTATTAAAAACGACTGAAACATGCCTGATTAGTTGTTTAGCAATCTGTATAATATAGAAATAGTTATTTATTCAAAGACTTTGGGTCAGTTTAATCAGTTTTTCAGAAAGTTTTTCAGAAAGTTTGTCAATTTCATTGAAAATATTAATTGTTAATCAAGCCTTTAATATCAAGAATTTTACAAAATATATAGAAAACTGATTTAGGTTCTTTATTAATCGCAAAAGCAAGAAAAAAATTAAAATATTTTTTAGATTCGTAAATCAAATATGGATTTTTAATCATCAAAGAATCATATTGAATCGAGAAATTATTTAATTAAATTTATTTTTTGAAATGTTTGTCAATCAACGAAATGCAAAAATATCTTACACTGTAAAAAATCAGTGTAAATTTTCATACCAATAATAGTAATTTTACTATATTTTTGGTTATATTTTTTAAGAATATGTAACGTCAAAGACTCTGTTAGTTTCGTAAGTTATTTTTTATTTCATTTCTAACTTATGTTGTACAATTTTTATAATTTTTGACGTTACATATTCTTATTGCGTTAAATTTCGTATATTGTTTTTATTTGTTAAGAATATAAAAAAACTACGATGTATTTTGTATTTTTTCATAATGTTTCAAAGGCCTTGACGAAGATTTGAATACAATCGAAAGCTTGCCTTCTAAACTTGTGCAAAATTCATTATCCACAGATATATATATATATATATATATATATATATATATATATATATATAAATTTACATTAATTTTTTACAGTATATCTAATGTACTTTAATAAATCTATAAATTAGAGAAAATCATGTTACATAAATGATAAAATAATATTTAATTTATTAGGCAATTTTTAAGTAACTTACAATGCACAGATTCCAAGCACAAAAAAGTATCATCAATAAATATTGGTAATGATAAATCTAGTTAGATTTCCGGAATATTATAGAACAATCAATCTTACAATTACATTAAGCCTTTTAGTTCAGAGTAAAAAATAACAAAACCATTTTCTTTATTCAGAGGTTGGAGAAAGAATGAGAGCCATCTATATTCGGGTAAAACAAGCTCCGCTACAGATTTCGATATCTCTTCATTTTTCTCGGTGAGCGAATAGGCAAGTGGCGTGGCATGGCATGGCGTGGCGTTAGCACAGGTGCACAAGACGACGGTTAAAACAACGTCGCGATGCTGACAAAATATAGCCCTAGGGATCCGTGAATTCGTCCCGCTGGCATCCCAGCATAAACACAACCGAAATACTGATTAATTATAGTCATTTTAGCGAAATGTCACCGCACTCTACCTCATTTTGTTTACGCCTGTCATTTTTTATTTTCATAAAGATAATATTACAGGTTTTTACTAAGAGTTTTAAAACCTTTTTTTAATATTTCTAAAACTATTAGAATAGTTGCAAAAATAAAATTTTAATTAAAAAAATAATTGTATAAAACATTTTTTTAATAATTTTTCTAATGCTTTAGTATTTTATCTGAAATAATAATAATAATAATAATTTTCAGCCTTGTAATTATATTAGATAAAACAGCTAATTGAACAGTAAATAATTAATGTAATTAAATTTTTCTTTTCCGTATATTTACCTATCGTTCATTGATTTATCTCGCTCGATGTCAGTCAAAATTTTGTGATCGCAACTCTTAGACGGTTCAACAGATTTTGATGACATTTTCAGAATAAATTTATTCAGTGCCCGAAATGGTCATATGACTTAATTTTTTTCCAGTGATACTAACATTCCGAAAAAAAAATTACTAAATTTTAAAAAATTCATTATGGCTACACTATTTATTCGATTCTTCTAGTGCCCGCATAAATTATATAATTTTACTAATATAAACTGTTACCAAGTTTTTGAGACAAAAATTACTAAAAATTAGAAAATGTAATTCTTGTTTTACTATTTATCCGAGATAAATCAAATTTTTACAAAAGATTTTAATAGTGCCTATAAAAATTATATAATTTTTAGTGTCTTACAGTGTTGCCAACTTTCTGAAAAATAAATATTATAAAAATTTATTATGGTTATATAATTTATCCGATTTTAATAAAAATTTTACAATAAATTCTTCTAGTGTCCAGATAAATTATATAATTTTACTAATATGCAGTGTTGCCAACTTTCCGAAAAAAGAATTACTAAAATTTTACAAAGATTCTATTATTTCCCAAATAAATTATATATTTTTACTGTCTTACAGTGTCGCCAACCTTATAAAAAAAATACTATTTTTTTAAATTTCATTGTTTATTCAAGTTTAATAAAACATTAACAAAAATTTTTTAATTTTATTGTATAATTTTATTTTTGAATAGTGTATTTTTTATTTCAGTTTCTTAGTATTTATGTGATAATATGAGTTTACCCATATGCTTCTAATTTTGTTTATTAGTAGAAGATAATCAAAGCAAATTAAATATTTTACACAATAAATATTATTATCATAAATCTTTGTAACTTGTTTCTATGTTCTGTTTATTCACTATAAATGTCATTTGTATCAGTTATTCTGATAAAGACGTACGTTGAGTTCGTTGGAACATCGATTATTAATAAATATTAATACAGAACTATTATACTAAAGCCGTCCTATTTTAATATATTGTGTTCTTAAAGATTTTTAACTATCTTTGTATATATTTTATATACATTGTGCAACTAGCAATAATTTTAATTTAATATTACCTATTAAAATATACTACTCGTATCTTTACTTTAACTTTAACGTGTATCTATCTATCGAAAAATATAAGTATGATACCTTACTAACTTAGAGAATATATTAAAAGTGTGCTTTGAAAGTATAATCTTATCTTCGTTGGAGTTGATTGTTCTTTTGTAGAACATTATATATATATATATATATATATATATATATATATATATATGATATAGTATCTGTGAAGTAAAACAGAGTAATATCTATAGCTGTACATACACGTAAGTCCCAGACGGTAGACTAATTGCTTGTGTAGACATACACATACACTACGTACAGGTTACGTTTACGAAGACATGAGTTGGGGAAATCTAATCAGGGATCTGTCAGTCTTGTGTAATACCAAGTCAGCGTGCGCGCATAGTACGGGGCGAATAGTATATGTACATGCATCGTAAATAAATCAAGCAAATCGTTAACTAGGGAATCACTCAAGCAATGCATTCTAATTCCGGACAAATTTGCGGTTACATTCAATATTCATAGATTCATTTAGCTAATAAATTGTAAGTACTATTTTTGTTTGGTCAACGTGTAGTTTTATAACAAATTTTTCAAAAAATACTTCAAACAAATAAATGCTCCAAAATAAAAATAAATAAATATGTAAGAAAGTAAAAAAATCTTTCAAAACTCATTACATAAAAAAAAAAACTGCTGTAGCCATCACAGAACCGACCGTAATCGTATTAATTAAATTTATGGAATAGAAAAAATTGTATAGCAACTGCTGTAGTCATGGTAACTAAAAACAAAACTGTCTTGACATAAATATGCCACCTATTTACAGAATTATATACATTATTAAAATATGAAAAATTATAAAAAAATATGTTTTAGTTATAACTTGTTTAACAACTTTTGTTAAATAATTTTTTTCAAAATATGTCTCTGTTGCGAAATATTTGTAAAACACATAGAAGTGACATCAATTCCGCAGATTAAATATGAAATTTTATAACAATCCGTTCAGCCACAGATAGATAGATATCACGCCAAAAACAGTTGATTCCTGTTAACTGTAAGCCAAATTTGTGCTTAACTACATAAAAAAATTAATTATAAAAAATAAAACAATAATTACATTATTTTATGCAACTTGCATAACATTTTTAAAAGATATTTATTATGAACTCATATAAATGTATTCAGTGATGGTGTCATAGATTTAGTTACTTTTTTGGAAACGTACAACGAAACTTACGATAATCGGACTAGATGTATGTATATTTAAGTGAATCATTTAAAATAATTTAGTATTTGTTTTGTTATAAGTTCACAGACATTTGCAATTATGGTGAATTTTGAAATCCATTAACATTTTGAAATTCACGAAAGCAAAAACATGAAACAGAGCTCTAGCTTCATTTTATATTCAGATTTACAAAATATGTGATAAAGATAAACAAATTTTCTACAATAATAATGCAGTTAATCTATAAAATAAATTAACAAACCTTCTTTATCTTATCTTTCAATTATCTTTAAGTCTCTTTTATCTTACAGTATTGTCAAAAACAAGTACATACGAGTATCATCTATATTATTTATCACAAGATTTCGAAATTAACAATTTCGTTTGTCAAAATGTAATAGGCTCTACCTAATTTACAAGTAACAAAGCCACGTTTAATGTTTGGTTCTTTTCACTTTTCATTACTAACAGTCATAAATTGTCAGTATCAGTTTCCATTCCAGCCCTTAATCACGTTTTGACAAAAGCTCAGAAACCGTCAAATCTTTAATTTTCCTCATTGTTATTGTCTACATTTTATCATTAACACGTTCAACAACACAAGGCGACGTAAAATAATTCAAGATTGTAAAGCTTATCTGTCATAAGAAAAACTGTTTTCACTAGGTGTAAATACGTAACAGGTTAGGAAGAAAGAACATTGATAAACGATATTTAATCTAGAAGCGAGGTTTGCGTTGTTAGATATATGTATTGTTAGGAGAAATAAGCACAGCTATCGGACCTTTTACTCCCCGAATTCGAACAAAGGCCGAAAAACAATGTATACAGTGACATGGATTTATCCGTAAGTTTGTACTTGGGCACTGGATTTGAACGTAGACGAGAGAGCTTAGCTGAATGGAGAATTCTGTGTACATTTATCCTGCAACCAAATTATTTTCTTCGCCTTTCATCAGCTGAATTTTCTGTTTGCTGTTTTAGAATTATTTCAGGTTGTTGACAGACAATTAGACCGTATATAGTTGGTTTTTTCGTTGTACGAATATATGTTTTTTAATATTATAATCAATACAGTGGAACCTCGGTATACGACCTTAATCCATTCCTGATGTTTGGACTTATACCGAATAGCACGTATACCAAACCAAACTTTCCCATAAGAAGTAATGTAAAAATGATTAATTCGTTCTCATGTCAAAAAAACTATTCTTTATATGGTATATTAAAAATGGAATTGTAAAATATTTTTTAGTTTCCTGTTGCTTTTTATTTGCCTTTTTGCAATTTATGATTAATAAAAATTATAAAATTTTACTTAAAAATTAAAATCAGAAGAAATTTAACAAAGTTATAGACCGTGGGGCACCGCGAAAGTCTAGTCTACTCTAGTACACCGAAAGAGCAGCACACACACCAACCAGCGACTCCCCACTAGAACCATTACATAGTTTCAATCCAAATGAAATCAATATAAATTCGTGAATAGTGTAGATATCACAGTGCTACTTATTCATAGATATGGCGCGTATAATTGAATTAAATCGTATACTGAACAAAAGTCGTATACCAAGCAAAATTTGTTTTGCCAAAACAAGACGTATTCCAAATTAGAAGTATTCTAAAACAGACGTATACTGAGATACCACTGTATGTAGTAAGTGATGGCCAAGAAATAAAACACTAGACATAAGATATTAGTTGATTTATTGTTGTAGTGAAATTTAACATGTCGCGCCATTAAACGCACACCTCGCCAGCTTGCTTCACTCTCTCTGACACACACACTGTATTACCGACCAGGAACCACCATCATGCCACCTAGCACGCAACTATAACATCGCGGTAAATTCAAATTTAAATGTTTAGCGCTATAGTTCGGCCTTCCTGACACAATGATTGCCCCTAATCATCTGTAGGTTAACAACAAAATTCGTATATCATTGGAACACTTAACATAAATGGTTCACACATAACTAATACATGAATTCGGTTGTTAAGACATAAGTACATAAATAATCTAAGTATACATAAATACATAAATTTGTTGATAAAGACATAAGTTCATAAATGATTCATAAAATCTTAAAATACATAAGGTTGGTCATAATTTTTTTTTCTTAACCATAAGTTATACATAAGATAATAAGTAACATAACTAAAGTAAAATATATTCATAACAATTTGAATTCGATTAAATATGTTCCTTCCAAAGTTTCATGTTTTCCGGAGAACATATTCCTTCGAATGGTTTTTGAGTCAACTGATGTTCTTCAGGATCCGTAATTACATAACGATCATTGTCTAGAACTTTTCTAATTACATAAGGACCACGGTATTTCGGCAATAATTTTTTATTCACTCCTGGAGTAACATCGACATTTTTGATCATAACATAATCTCCAATTTTATATTCATACGGCTGTTTGTGATGTTGATCATAATAATTTTTATTACGATTAGCAGTATATTGTATTTGTTTAGAAGCATCATCCCGCATTTGAATTAAATCACGATCAACGTCTTGTTGGTCTAATAAAGCTTGGCTTAAATCATCTTTAATTTTACCGATCTGGTTTATTCCGAATAAGAGTTGTGCGGGGGTTGTTCCAATCGAACGGTTTATAGTGTTATTTAACGCGTACTCTATATCGCTTAAAGTGGTATTCCATGTGGATAAACTGTTAGATAATTTACTTAACATTGGCGTCAGACTTCGATTTATTCTTTCGATTTGACCATTAGCATGTGGGGTTGCACTAGCAATAGCAATATGCTGAATATTTTCATTGTTTAAGAATTCTTTAAATTTGTCGGACATAAACGAACTACCTCTATCCGAAATGATTTTCCTCGGTTTACTATAATGGTTAAAATAACTTTTTAAATGCGTAATTACTTCATCGACTTTAGTACTAGTTGTGGCATAAAGTTTAACAAATTTAGTAAAAGAATCTATAACCTCAAAAATGTATTTATAACGATGATTCGTTTTTTCTAAGGGACCATAATGATCTACATGAAGACAATAAAATGGTTGTTTTCCTTTATCATGACAATGTAATCTACCTTCACCTTTATTAGCTATTGTAGAATAAGTAATGCATTTCAAACATTGAGAAATATAATTTTGCACTTTTCTCTTAATATCAGGGAACCAATAAACGCGCATGAGATATTCTACGGTTTTATTTGTTCCTTGATGAGCGATCTCGTCATGGGCAACATTAATAACATTATTTATCATTGATTTCGGTACATAAAATAATAATTTGTTTTTTGTTTTCCGATAAACTAATCCGTTTTGCAATTCAAAATTTTTATCTTCTCGATGTTCTAAATCGTTCTTAATTTTGACAATATCAAGATCCAAATTCTGTAAGATAGCTAAATTTCGCTCAAAGCTATTTTCCGTAATAACAAGTACTGCAAATTGTCTACTTAACGCATCCGCATGCTGCATACGTTCCGCCGATCTATGTTCCAAAGTATAATTGTAATTCCTCAAAATTAACGACCAACGTAAAATTCGCGGATTGATTTCCTTGCGTTCTAACGTTAGTTTAAGGCTATTACAATCAGTTACGATTTTAAATGGAATTCCTTGTAGATAAATTCTAAAACGTTCTAAAGAATAAATTATTGCTAAAGTTTCTAGCTCAAAACTATGATAGTTTGCTTCAGCTTTTGAAGTACGTTTACTGAAATAACAAACAGGATGAAATTTACCATCGGTTTGTTTTTGCATCAGAACAGATCCATAACCGTGCTTACTCGCGTCACAATGTAACTCGGTATCGGTCGTATGAGAATAAACAGCTAAAACTGGCTCATTAATCAAAATGCGTTTTAGATATTCAAAGCAATTTGAACATTCATTATTCCACTGAAAGTCGGTTTTAGAGTTTAATAAATCATATAACGGTTTGGCTAAAGTTGCGAAATTTTTTATAAATTTACGGAAATACGATATTAATCCTAAAAAACTATGCAATTCGCGAAAACTTCTAGGAATTGAATACTGTGTCACGGCTTCAATGTTTTCTGGATTTGGACGAATTCCGCTGGCATCAATACGATACCCCAAATAATCAACTTGCGTTAACAGAAATGCACATTTAACCCATTTTAGTTCTAAATGATTTCGCGTCAAAGTTAATAATACTTCTTTTAAAATGTTTAAATTATCATCTATAGTTTCAGTCGCTATTAAAATGTCATCTAAATAAATTAATATTTTTTCTTCGTCTAATAATTTACGAAATGCAGCATAAATATAGCGAGTGAAGAATGAAGGACCGTTAGACAATCCGAAAGGTAATCTTACGTATTCATATTGTCCTAAATGCGTGGAGAAAGAAGTAAAAGGTATTGAATTCTCTTTTATTCGAACGTGATAAAACGCGTCTTTTAAATCTAAACGAGTGTAATATATTTTATCTTTTAATCTATCTATATGATCATCGATTCTTGGCAACGGAAATATGTCGCGTTGTGTCATTTTATTTAGTTCTCGGTAATCGACTGCCATTCTATATTCACCTGATTTCTTAGAAACCAACACAATCGGACTAGCAAACTGTGATTTACTCGGTCGAATTATTTTCCTAGCTAAAAGATCATTTATAATTTCTTTAAGAGCTTCCTTTTCTTGATATGACAAGCGTCTAGGATTGAAATAAAAAGGTTTGAAGTTATTTTTTAAAATTAATTCCATTTCTAAACTCGTTTGTGGTTCGTTTGGTCTTTCAACATCAAAATAATATTTTTTAACTATCTCACAAACCTTACCACCTGATTGAACATCAATTTTCTCATTAATGTTTAAATTTACTGTGTTATTATTTTCTGTCGCAATATGTAGAATCTCATTATCCCACGAATTATCAATAATGTTAACAACAGGTTTTTTGATTATTTCAACAGTATTACTAAAATTTATTTGAATGTCGTTTCGGATAATAAAATCTCTACCTAATAGACAGGAACAACTCATAGTACAATCTGGTACAACATAGAAATTTACTAATAATTCTATATCATTAATCATTACAGTTAACTTTAATTGACCTAATATAATAATTTTGCTACTGTTGACACCTTCAAAATTATGAGATTTTACATTTGTATTCAAATTCACATTCTTGGGCACCTTACTTTCTAATAAAAGGGATATGGGGCTACCTGTATCTAGCGTTGCACATATCTCACTTTGTTCCAGTTGAAGTAACACCGTATAACTCGGAACTGGTAACACAACAGTTGGAGCAGATTCTATAAGATGGAAGGCATTACTTGTTTCACCGGTTTGACGACCATCATTGTCAGCAGGTGCGGAGCCACGTGCTTCTCTGCCATTTTGTTTACAGTCTCTTTTCAAATGTGCGGTGGATCCACAACCATAACAGGATCCTCTGGGCCTTCGTGGTCGGGGACAAGAAGCTGCAACATGACCTAAATTATTACAGTTAAAACATCTTACATGGTTAGTGTCGGTCTTCGATTTTTCTTCGGCAGGCATCTGCTTCTTACTTGTTTCATTTCGATCAATTCCTTGCGATCGACTAATGCTTGGAACGGACGAAGTTCGTTTCCATGAAGAATGGAATGATGCGCGAATCTTTGTATAGATTTCTAACTTGTCCTTAAATTCTCTGAAGTTACGTGCACCATACAAAATACTTTTTCGATTCGGGTCGTCGGTTATACCATCAATAACATATTGTATAACAGCATCCGTTTCAATACTTCCCCTTGAAGCTAATTCTCGCATATGTAAGAAATATTCTTGCACCGACTCATCGCGTTTCATTTTTCTATCTTGTAACATTTTATGTAATTGTGCGCTAGTTGTTTTTGACGAGAATTCTTCAATAAGTTTTTGTTGTAAGAGTTTCCACGATCGGATGTCCCGTTCACTCTGAATAAATAGTTTAGCTAATCCACTTAGGCGTTTCTTTGCAAAAATAAATTTCTGTAGCTCATTCCAGCCCATCAAAATTGCATTATCCTCAAATTCGGTCACCCATAATTTAACAGGATAGTTATTACCATCGAACAATCGAATTGTGTCTTCAATATCTCTAAAATTTATAGTGGCATTAGTATTGACAAGTTGTTGACTTACGGAACTTCGCATTTCATCTTGATCCTCGTCGATTTCGTCATCGGGGTCTTCAGTGTCGACGTCTTCGTCACTGGGGCGACCTTGTAATAAATCTAAATTGGTCAGATGTTCACACAATCTTTGCGCGATTTCCTTAGGAGTACCCGTATAGTCTATTCGTAAAAGATTACAACTGGCTGTTAAATCACCGACAGAGCAATTTTGAACTGTCCACTCAACCTTCTGTGTGAATTCTTCAGAATCCGAAGCGAATTCAAATCCCGAAAACTTACGTAACCGGTTTCGATTTAAACGATCGCCAGTCACTCCGAATATAAACTTATGTAATGCTTTAATTACCGATGCTGGAGAAGTTTTAATATTATTCGCGATCTCGGGTATATCGATCAATGTTACTGTATTCTGTTCATCCCCCATAATAAATAATCAGAAATAAAACTTATAAAATCGTTGGCAAAACAGCGCGTCACTATCGTGCTCTCTCGCACTCACTAGTATTCATATCTCACTATCCTTTTCTACCACGTGTTTAATCCACAGTTCTAAGGTTCGAGTTAATTTCACTATTTCCCCTAATACACACAAATAAACGTGGTGATTGAATTCTTATAATCCCACTTCTGAAGCTGTAGTAAGTGATGGCCAAGAAATAAAACACTAGACATAAGATATTAGTTGATTTATTGTTGTAGTGAAATTTAACATGTCGCGCCATTAAACGCACACCTCGCCAGCTTGCTTCACTCTCTCTGACACACACACTGTATTACCGACCAGGAACCACCATCATGCCACCTAGCACGCAACTATAACATCGCGGTAAATTCAAATTTAAATGTTTAGCGCTATATGTATTAATTTAAACTTAAATACAATTTCCACATTATAGTACATAATGATATAAATGTATAACAATGTAGATTATTATATTTACTATTTATGTATAATAAATGAAACAACAATCTTACAAATTATATAAAATAAAATATTAAAACATTTCTGATATGCAAAATATATAAGAATTCATTACTACTTTTTTTTGGAGCAATGGAGCAATGCAGCTTGAGCCACAGACGAATGTTGTAAACGATACAAGTTTGTATATGTAGGTCTGTATATTGCAGCAGATGAATGTATTTTTATATATAGACACATTTTGCACCTCAGGTTTATTGTGTGGATAATAATAAATAAAAATTAAATATGTATTATTTAAACTAAAATAAAAATCGGGCAATTCACAACAACATACTAACATGACTGGAAAAATAAAATAATTTTTTACTCTGCTTTTTAACAATATAATTAAAATTCAAAACAACATTTTAATTAAAAATTATTATAAATATTTTACTTTAATTAAAATCAAATTTTAATAAACAAGTATAACAAACATGAATTAGAAATCAGAAACAGGTAATTTACAAAAAAACAAAAAACTTATTGATAATCAAAAATTAATTAATTTTCCATGTAGAAAACCAACCTTTTTTATTTTCTTCTGGGAATAATTTCCAAATATATAAACGTATACATTTGTTAATCATGAACATCGCTATGGAAATTATTCATAAATTTTCACTTTATGTAAATGAAACCAAACCTTTGAGAGCTATATTTAAAGCAATTTTTTTTTAAATAAATGTACATTGCTTTGGGTATAATTTAAAAAAATATTTTTTTATATATGGCACAATAATTTCAAATACAAAATAATGTTTTTTTATTATTAATAATTAAATACAGTATATACTATATATTTTTATAAGGTGTACTTTAATTAAAATCAAATTTTAATAAACAAGAATAACAAATATGAATTAGAAATCAGAAACAGGTAATTTACAAAAAAAAAAAACTTATTGATAATCAAAAATTAATAATATATCTTAAAATATATTTTTACATATTAACCGGTTTCATTCACACTTCCCTAATTATTTCAAAATTAGTTTTATATAGTAAAACTGCTGTTAATTCTGCAGAATAGATTAAAGAATAGATTAAATTTTTATACTCGTATGTATATTTATTGAAAATCGATGTTTCGACAAACCTCAACGTCCATCTTCATCAGTATCAATGATACAGTAAATAATAGAACATAGAAACAAGTTACCAGGAAACAAATAAGTAACTGAACTGTACTATACATTTACAATAAACATAGTAATTAACTATATTATGTTATGAGGAGTAGAAAGCGATGATCACTGTGTTGAGCCCAGATATTTGTGGCCAAGATAAAGTCGAGACCAAGCAATCTGAGCGAAACACAAAAAGGGCATTCTATTCTGAGTCACATATACGATTGTTTCTTCAAGCGTTCTAAACAAAACTAAACCAAAAATAAATAAAAATACCAAGTATATTTGTTACGTGATTTGTGAGAATTAATATTTCTTTGGTCGAATATACAATTTCTGACCAGCCAGAGCAGAATACATTAAATTTCTTACACTTCTTCACATATTTTCAATAATCAAATTCAAATTCAAGCGAAAGTAAACAATGCAATTGTCAATTAATTTCATTTGACTAAATAATTTTTAATATAACCGTCGAAGATGTCAAATTAAATACACTTGACCGTGTTTCATTCGTCGAATATGCAGTTTCTGACCACCCTGGACGGTGCACATTTTTCATATTTTATGATATACATATATACAGAGTGATTTATGACGTCGGGGAAAAACTACATCGGATGATTCCTATGAGTAATCTAAATAAGAAACTTCAAATAAACATATGTCCAAAAATGCTTTCTGACAGAACTGTAATCGTTAAAAGTTTATTACATGTAACATCAATCGCGTTAACCTTATTTATTATATCAAGAAAAGAGTTTGTGCCACACCCTTTTGGGTACATGGCGTGATTGTGTATGTATGTATGTATGTATGTAAGAAAAAAAAACAAAAACTCTATTTTTCGGGGAACAAAAGTTCCTGTTTCTTGAAGTCTTTGAAAGGCTTTAGCGAACATTTTGTAATTCGGTTGCCGTCTGCCTGGAAATCGGCGCTGGTATTCTCTTGATGCTTGTACTGCATTACCATCCCAAAATCCATAAATAAAAATTATATATCAGCATACTCATGTACTGTGAACTCATCCATAATTAATTTAATGTTGATGTCAGAGAAAATTATTGTGATAGATTTTTTATTTTTTTTCCCCCTGATATAATATGTAAATAGGGCTAACGCCATTAATGTTACATGTAATAAACTTCTAACGGCTACAGTTCCGTTAGAAAGCATTTTCGGACATATGTTTAATTAAAGTTTCCTATTTAGATTACTCATAGGAATCATCCGGTGTAGTTTTTCCCCGACGTCATAAATCACCCTGTATATATATACAGTCGATTCCGCTTAATTGGGACACCGCTTAATTGGGACAGCCGCTTATTTGGGCCAAATCTCAAAGAACAGAAACCAAACCAAGAAACCAACAGTAAATTTACATGTTTAATTGGGACAACATTCCGCTTAATTGGGACAGTAAATTTAAGATCACAGTATATATTATGTTACAAATATGTATTCACAAGAAAAAATATTTACAAAAAATTTAATATGATACACTTCATACCTTTTTGATTCACAACATGGAAAATTATATTTAAAAAACTAGCAAATATGTATCAATTAATTACATTAGTATCGCGCGCTGTGAACTTTTTTCCCAACACATTCATTCACGTATGAAGTACGGACCCACGCGCGCTCAAAGGTTAATGTTTACCCTCGCGTCGGCGTGGCGCGGCACCGGTCATTAAAGCTGTGAGAGTCTACCCTGCTGTCTCAATCGTTACGTATTCAGTTATGATTCAGTTACCACTACACCTCGCGCGTGGAAGGTTCGTTAAACTTACATTTTGTCAATTTTATTTTAAAAAAAATTTACTCTTGCCAAGATGCCAAGAAGTGATATGACAGTTTCTAGTAAAATTGCTTTGCTGGATAAGTGTAGAAGTGAAATGTTTCAAAAACAAAAGACAGACTACACTTTTGACACATTTTTGAATTGAATTAAAAATGTATGTATTTATTTATTATTTTATTTTGGAATTTATTATTATTTTTTATTAAAAGTTTATATTTTTTTGGTTATATGTAGTTTATAGTTTTTTTCCAAGAATTTATAAAATAAAATTATTGAAAGAAAAATATGGATTGCTTAATTTTATGTAAAATTCGGTTAATTGGGACAGCCGCTTAATTGGGACAAAATGCCCTAGTCCCGATGTGTCCCAATTAAGCGGAATCGACTGTATATATATATATATATATATATATATATATATATATATATATATATATATTCATAATTTTGCAAATAGCTGGCAAATTTATGGCAAGACAATTTTGTTTTTCATTACCATGACTACATTAGTTATTACATAAATATTTCTATTCCATAAATTTATTTAATACGAAGACGTTTGGATCTGTGGTGGCCACAGCAGATTTTTTTTAAATAAAACTATAATTATCTAAAAAAATAATTATTTCATAGTTTGTATTTTACAATTTTTATTTCAAAATATTTCAAATTAAATTAATTTCAAAATATTAGTTTATAAGATATGCCTTCAAGCAATTAAAACACAGCTAGAATAGGAGTAATATAATAATGTTTATATATAACTTATACAACTTTGTTGATACAAATTCGAATAAAGTTTCATTTAGATAAACAATTCTGTAATTACATTAGCAAACTTTATCGTTTTCTATACACTTTGTCAGTCATTTATCCATTAGATATTAGAACATGTTTATTAATTTACTAATTAAAAGATACTATAATATCAAATATCTACTATCTATTTATCTTTTCAAAAGTAGAAAAATTATTTTTATGTTTCTTACATTGATAGCAAGAGATATCCATCATGTAATAAAAGTGCCCGTAGCTGTTAAACACTGATCTCTATAATTATGTACTTCTAGATAGGCAACAGCGTATCAAAAAGTAAAGCCAATTCTGAGCCGCAGCCATGATGCTAAGGTCTAAATCTAATCCAAATGACACCAAAATTCAAATGTTGTCGATCGCATATATAATAAAATTTGAATAATAATTTTTAATTAGATTTATTTTAACTATGTTTTCCTAAATTGCTTAAACTATTTAGCTAATACAGAAAACGGTGAAATATACGAAATGAATAAACAATTAAATACTGAATATGTTATATTTCGAAACTAAACATAATTTTATAAATATATTTTCTTCTTTTCAGTATTTTCAAATACTTGCATATTCAATATTCCCAGTTGACAATTCAAATACAATAACTACTTGCTATCAAAAATTCAAAACAAATTGCACTAAATATAAATATGAAATGATTAAACTATTGTTTAGTTATCATAACTGAAATGTTAGACTTTTATTTCCTCGTGCCTGGCCGCAATATATACTTTTATCTTCCACTTTAAACAAAAATGTCTTTTACAAATCATTCGTTCCGAAATACGAGAAACATCAACATTCGTTCAGCACCATATTGAATTAAATTCATGGCAGCCGCGGCGCCAAAATCGGCTTCATTTTTTTTGTTACGCTATGGCCTATCGGCCTATCCTATTAAATAAGTAAGTTATTTATTAGCTGGATAAATATCATTTACCACAAATATTAAAAAGTTGATATTCGGAAAAAAATATTTGATGTATATTTGTTGAATATTTTACCAATCAAATAAAAACTATGTGACCACCGAGTTAGTTCCTGTTACATTGATCTCGAAAATAAATACATGTTCTTAAAATGTAAATCAGAAATATCGTTTTCAACAACATTGATTTGAAAAGTTTTTCAATATAACTTTTAAATTATAATTTCCATAAAATAAAATAAAAATCAACATAAAATTTTAATTAAAATACCTTTCCGTATATTTCAAATATGTTTTCACATATTTCATATAATTATGTTTCAACGCAAAAATAATAATAAAAAAACATATAGTATTCTAAAAAGTTTTTCTTTTTTTTTGTGTATTTATAACATGTTGAAAATAGGTTGGTTCTCTTTACTCCCAAGATTGCCTTTTGTTTAATTTTCTCATTGTAATTAAAAACACATTATCTTTAATATCCATTTTATTTTTGAAATATAAGTATTTAAAGTTTAATATACATACATACACAATCACGCCATGTATCCAAAAGAGTGTGACACAAACTTTTTCCATTATCTCGAAATTAGTTTCCTCCAAACATCCCTATTCAAACAAGCAACTTTACCATCATCCACATTTATAATTTCTGCCATACATGCTCTTCTATTTCTACTACTTGGAAACTTTTACTTTTATTTTTGTTAATAATCGACGTTTCGACGTACTCTACGTACATCAACATCATCTGGAAACGTCGATTGTTAATAAAAATTAACGCAGAATTATATCCAAAAGCCATTTTACTTTATTATAATAAACATAACACAACACATAGTAATTGTGTATAAGTAATTGTGTATATGAAGATAGTAATATAAAATTAGAGCGAGACAAGTCTAATGCACTGTTGGCTCTCAAATTGTAAACTTTGATCTATTTTAATAAAAAAAAATAAAGTAAGATTGTGCAGCATTCTTTGTTTCGTCTAATAACGACTCTTTCTCTCTTGTTACAATCTAATGTTAATAATACAAGCAGATTCAGACTATTGTACATCAATCTCATTTTCAGTAATGTATTGAAGTCTTCAATACTTAACTCTTTGCCTTCCAACTGCCAAAAATGGTGGCAGCATTATTTTAAATTTGCATTAGATTTAAGATATATTTCTATTTATTTATTTAAATATAATGAGTTCTGAAAGATTTTTTACTATGTTAAGTTTGTACATAAATTCTTGTTAATAAAATCGACTTTTCAAAAAACTACAGTTTTTTTTTGCAAATTTTGTAATTTAGTAAATATTACTTAGAAGCTTTTTAAGTTTACGAGTAATAAAACGCTAAAAATATGCGTAGTGCAAAGGGTTAATTATAAAAGTCTTTATTTTATATTTTATATTGTATAGGTACATTCGAGATAGTGAAGAATTTATATTTCAATTTACATTATACTAAATACGCTAAACCACACTTCCTTTGGCTAAAGCACAAACATTTTTCATCATGAATTTGCCAGTCGATTTCTTGTTTGTTCCATACACTGTTTTTGGTCAAATTGATTTATTGCTAATCTTGGAAATACTTTTTTGCTTTCTATCTATTTTAACAATAATAGTTGTTATAATTTTAATAGTTTCGAAAATAAAAATAATAATTTGTTCCATATCCTTACTATAAACAAATTTAGTTGAGAAACTTTACACATCATTTTCTCGAAAATAAGGTTTTGTGATATAGAACAAACAAGAAATCGACTGAATTTGTTAATCTTTTACAAACAAACAAATACACTATAAAAAATTTATGTAATTTTATAAGTTTTGTGAATGTAATTTTTCATAAAAAAAATTTTATATAAATCATCAAAGTAAAATTACAAAACGTTGTATTTTTACTGTTAAAACCTATGTAAAATTACGTAAATTTAATATATATTACAGTGTATTTCTATTTCCAATTTTATGAAAATATTAATTTTTCTCATACTTCTCATAATATCAAAATAATCACTTCTACATATAAAAATATGTCTTCATAAATAACAAAATAAAAATCTTCAAAAAAAAATCTGACAATAAAAGATAAACATATCAAAGTCTATAAATTCATAAAAAAAAAAGAAAAAATCCAACATAAAAACACCGCGCAAGCATTTAAGAGTACACAAACAAGGGATCAAAGTGGCCGCCCAGGCCCGTTTTAGTTCGATTCTCTTCTTTAACACGCACGAATTTCACCTCCTGCCAGATTCTGCTAAGACGAATTCAATACATGCCAGCAGGATTTGCAGGAATTCCCGTGTGGTGGCTGGGTGGCAGCATACGTGCACGCCAGGATTTGTGCCGAATCTTTTCGGCATCAAGGACGCACACACACACATCTTTACACACGGACATATAAAGTAGATCGACGCGTATTAGAAATGGGTACGAGTATGAGTAGAAGAAACGCTTTCAAGATTTGCTCGAGATACTCAAACACGTAAAAATAGAATCGTTTCAGAGGTGGAACTTTTTCTTTCTCACGTAACATATGCTAAAACGAATTTCGGCTTTACGAAGAAAAAAAAAAGTTTTACCCCGTATGCTCTTTTGCAAAATTCTTTGTAGTTTTGTATCTGCGAGAATTGTAATTATAAAAATAGGTGAAATATTTACAAGAATGTTATATTAATTTTTAATTTAATTATTATAAAATAAAATTTTAAAAAATCTTATAAATACAGTATACCTCAAACATACGCAAATTATTGAATTTTTAGAATTTTCTGTGCTAGTATACAGTGGACGATCTATCAGATGTTTCGCCATATATCGTAGATGGCATCCCCAGTGTTTGGTGAGTGAATGACAATTTCTGTTACGCAATCTGTTATATATATATATATATATATATATATATATATATATATATATATACTTGTACTCGTACCATCCATCGTCCAGGCCAGTCAGAGTTTAGAAGATGGTGGTGCACAGATATATATATAGCTGCACCTTTAAAAAATTTTCAAAATTTGCTCAAAAAAATCTGAAAAAATTCAATGAAATAATTAAAAAAAATTAGCTACATAATAACTAAGTAACTTTTTTTTCTAACTCATTCTGGTTTGACAGGGAAAATTATTGAAAATTAATATTTTTTGCATTTTAATTTTTTATTTTCAATAATTTTTCTGCCAAACCAGAATGAGTTACAGAAAAAAATTACTTAGTTATTATGTAGCTAATTTTTTTCTTTATTTTCCTGAATTTTTTCAGATTTTTTTAAAGCAAATTTTGAAAAAATCCCAAGAATGGAGCTTATGTTAAATCTTCATATTCTGAGCCCGGGATACTTCAGTGGCGTAACTAGGATATGGCAGGCATGGCACGTGCCATGGGCGCCAACTGAAGGGGGCGCAAAAAGCGCTTAACGTATAAATACGAAAATAAAAATAAAAAATATTTTTATAGATATAAATATGTGTATTAAAATTAAAAGACTGCATAGGAAAAGGAAAAATTCATACGCTCAAGGAATAACGCATTCTTTCGTTTTTCGTTTGTTTGTCCATATTCTCTGTTATAGTTCAGTATGGAGATGAAAACGTTTTTCCCAAAATGCGTATAGCACTGCAAATATTGCTGACAATCGCGGTTTCTATTGCAAGTTGCAAAAGATCATTTAGCAAATTAAAATTGATATTTGAGAGCCCCGATGGGCCAAAGTCGATTATATGATCTTGCTTTACTGAGCGTAGAACGAAAAATGACTGAAGAAATTGACTTTAATAATATAATTAAACAATTTGCATCAGCTAAAACAAGAAAGATAAATTTGTAATAAAGAGTTAATCGATTTTATTTGCGTGCTTTTTTTTTACCCAATTTTAAAGTAATTTTTTAGAAAATAAAACGTAAGCAACCTATCGTCAGAAAGGGGCGCAAGATCGGTGTTTGCCATAGGCGCCATTTACCCTAGGTACGCCACTGGGATACTTAAAATATTTCCAATTACTAATAAATCACCCTGTATAATATTCTAATATATAATGAAATTTATCATTCGGTTGCGTATGCTGAACAGGAAAAAGTTGATTTTGTAATCCAAAAATGCATACACTAGAGTTGTGTAACAAGTGCAGAAATATGATTTCAGCTTCAATTCCTATTTTATACACTGCTAATGAATCTGCAAAAGTGTTTAAAAGCCATAGAATACATTAGGTAAAGAGAAATATATAATTATTCATGAAAGAAGTTGAAATCACTGTTTTTTGCCCGTGAAAAATGAGTTTAATTCTTCAAAATAAACTTCAAACAATTAATCTGTCATCTAAAGCACATCCAATTACATTGTTATTGAATGCAATAATACGACCAACTTGCGATTAAAGCAGAATACCATTGAAACACCTGGTAAAATATTATTGAAAATCATTAAAAACACGTTTTCGACTTGATGGACCTCTGAATTGGCTACAAATTGTGAGAACTTAAATGATTTTAGACGGGGAATAATATATTAGAAGAAGAGCGAGGACAATATATATATATATATATATATATATATATATATATAGTAAATTTTTTGTGCATTTACGCCTTGTATAATTATTACAAAGAACTAATTAAACATTAGTTATTTTTTTCTGTAAAAAACAATTTTCAAGGCCAAAAATATTTAATTATATATATCATAACGTAATTTACAGAATACATGATATTATAAAAAAAATTACACAAATAACGATACGTATGTCAAATCACACTATCAGTGCGAAGACTTTTTTAAATCGACTCCGCTTAAAAATTTTGAATTTAGTTCACATATTTTCAGGAGTTTTTGTTCGCTTAGAAGCACTATATATATTGTAGAATATACTAATTTCGAAATTAATAGAAAAGTGAAAATAATACTTTACTTAAAAGAGAACAAACATGACACATAATAAATTTCAGTAATACAAACTTCTCTATCATTATATATTTTTTCAATTATTTATTGATTCTGACTTTTCGAATGAGGCTTCGTATGTAATTATTATTACAAATTAACCTATTTTCTTTCATTAATGTATTAAAGTAGTAAATTCCTCAACTAATACCAATAAAATATACGTTTTCAACAAAGATAATTATGTGTGTACATAAAATACATATATATAGGTAATTAATATACTTACAGTTCTTTGTTCATAAAAATTGTGAGCAGAAATTAACAAAGTACATACCTGAAACAATAAAAAATATATTAAATTAAGTTTAATTAATATTTAAATAAGTTTCAAAGTAACTTTACAAATAATAGTATATAATGTTACACGGAGTAGAAAGCGATGATTACTGTATTGAGCCCACACTATAAAAAATTAATGTAAATTTACATATTCTATAAATGTATTTTTACAGAAAAAATGTAATATTACGTTAATTATCGCAATAAAAATTACAAAGTGCTGCTATTTTACTGTTAATAGTTAATAGTGGTAATGTAAAATTACATAAATATATATTACATTTTTTTAAAGTGCAGATATTTATAGCTGAGGTCAAGTAATCTGGGCAAAACACATAAAGAACTTTCTATTCCGTGTGACATATACGATTTTTTCTTCAAGCAGTCTAAACGAAACTAAACTAAAAATAAATAAATAATGCCTACGTTGATGTACGGTAATGTTTTGTTTGCAAAACTATAAAAATTAAATGAGAAATGAGATTTTTACGTGGCGTATATGGTGTAACTAAAAGGTATAAGGTATCAGGTACAAAATATGGTGCATGATGAGTGTAAAATTGAAAAAAAAATGTTGTTGCAAAAGTTGGTGTTGGCCAGTTAAGATAATTCGGTCACCTAAAGAGAATGTTTAAAAAACGTTTGGTTTATAGAATATATATGAATGATATTAAAGGTATATGTGTGCCTAGACGTCCAATGAGTAGATGAAGTGATATGGTTCAGAGTGTTTTGCATAAGCATGTGTGAGATGAATGTAGATCAAGCTAAAGTTGATTATCTGGACGATCTGGAGAAAACTAATTTCGAGATAGTGGAGAATTTGTACCACATCCTTTTGGGTGCATGGCGTGATTGTGTATGTATGTATAATTTAAAAATTAACACAATAAAATATTTTTCAGAACTCATAGTACTAAAATAACAGTTTTAATAACAAATACATAGCAACTAGTTACTAGTAAACATGTAAGTAATTAGATCACAGAAATTATAGTTATTATTATTAATTAAAAAACTATTTTTATTTTTTGCATTAAACACCATTAATTTTATATTTATTTATCTAATTAAACATTAGACTAGGTTTCGCGCCTAATGCTCTACCAACTGAGCTACATGGCCACTACGACATGTCAATGCATTTTGTTTATTAAATGATACAATTTGTATCATGTATCCTGGTGAAGACGGACGTGGAGTTTTGTCGAAACGTCGACTTTAAATAAATATTAATACAGAACTTTAACCTAAAGCAGTTTCATTTTAATATAATGAGTTATTAATTAATAAATTATAAGTTATTAATTGGTATAAATAAAATTTTAAAGTACTTATTTTATTAATGAAAAACATAATAATAATAATGTAATAAATACAATACATATCATTAGTTTATTCATCATCATCACTGATGCGACAGTCCTAAGCGAGTCTTGACCTCATGTACCGAAATAAATTTATCGTGATCTTTCATTAACGGTCGGTTCCATAATAAGTTGCTTGGTAGGATAGAAATGTTTGAAGGCGACTGATTTCGGGATGATGAAAAGAGTTTGTGTCACACCCTTTTGAGTACATGGCGTGATTGTGTAGGTATGTATGTATGTATTAAGCCAATAAAAAAGAAAGCATTGTTTCATTGGCATTGCTGTTAGAAGTTTGAAAAATTGACAAAAAAAGATACTTTCATTAATAGCAATGATTAATTATGCCAGTATAATTTAAAATTGATGTTTTTCGTTTGATTAAAGTTGACTTTAGTGAAATTGCTTATTATGAAACTATATATATATATATATATATATATATATATATATATATATATATATATATATTTAAAGAACAGTTTATTAATTCCAATAACTTCCCATAAAGTAAGTACAAATAAAAAAAAATAATTTAAAATCTTAAAAAATTTATTTCGAAAAATTTGTAAATACCACAAAAAAATATTCCGGAAAGTATCTAAAATGTAAAGTGAACATTTCCATTTAATTTGCATATAATCCCACTTTTAATACGAGTTAGAACACATGACGACAATATTACATAAACTTTACGTATAACTAGTTCATAATAAATGTTGAAAATAACAAAATACCAACTATAACTGAACAGAACATATATAAATATGCACTCAAAACACGTTGGTACACTGGCCCTACTGCATTGCACTGCAGGATATGACGCAAATGTCGAGTGTAAAAATTTAAAATGTTTTTTTTTTTGTTATATGTACATGTGTGCGTGTGAAAACACTCTGCATATATATAGTACAACTGCATTTAAATGCAAAATATATTTATATTATGTACTCCTATTTTTTATATGTACCAGCAAATATACGATGCTAATTTAAAAATAAAAATATTATATAATATCATAATTATTATAAGTACAATGGGTGTTGTTACATATTTTTTTGGAAATTTTTTAATCAAAAATATACATTAAAATAACTAATTTCAAAGCAAAATTATTTATAATAAATAAGAAAATAAATTTTACACTTGTCAAATTTGAATTGACTTGTCGTGACGTAATAGTGTTTCAGCAAGTATTCAACGCCTTTTGTGGTAAGAACAAACCGGTGTTGCCTATATCTGTTATGTAAAAATCAAAATCACGTGTTTCATTTGAAAAATTTATATTTATATTTTATTTGATGTTATGTTTGAATTATTATTACAAATTGGTATAAAACAATATTCCACAACCATAATGTTTGTATTAATTTAAATTTCAAAATGTAAACATAACATGCGGCAACGCTGCTCGATAAACTGACAGATACATTGGCAGATGATAGTAAGGTTACCGTCGTCCACATTGCACTGTACGGAAAATACTGGACCCCACTTACAGAAAGCAAAACGCGTGGCGCACAAAAATTCTTATTTTCCCGAAATTTTTATAAAAATACTATAATATATTTTAAATAAATAAAATATGTTATGACACTGTTTTTATATAATCTTTCAATATTTTGCCTTGAAATAGAAAATTTTACGAGGCCATTTTAAAACATCTGAAAAATTATGCATATTTTCTTATTCTCCAATTAGTTATTCTAGAAATAGCCCTATTCTATTTATATTGATAAACTTAACCTGAATTCACCTTGAGTTAGTTGTTGATTTCTGTTTATTATTACCAGATTATCTTTATTAGAAATAAAAGTACAAAATAGGTAAAATTTATATAACAATAAACGTATAAATATGATGTGTTTTTTATTGCTTTGCATCACAAATTTTGTTGGTCTTGAATTATAATTTCTGCTGCAGAATGTAAAATAAATTTTATGTTATAACTTTTCTTGTAGTATAAAACTGTTACAAATATAAAGTTATATAGTTTTATTTTAAAAAAAAATAAGTCAACTCAATCAATTTTAATATTTATAATGTAGTGTATTGTGCAATTTAGTAAATTAGTGTAATTTAGGGTATATCTGTTAATAATGACGATCTGTTAATAAATGAATTCAGAAATTTTGAAAAAAAAATACTTTTGCTACGAGCAACAAGATTTCTTACGATATTTAAAACTCGCTTTCTCACGTTACATTTAAAAGCGATTTCGTCAAAAGTCCTTTTGACGTTTACTTAAAATTACTTATTAAACAATTTTAATTAGTTTATTTGAATTTTATAATATTAGTTTTAAATAAATATATCAAAAATAGAAATGCTATTTATATTCCATAAGAGATAGCAGTAAAAATTTATTTTAAAATGAAAAAAAAAATATTATTAAAATAATGAAGCTTTTAGGATTTAGTTCTGTATTAATTTTAATTAAAAATCGACGTTTTGAGGTACTCTACGTACATCATCATCAACAAAAATGATCATTTTTCCTGACGATAATGTATGTACAGTACATCGTAACGTCATTTTTAATTAAAATTAATACAGAACTAAATTCTAAAGCCTTTTTTTAATATAATGAGTTTTGAAAGATTTTTTACCACGTTAAAATATTATAAATCTTAAAATAAAAACAGTTTCAGGTTTTAATTCTGTTATTTATTTTTAATAAATAACTATAATAATAATTATTATTATATATAAAATTATTATTATTATAAATAATAATAATAATTTTATGTCGGTCAGACAAGTAGAACTGTTTTTACTAGATTGACAGAACATAAAGAATCAATTCGTCTGAATCATCCAAATAAATCTGCTATTGCTAAACATGCCTTAGAGTATCTTCATATTGTAAAATTTGAAGATACAGTAATAATTGCTAGACCAATTAATATTAGCAACAGATTAATATAAGAAGCAATAGAGATTTATAAAGAAAAGAATAAAATAAATCATTGTGAGGTCATTGAGTTGAATAAAATGTGGCTTCCATTAATTAAAAAACTATAATTCCTGTGATCTAGTTATTTGTATGTTTCCTAGTAAGTTATTACTAAGAAAACGAGCGTTTTGCTTTCATCGACACGTCGTTTATTAAAAATAAATAAAAGAATTTAAACCTAAAACTGTTTTTATTTTAATACTATGAAAGTTCTGAAAAATATTTTATGTTATTATTTTTATTTCCTCACTGGTTTATTTGAAGAACAACATTTACATTTCAACCAAACTGTGGTGGTTGTTCTAAATAAATAAATAAAGAAAAATTAATAATATTTCATTTATTTTTTATTTGAGAATCAACCTTTTTGAATTATTAAATATGTAACAAACTTTTTTATCCATTCATTCGTTTCATACGCATATAACATTCATTCTGAAGCACACTATATATATTCCATGCACCGACCACAAGCGCACTCAACAATAAAATATTAATATTATCTTTGTACACATACAGATACATATAAATGTATCATGTAGGTTGGCTAAAAATGGTAAAAAATTCACCTAAATTATGCGTTTATTTCTATCTCCTATATATATATATATATATATATATATATATATATATATATATATATATATATATATATATCTTTGTAGTACTGGTAGTGACATCTAAAAGAAATTAATTGAACTATATTTACAAGTGTAAAGCGCCTTGATCTTGATAATAAAGAAAATATAATATATAAATATATATATATATATATATATATATATAATAAATAAATAATATATATATATATATATATATAATAAATAAATAATATATATATATATATATATATATATATATATATATAATAAATAAATAATATATATAATATATAATAAAAAAAACTGTAATTAGCAGTGCCATCTATGAATGATTCGCCTGCATTAAATTCAATTTTCTCGTCGGTAAAACAGATAACTTTCCTTCTATTTTTAAATATCAACTCAATATCGTATAGATGGCACAACTAGTATTAAAAGCAACAAGATTAGAAGTGTATATGGGTAAACCCATATATATATATATATAGACCACTTTGACATTTCTCGGAAAGTTGGTAATACAATTATTTTTATTAAAATTATAATTTATGTGCGGACACTAGGAGAAACTTTGAGGAAAATTTCAGCAAAATCGAATAAATAATAAATTGGCAAAATAAGTGTTATTATTTTGCTTTTTCTCTGTTTTTTGCTCAATTACACAATTTTTATTAATAAAATAGTTTTTGAAATTTGGAAAAGGCAAAATAATAACACTTATTTTATTATGATATTTATAAATTGCCTAATTCTTACAGTTGCAGCTATTTTTTTTGTGTTTTATACACTAATAACTAGATTCATTTTGCCAATTTAATTAGTTTTTAATATTAAAACTTTAAGATTATTTTTCTCAATTTTTTTCAAATGTAACATATTTAAAATTTTATATGGTTGGAAACGGAATAAAAAGTACTACCAAAATCAATAATAAAAAATATAGGTTTCCATTTAAAAAAATTATCGCTTACGTCATAACTCAAAAACAAAAAACGATCTTTAAGTGACGATTACAGTAAAATATGTCTAATTTAAGATAAAAATCGACGTGTTCAAGGATTTTTTTCAAAAACGTTTAATAAAAGATTTATTGCGATAGTTCCAAACTTTACACTCGCTCTGTATATACTAATACTTAAACTTAAACATAATTGTACTAGGGACCTAAAATGGTTTTAGCAGTGGGGATGAAAATAAGTCGGTTTGTTCATTTATTAAGATTTTATTATCAGCCAAGGCTGTTTGTATTTCCATCGCTTCTAAGAAATTCATCTTAAGACCCTTGTCGCAAATATGCAATACTTCCATATCCTCAATAAAACATTTGTGTCCTAAATCTAAACAATGTTTGGCTACATTTGAGTCGGTTTTTTCCAGCCTAACCGACCTTATGTGTTCGTTAAAACGTGTCTGAAAGGCTCTTCCTGTCTGACCGAGGTAAATAGCCGAGCAATTACTGCAATTGATTTTATAAATACCGGATTGGTTGAGAATATTTTTATTAGTTATTTTATTATTTACTATTGAATTTTTTAGTTTGTTCTTGTTATAAAATGCGGAAACAATATTTTTTGATTTTAATTGGTTTGCAATTTTTAAACTTGTACTACCGACATATGTTATTTTTCTATAATTTATTTCTTCTTTTGTTTCTGTTTTACCATTGTATAATGAGTGTACATTTTTATTTTTTAACTTTCGCTTTAACATGTTATCTACTATAGATGTACTATACCCATTATTTTTTGCAATTAATTTTATAATATTTAATTCATTTTTAAAAAATTGACACTTTTGTTTAATATAAACAAGATTAAGTAAAAGTTTCGAACTTCGCAAAATTTTATATGAACAATATTTATTCAACAGACCTGAGTCCAATTAGAGGTTACTTTGATAATATAAAACAAAATTTATTACACATAATAATAAAGCATAATAATGAAAAACTAATAGATTTATATATATATATATATATATATATATATATATAAATGGTATTGTTACATTCAATTATTAGATAATTAGATTGAAAATATTTAAAAAAAAATAAATAAAATAAACGATAAATAATGATAAGACAAAAATGCGGCGAGTAATGTAGATGAATAACAACCACTATTTCTGAGAATGGAGTCGAAGACAAAGAGATTAGAAGTTGATAAATATGTCAACAAAAGCGGTAAACTGAGAATTTAATACGAAAACATTATAGATTTGTCTATATTTATATTCTTCCTTTCTTAGAAATGATAATTAACCGCCAATTAATTGATTAATCGGTTTTATAATATTTAAAAACCGCACTAACGGCTAACCGGTTTCTATTGACAACCCTTCCGTGAACTACAAAAATATAATAATATAATATATAATTTTTATTTATATACCGGGTGACCCATTTTAATTAATCCACTGGAATATCTCGAGAAATATGTGTCGAACAAAAAAATGTTCCGAATAAAAGTTGGATGGTTTAGAGGGGGCCATCTGATCATGTCACATTTTTTCACCCCCACCCCCCTAGGGGGCGGGGGAGGGGGGCATGTTTGATATCTTAAATGGGAACCCCTATTTTTTATTACAGATTCGGATTCTAAATAAAAAACTATGAAGATTTTATCGGAAAATTTTTTTTAAAATCATAATAGGTGGCGCTGTAATCGCAAAAAATAAATCAATTAATCTGAAAAAATTAAGTTTTCGGGGTACCATGAGTCTTTGTCTTTGCGCCATCTATGAATAATAAACAAATAAGATGTAATTTTTTTCATATTTTTGTTGCACACAAAGACTCATGGTACCCCGAAAACTTAATTTTTTCAGCTTAATTGATTTATTTTTTGCGATTACAGCGCCACCTATTATGATTTTAAAAAAAATTGATTTTAAAAAAAATGATTTTAAAAAAAATTTTCCAATAAAATCTTCATAGTTTTTTATTTAGAATCCGAATCTGTAATAAAAAATAGGGGTTCCCATTTAAGATATCAAACATGCCCCCCTCCCCCGCCCCCTAGGGGGGTGGGGGTGAAAAAATGTGACAGGATCAGATGGCCCCCTCTAAACCATCCAACTTTTATTCGGAACATTTTTTTGTTCGACACATATTTCTCGAGATATTCCAGTGGATTAATTAAAATGGGTCACCCGGTATATATATATATATATATATATATATATATATATATATATATATATATAAAATATCAACAATATCGTATATAATATTTATTTTTTTTATAGGTTTGACGGTGCACAGGTTTCCAAATCCAAACAGGTATTTGGATTTAATGAAAACTTGGCTTGATATTCTTGGTATGGACAGTTTACGAAAATTTGAACCTGAAGAATTATATTATTATAAACGAATTTGCACCATACATTTTGAGCCAAAATACAAGAGTGAAGGAAATCCTAGGTTGCACAAGAATGCCATTCCAGCATTATATTTCTTTAATATACAGTGCGATATTTTGATCTCTGAACATATGAACTGAACTACATATAAATTTTCTATGTTCAATTTTAAAAATAACACACGAATTGCATGGATACATCCCTGATAGTTATGCAACCAATCTTACATAATGTGACAATTATTTGTAGTGCTACTCTGTCATTGGGATTTATTCCTGTTGAGTAGCTAAACATATAAAAATAAAAAAATAAAAATAAAATAAAAAATAAAGATTGAACTACTTTCAACAAAATATTTAGAAAGCATTAAACTATTCGCATTATTTCAATTAATTTGTTTAAAAATGTATACAAAAGAAGAAAGATTAGAAATTTTGCATTGGTATTTCGACAAGAATAGTTTGAGAAATGTGAGAGATATATTTCGAACATCTTTTATAAATTAATAAATTTATTAATTAAAAATTATATTTTTCTCTGTAAAATATAGAATGTCTTTTTTTTATTTTTATATTATTTATTAATTATTATTATTAATTTAAGTGTTCAGCAATTTACAATAAATGACCATATTCTGTTAAATATTTCATTTTTTATTCAAATAAACATCATATTACGTAAGATTGGTTGCATAACTGTCAGGGATGTATCCATATATATATATATATATATATATATATATATATATATATATATATATATATATATATTTCTGTTTTTCATTTTCTAGTTTATTTGATATTATAAAATTTAAATAACGTTTTTTAAAATGTTGAATTAATAAAAAGCACTTTTGATGAAAATATGGGTAATAATTTTCGTAAAATATGTAAAAATATGTAAGATTTTTACATATGTATATAATTTTGTACATTCAAATTTATAATTTTATTTACTATACAAATGTCATTTTGTATTTTATTTCTAACTACATATTTTTGCATTTAATTTTTTATCTGTAAGAAAATAAAATTATATTTTTCTTCTAAATTATTTTAATAATTATAGTAAATATAATTTTGTATAGTAAATACAAATTAAAAATTTGAATTAATTTTTTTTTATAAATACAATGGCCCGCAATTATAATCTATTTTAAGATGCACTTTCAGTTGAAGTCATAATTGTTAACTTACTTTTTGCTTTTATTAATTATCAAATATAAACTATTTGTTTAAAAAAATTACTAATTTTTAATTGTTCTGTAAGTAATTTTAAAATAGGCTATGAATACGGGCTGGTATACTGTACACAGCAAATAATTTGTAGATACATTTGTAATGAATTTACTATTTATATATTTCTATATATTTTTGTATTTGTGTATTTTTTAACAAATTAATATAATTTTTATTTTCAATATTTTCACTGTTTTTATTTATTATTATAAATAATATTATTAAACTTTAGTGACAATATTGAGATTGAAATGTATGATATACAGTTTGTAAATTTCATGTTAATATATGAATTATAAAAAATTCTATATAAACATGAAATTTATTAACTATATATCATACATTTTCATCTCAATATTGAAGAAATAATATTCATGTAATGTTGGTTGCATATGTGTGCACCTACTAGTTTCGGTATAATCACTTGCGGGCGCCACTTTCAGTGTAACGTGGTCTACTACGTCACTTTCTTATCTACATCAGTATATATATATAATATATTATCTATGAAGTGTGTTGTCTGTGCGTTGTCCTGTCATTTTATACTGTCATTTGTGGTGGGGGTGAAGATTGGTTGCAATATTGTGTTGGATTGGCTGTTGATTTGATTGTTCATGATTGGATTTTTTTCGTTTTTCTTTTTGTATTTCCATATTTTATAAAATACTAGAAAGTATATTATTTCATTAGCTTTTTGGTGATTATTTTAAATTATTTTTAAAGTAAATACAATAAAAGTTATATCCTAAAATGTCTAAAAAGGCGATTTCCCCATTTAAGCTAAATGCAAATTTTGAGCCTTCATCAGGCACGGGTTAATATCATCTGACAGTTCTGGGAAGTGTATGGACATTTTTTTTTATTTATTTGGAATAATTTTGGCGGGTGGAAGCAACAAATTTCCGACTTTGCCAAAATAAGAACTACCCTAATATATATACTTGATTCATTTTAACAAAATTAAATACTATAAAAGCTATTTAGTTAAGTATTTACATAAACTGTAGTCACAATTGTCGTCACATAACAGAGTACTTTTGCTCATATTATTATACATTTTCAGAATATTATGATCAAAAATTATGTAGAGAAGACGCGGACGGTATAAAGCATCAGATAATGTTAGATAGTGTTAGTACGCGTGTTAATCGCTTTAATTAGATTTGGTTTGTACCTACATGGATGAGATGAATTAATGTGTTTACAATGGGCTTTCATTATGTTTTTGCACCTAACCAATTATTTATTTATTTATTTATTTATTCTTACAATGCTAAAAAATCAATCTTCTATGAACAAATATAAACAACAAATATAAAAAATCTTTCAGAACTCATTAGGTATATACAATAAAACGGGCTTTCGGTTTAAGTTCCGTATTAATATTTATTAATACTCGACGTACTCTATGTAGTCAACGTCTGCCTTTGTCAGGAAAACTGATACAAATGATATTTATAATAAATAAACGGAACATAGAAACAAGTTACTAGGTAACAAAATAAGTAACTAGATCATAATCTAGTTACATATTTTGTTACCTAGTAACTTGTTTCTATGTTCCGTTTATTTATTATAAATGTCATTTGTATCAGTTTTCCTGACAAAGGCAGACGTTGAATACGTGAAGTACTTCGAGTACTTAAACCTAGAGCCGTTTTATTTTAAATATAAGCAACTAAATTTTTTTAAAAATATAATAACATATAAAAATATAAATAATTAAATACGTATTAGGTTTGACGCTACCGACCATCAGATGAGTTTGGAATAAGTCGGCAACTGTATGATGCGAACGAAATATGGCCTATAATTTAACATATTGCGCATGCTACATACCAGTCACAAACCAATCAAAACCTCGGTAGATTATTGGAACACAAACTGCCCGTCTCTTCGAACCAATGTACAGAGTATGTTCGAACAGAATAGACGACGGTCTGCAAATCAAACAGGGTACATATATATAAATATTATCCCTATCCGATTTGCATTCCTGTTTCTAATCTGTTTACTGCTGCACTTTGCAGTTAATGTTATATGTAAATGACAAACCGCTACATCATTTACGGCGGCGTTTTATAGTAAAACGCAAACGATTCAACTGTAAATATCATTTGTATCATTTTTTCCTGATGATAACGGATGTTAAGTACGACGATTTTTAATAAATATTAATACAGAACCTAAACCTAAAGCCGTTTCATTTTAACTATAAACAATTAAATTTAAAAAAAATATAATAACATATAAAAATATAAATACATATTATAGGTCTGTTCCAATCAACCATCAGATGAGTTTGTAATCAGTTGGCAACTATATATTGTCGCATAAAATAAACCGTTAAAAACTAAATAAGTATTGCAATATACATATTTTTACCACTTCGACTGCAAGGAAAAGTGGTATAGCGTTTGGTACGTTGTTTGTAACATTTTCAAAAAAAAAAAATTGTGTATAGAAATCCTTCATATAGTCCCTAGATGACGAATCTAAACTTAGTTTATGTGGGGTGTATGTGTGTGCGTCGTCAGCTCGCTCGGACGTAAGTCAAAATTTTGTGGCCGGAGAATTTTTATGAAAATTTAATTAAAATCGGTTAAATAGTGGTCATAATGAATTTTCTAAAACTTTAATAATTTTTTTCTCGGAAAGTTGGGAACACTGGATATTAATAAAATTATATAATTATATAATAATGTAACTAATATAAATTTTTCAAAACTTTAGTAATTTTTTTCTCGGAAAGTTGGCAACACTGGATATTAATAAAATTATATAATTAATGGGAACATTAGGGAAATCTTTTCTGAAAATCTGATCAAAATCGAATAAATAATGTAGCCAATATGAATTTTTATAAATTTTAGTAATTTTTTTCTCGGAAAGTTGGCATCACTGGAAAAAACCAAAACCACATGACCATCTTGGGCACTAGACAAATTTATCCTGAAAATTTCATTAAAATCGGTTGAACCGTCTAGGAGGAGTTGCGATCACAAAATTTTGTCTGAGGACCGAGCGAGCGAGCTGACGACGCACATCCATACACCCACATAAACTAAGTTCAGATTCGTCATCTACAGGCTATCAGAAGGATTTCTATACAATTTTTTTTTTTTTTGAAAATGTTACAGACACCGTACCAAACGCTATACTACTTTTTCCTTGCAGTCAAAGTAGTAAAAATAGGGTGTTCCATTTAAGATTTCAAAGTTGCCCCCCTTTCCCGCCCACCAGAAGGTCCAGAGGAGGCAAGGGTCTCTAAATCGGATGTCCCCCTCGAAATTATTTACTTTTTATCCGAAACATTTTTTTGTCCGATGCACGATTTTAAAGTTATTGCAGGTGGCGGATTAAAATGGGACACCCAGTATATATAATTATATTAAATTTCGAAAACTAATAAAAATTAATTTTTAAAGATATCTATTACTTCCTATATATCAAAACTGTTTCGCAAATAACAACAGAACAAAATTAATCTTATTATATTAAAATATAGTCAATAAATTAAGAAAAATATTACAAATTTATTATTTTATCAGTACACGGAGAGAAAAGTATGCTAAAATTAAAGAGAATTCACTTTATACTAAACATAATTTCTCTTGAAAAAAGTGATAAGTATAAATTATTTTCAATAAAAATATATTTGTATACTTAGATATTATATTAAATATAAGAAACGTATTTCATTGGATTGAAAATAAATATGGTAAAAATAAATAAACTGAAATATTTATCATATGTATATGTTTTTATTAAATTTTAAGAAACAGTATATTTGGTACAAGAATAAATTATATTATAAAAATAAAAAATATTATATTTATTTTAAGTATACACTGATACTAAATTTTATCTAGTAACATATTTATGTCATATATAATATTGTATTCATTTTAAAACAAAAATTATTTTATAGTAAATTATCAGTTTTTTTTACAATGAATACAATATTATATTTGATATAAATATGTTAGTCGATAATATTTAGTATCAGCGAATACTTATTTTCATCTACTTCTTCAGAATTCTTTGTTACAATATCTTGCGCTCCATCAATGTCTTCTGTATATACAAAATTTCGGAAGAACTGTTAAAAAATTCTTGGGTTTCACTGGATATTAAACTAGTGATAGAACTTGATGATTCACCATCATTTTCCTATTGTAAAAAAATATAATTTATTTATATTATAGATTGAAATAATAAAAAATAAAATATTCTTCTTTACCACGTATATATTTTCTAAATTTTTTTAAAAATAATAATCGAATTCCAATTTTTGGAATTAATTCTTTTATTATATTTTCATCAAGCAACTCAAAGTTTGTTTCATCAATTCCTTCATCTGCAAAAATGTAAAATTAAAAAAATAGTAAATTTACAGTATAACTTTTTGTTCATTTGTTAAATGTTTAAAAATTATTATGTTTTCTAAATCGATATATTTATACAGTATGCATTTTTAGTGCGTTGTTTTTCAATTACTCCTTTATAATTTATAATTTTAAGATCTATAAAAAGTTAGAAATTTAGAAAAAAATAATAAATATATATCACTCTATTCTCTATATAGACCATGAAAAAACAAATAATATCAAATAAGAACAAATATACCATTCTATTAAAACTATCCTTATATGAAACATCTTGTACAATTGAAAATAATATTAATTTGCAGATCTGAAAGAAGTATATGATTTCATCATATATTTATATTATATAATATTATATTATATTATGTTGTTTCAAATATTTTACTTTGTTTCTAATAACAAAGAAGTAATTAAAGAAGAACGCACTAACAACTCAACCAATATGTGCATGTACAGGTTATTAAACCAACCTCCAAAAAATACGTATTATTTATTTACTTATAATTATTTATAGTATACCTATTTAAATATCTGCTTACCTTTAAATTTTTCTTGTAAACCTTCTAACTGCCACTCTTTTAGAATGTGGACTACAAAATTTTCCATTACTTTGTAATCGTTATTTAAAATAAGAAACGCATAATCCAATAACAGAACATACACTAACTCATCAGATAACAGACTGGATGTAACAGGCATAGCGCATGTAATATATTGTATATTCATATTAAACATATAATATATTAAAATTTGTTGCTAGGAATAAAATATATTTATTTTAAATAATTTTATAGATTTAATTGTGTAACAAGTGGAAAATATACTTAAATAAAACATACATATTTTTAATATATTATTAAATTATTTTCAAATAACCTCGTAAGCTTTTTCTTAATATTCATTAGTTTATTTTAAAGAAAAATATATTACATTTAAATAAAATAAATTTAAGAATACGCATTTTAAGAAACCTTTTTCTCCGTGTAGGAAAAGTAATAAAATATAAATTTATAATCGTATTAACCTTTAAGAAAATAATAAAAAATCTATACTTTTTTTAATAAATAAAATATTATCAAATGAATTATGAATATACCACCTACTTTTAACATAAAAAATTATTTTAATTAGCTAAATTGACACAGATTTTACAAGCTACAAATTATTTCAATTTGTACACCATTCATATCATACATAATTTTTTGATAAATTAATTACAGGAAAATTAGTCTTGTTAATAATATTGATTAAAATTTAATATAATAAAAAACTCGTAAAATAATAAGCACGATGTGGAAATTTTAACATAATCAATAAATATGTAAAACACGGTTTATCTTATAATAAGCCAGTTAAGGTTTTAGCTGTTATTTAATTATAATTTAAATAAAATAACAGTATTCCCGAATAATTTCAAATTTCGAATGCATATTTTCAAGTTAATTCAGATATATTTTACTGAATTTAATTTATATACCGTCTAATATTTCCATATTTTATTTAATCACTATACTGGAAGTTTACAAAAAAAATGAACAAGTTATTATAAATTCACTTAATCGAACGTATTAATTTTAAAATAACAAATTGTTATTATATATACTCGTAGGTACGTCAATATTTAAAAATAAATATTGCCAGAGGAAGGATGCTTATTTTACAATAAATTTAATTTTAATTTTCTGTTTATAATATACCTACACAATTTTGTAAAAATAACAACTGATAATTAAAAAATTATTTAAAAAAAAAACAATTGTTTAACAAAATATTTAATATCACGAAGTATGTACAAATAAATGGAATTACATTTCCCTAAAAGTTTTATTTAAGAAAGTTTTGACGAAGAGAAGAAAAACAACAACTTCGTAGAGTAACTTTCCTCTTTAATACCACATTTCTCTCCTACAGACATTTGCAAATTTGTTTTTGACATTTCCTTCCCGAAGATATGCGAAACTCAAGAAAGAAAATTTCAAAAGTAAAAATGTCAAACGCCCAAAATTCGCCGAAATATATAGCAGAATTCGCGATAAATCTACACAAAAAAAAAGATATATAAAATATCTAGGATACCTTGAGCTGTGACACAGGCATCGGGACGCAGACCCGCCATTTCCTGCGATTTCCTGCCATGATCCGGAATACTTCTGCCACAAAATACTCAACACAATAAATTTCTTCAAGTCACAATTATAACACACACACACAAAAATCAGTACAGGTTCATCGTCGCAAATAACTCACTCGACAAGTGTTTTTCGGGCACGCAAAACTTTTCAGAAATAACTGCGCTTTAATTTAGTTCCGGCAAGTTGGTTTCGGACGCACCACTACCGCAAACCAAAATTCGAAATTGCAATGAAAATACGGGCTCTCCGAATACCCGACAGATATGAAAATGTAAATTCGCCTCTAATGTATGCAAACTCGTTCGCAAAGTTTCCTTAACACATGTATAATTCGTGCGGAAATATTCCCCAACGGGTTGTCAAATTCACCGCATCCCACCCGGTTCAGGATGTGTCGAATTTATCGTCGCGTCGCACTCGATAGAATACGTGTGTGCGGTTGCAAGCAAGAACGAAGAGTGCGTTCTACGTTAATTGTACGGTCGCTGGCGCGTTACTGAGCCGTTTGGTTGATCGCGCCAAACGGGACCTGCGCACAGCTGTCAGCGGCGGCAGCGCGCGCACTTCCTGATCCGTGAGTGGTAACAACAGCTACTGGTCCACTTCACACAACCAATAACATGCCTTCGGCCAATTGTGCACTCGCTCGTGATCAATTGGTCACTTCAAGTAGCTGGACAGCGCTTGGCTTACTTGATGTTTTCTCCTTGTTTGTTATAGCTATTTATTTATTTAATTCTTTTTATAAAATTATTTGAATAAGTATATAAGTATAAAAGAGTGACTATAAACTAGTAAAAATGGCTATAAGCTAATAGAAGTAGCTTTAATATACCTACCTAAATTTAAAAACATTTTATTAAATAATTTGCCCAATTTATGAATGTTTAGTCTGAATCTACACAATTCGATGTATTCGAATTACATGTTATTTTGTATTTAAATTATTTCACGTGATATTATGAACAAAAAAATCTTAATTGTCATTTTATTATTTGTCAGTTAGTGTTCGTCATAGTCACAAGTTAAATTATTATAATTAATTTTTGTTATAAATATTCATATATTTATATATAATAATATTATCATGAATATTAATTTCTACTTTCCATAATAAAAAATATTTAAAATTTCTAAATTTTAATTTTGACTGGACCAATGTGCTTTTTACTACTTTGACTGCAAGGAAAAAGAAGTATAGCGTTTGGTACGGTTTCTGTAACATTAGCAAAAAAAAAAAAATTTTATAGAAATCCTTCATATAGCCTGTAGATGACGAATCTGAACTTAGTTTATAAGTGGGTGTATGGATGTGCGTCGTCAGCTCGCTCGCTCGCTCGGTCGTAAGTCAAAATTTTGTGGGCGCAACTCCTCCTAGACGGTTCAACCGATTTGAATGAAATTTTCAGGATAAATTTGTCTAGTGCCCAGGATGGTCATGTGATTTTGCCTTTTTTCAGTAATGCCAACTTTCCGAAAAAAAATTACTAAAGTTTTTAAAAATTCATATTGGCTACGTTATTTATCCGATTTTGATCAAATTTTCAGAAAAGATTTTTCTAATGCTCTCATTAATTATATAATTTAATTAATATTTAGTGTTGCCAACATTCCGAGAAAAAAATTACTAAAGTTTTCAAAATTTTATTATGGCCATGTTATTCAACCGATTTTACTCAAATTTTCACAAAAGATTCTCCTAGTATTCATATAATTTATGTAATTTTAATAAAATACAGTGTTGCCAACTTTCCGAGAAAAAAATTTGTAAAATTTTTAAAAATTTATTATGACCATTTTATTTAACCGATTTTATCAAATTTTCATAAAAGTTTTTCCTAGAGCCTAAATAAATTATGCAATTTTAACAAAATACAGTGTTGCCAACTTATCGAGAAAAAACATCACAAAATTTTAAAAAAATTCATTGTTGCTACATTATTTATTCGATTTTGATCAAATTTTCAGAAAAGTATGTCCTGGTGCCCACATAAATTAGAATATTATTAAAATACAGTGTTGCTAACTTTCCGAGAAATGTCAAAGTAGTCTATATATGGGTTTAGCCATATACTTCTAATCTTGTTATTGTTAATATTGAGAAAAATTTTAAGTTTACTAAATATAATTCTTGTTACAATTATACATTTTTAAGATTTTAATTTCTTAGCAAAATAAAATAATACTAATAAATAAATAAATATATCTATAATCTTATCAAAATCAATATTACTTCAAATTCTATAAAAAAAAATATTGATTAATATTTCTAAAAGTTATGTATTAAGTTAGATAGATTTCTATGTTATTATATAAATTATGGATTTATAAATAAATATAATTAATAATTTAACCTTCAAGATAAACGTGTTTAAAACACGTGTTTCAAACACGTGTTTCAAACACGTGTTTCAAACACGTGTTTCAAACACGTTTTACCAGTAGAAACCAGACCTAAACAACCGATTCATTTGCGCGACCCTTGAGCCCGGGGGGGGGGTAGGGAATGTGCACATAAATATGTCACTATCTGGCCATATGGTATTCTCGCATTCGGTCCAAATACACATGTCTGTCGGTCTATGGACACGTGTAGAGCAAAAGTTCGGTGTCACTTAACCTACAAATTAAATTCTATAGTTCGAACATATTACCGGGGAAATAGTTAAAGACGGTTATTAGGGTTTCAAATGTGGGGGTATGTACATTACATGAACGACCCGTCACACAGTTTTCAACCCTTACGGCCATCTCGAATTACCTCGTCGCCCTAGGGCTTGCTAGGCATAAACTTAACAACCTTGTTTATTGTTTATGTATTAATTATTATAATATAGGATGTGTGTGTGTGTGTGAATTGTGAAGTTATTTATTTAATAGCTTATAATTATATAGTTATTATTGGATGTTTGCGTAAATACTGGAAATTGTGAAGCGTGCTTTATATATTTTGATGGGGATTCATTAAATAATCTGGATGTAGGATGTATAATTATGTTATGTTTAGCAAGAAAGTATTTTTTTTCTATAGTCCTGTTAGAAAAACTGTATTTGTTTATTACCTATAGTGTAAAAATTAAGAAGCGTTATTTATTTATTTTTCTTCAAGCGTGGCATAATATTAATATTACGTTAGATCTATGTAGAAACAGGTCATTATGTTACTACCAGTACAATAATGATATTATTATACAGCAGTTAGTTACTATATATATATATATATATATATAACTACACCGGATGATTCCTATGAATAATCTAAATAAAAAAACTTCAAATACATATGTCCGAAAACTCTTTCTAACGGAACTGTAGCCGTTAGAAGTTTATTACATGTAACATCAATTGCGTTAGCAACAAGCAACTTTCGCTTCATCCACATTCATAATTCCCCTCATACATGCTCTTTTATTTCTACTACATGGAAACTTTCGCTCACGCAAGCTACCCTCTCAATCATACCACTCCAATTACTCATCGGACGTCCACTAGCAAACGTATATCATCAAAATCATTCAAATAAATCTTTTTAACTGCAAACGTTCATTAAACGCATTCGCTCAACATGTCCGAACCATCTTAACTGACTAACACCAACTTTTGCTACAACATTTTTTTCAATTTCACACTCATCATACACTAATCGTATTTCGTATCCGATCTCTCCTATTTACATAATTGCATTGTTTATTTTCGCTGTTTCAGAGATAACAAATTTAATATAAAAATAAATTTATTTGTTGATATATACCGAACTATATTATGCAGAAATTTTCAAAAAATAAAGCTAAAGTCCTATTTTGTTTTTTAATCTTACAAACTGATCGAGATTGACCAGGAAAGCTATAATGATAATAAATTTTAATATAGTTTTACTTAGTATGTTAATGAAAAGAAGAAATTTTTTTTTAAATCACTGTTTTCACATTTATTGATGTTATCTTTTTCTTTATAAATTTCTTTTATTTCTCTTATTATTTTTCCTGATAAAGATGTACTATGAGTACGTCGAAACGTCGATTATTAATGAATGCAATCTAAAGAATTTATTATTTATTTATTATTTTAGTAGAAATTACTTTAAAAACAAAATTCTGAATTTAAATTTGATGGTATCAAAAACACTTGTGTTTATTGTTTAAAAGTAGAAGGGATAGAAGCGTATGTATAAGAAGTATCAAAATTGCTTGTCTGCATAGAAATGTTTGGAGAAAATAAAATTTGGGATATTGAGAAAAGTTTATACCACACCCTTTTAGGTACAAGACGTGATTGTGTATGTAGGTATATATATATTTACAGAAAAATTAGTTGATACAAATATTTAAATTATTTTCATTAAATGATAAAATAGGAATCTTAAATAAAAGAAATTAATATTTGAGATACATATATTTTATTAAATATGCAATTATTATTTGTATAATTAATTATTTACAAATTAATTAGATAATCTTAAATCTTGAAATATGCAACATATTATAAATATTAATTTAAGGTAACATTGCTGTCAAATTATAATTTCCACTAGCACTGAAATTTAATCAATTTTATTAAAAAATAGTAGCTCATCATTGTAAAATATTCAATATAAAATTTTTTACTTACTCAGTACTTGTCCAAAATCCCATATATACTACAGGACCACTACATTCATTTAACAAGTTGCATTTTTGTGCTGGATATTTCTGGGCATTTTTAACTGATGCGGCGAGATAACGAACACTGCAGTAATGGCTACATGCAACTAGAATTTACATAATTTTTGTAATTTTTGACAAAAATGTGTTTTAATTATTTTATTAATAAGAATAGTAAATCTGTGTTTTTAAGTTGCTAATTTAAAATTTTCCAGTGCTCACTTATAAATGCGCCAAATATTTATTACTTATAAAAAGAAAAATTACATTTTTAAAAAAATTGATAAATAATATATACCAAATTAGTAGAGTAAAGCAAGAAAACTGCATTATTGTGTGTTTTATATGGACTAATATAAGATATTTAATTATACACTCTAAAAAAAAAAATATGTAATTTTACCTACAAATCATGAGACAATTATGATGCACAATATTTCTAGGTATAATTATACTCAACTTTTTTAATTTTACAAAATTGTTTCAAAAATACAGAACTGTTAAAAACTTTATGTAATATGATATTACCAATGAGACAGAAAAGTACATACATATATATATATATATATATATATATATATATATATATATATATATATATATATATACGAAGGTATAGGTAATGACTGGTAATCAGAGCCGTATTTATGCACAGGCGCATGAGGCGCAAGCTGGGGCCTCGTAGCTAAGGGGCCTCAGATTTCAAATCAGATATCAGTCACTGAGATCAATTTAAAAATTATATTTTAATTTCGAGTTTCTAGTTTTAATTTACGAGTAAATTATATTTCAATACGTTTCTAATGTTGAAGTACTGGTGTTGTCATTGTCAATAAGATAATAAAAACCTGCATATTAAGTAGGGTGGCTATCTGGCTATTGTAACAAAAGGGACTATTTTCTCTCTACCCGCTAGTTGCTATTGCTACTTGTTTTCAAAGAATTTATGCAATGTTAAAAATTTGCGAAACAAGAAAATCTTACGTTACGAATCCTCTCAAAATGTACAAATTTATAAATCAGTGACTAATGCATCTGGAGAACGTTCGTTTTCAGTTTTAAAACGAGTGAAAAATTATTTGAGAAATAGTTTACATCAAAATTGTGTAATTTAAGCTTATTGTTTATTAAAACAGAGTTACAAAATTCCATCAATTATGATGATATTGTTGATACGTTTGCTAAGGTAAAAGCGCGTAAAAAGTTTATTTAAGATTATTATTATATTTATAGCCATGTGTGTATTTTCCTTTTTCCTTATGTACCTATACATTATGTATTTTGTTTTGATTTTGCTGATTTTTTTTATCTAATACCAATGTATAAACAATTTAAAAAAATTTTCATATAATAATAATAATAGGACTAAAACTAATTTTTTTCCACTGACAATTCCTTTTCAGTTGAAAAATATCTGCAAGGGGGCCTCATATTTCAATTGCGCCTGGGGCCTCAAAAGAGGTAAATACGGCTCTGCTGGTAATAATATTTAAGTAATTGGATAATGGGTATTTGCAGTCAATTTTGGAAAACGATGGTTAAATAAAACTCATTTAAGCTTTAATTTAGCAAGCTTTCGGATATATTTTTATCCTTCATCAGGCTTCTGGAAAATATGAAACAATATAATGTACACTGTATGTAATCTAATTTTTGTTAGTAAAATATTATTAATTGTCAAAAATTTTTTTCAAAATATGAACCATTTGAATTTGTAACAAAGTAATTATAAAAAACACATAACAAAAACAAATTTAAATATATAACACAAATATACTTACAAAACTAACAGAGTAATTGTTACAATTTATTTTTATACACCATGTGATACAATGCATTAAATTTTGAAACTGGATAAACTTTCAGATTATGTATGAAAACAAACAAATATACTATCTAACGTATAAATTAATTTATGTTTTTTTATTTATAATTGTCATTATTGAAATGTAGAGATTGATTATGTAAATATTCGTAAAAATATATGCTAAAAGTCAAATAATAAAATATTATGTCAAAAACAAACGTCACGTAGTTGTCAAATTAATTAAAATGCGTTTTTTGTATATATTAAAAAATTGAATTGTTTTTATAAAATTAATTAAGTTTGGTGCGTTTTTTTTAATTTAAAATTCATTTGTATGAACTGAAATCGTCAACGTCAACAAAGAAATATTATATTATTTCTTATAATATTTAAAACCAAAATTGTAGAAAAATTTAATTAACAAAGAAAAATTAATGAAAGCTTAAACACAAAATTGTTCAACGTTAAAAATTTGTAATGGAAAATGTAATATTTAGCTAACAGTTATAAAAAAAAAAAAACCCAAATTAATTATTGGTTACAATCTGAGAGTATTAAATTATCGTAAATTAAGCTTAAGTTTTTAATATCAGACCTTTTGTTCATTAAATTGTCATTCATTTTTATGTGAACCATTTCTAAGAAAGCTCGTTTAAAATCATTATTTTCCGTGCATAAAACCTCAGGATGGTCAAAATCTATGTTGTGGTTTGTTGCTTTCTTGTGTATTGATACAGCAGTTGAGTTAGGTTTTATTCTGCAATCAGATCTGTGTTGGATAATTCTGTCATATTTAATAATAATAATAATAATACAGAACGTAACAATAAAATAAATACGATCTGTCAAACTCAAACTCCAGAAGAAATGAAATTATTTGTTTAATTTCCGTGGCACTTTGATGTAAAGAGCGCAAAAATGGAAATTTTAATTTGCTTCTAATTCTTGATCAGAACATCCTATATTGATAAATTTGGCATCATTTGATGCATTTTTGAATTCTAAACAACTTTTGTATTTGTACTTTTGTTCTATAATAATTAGGGGAAAATTTATCACCAAATGAAAATTTTAGCATTTTATTCCCTATGTAACAAAAAAAAGTAGACACCCGGTATATATATATAATATATATATGTATGTAAACTGTAATATTACAGTTTTTTAGTAAAGTTTCCTTTAGTAAATTTATAAAATTTTAGTAAATTTGCTGTCAAGAATTTTCTATAAATAGTTAAAATTTGGTTAGTTATGTAAATTTGGAAATTTACATAAAGGAATTATTTTACAAATATTACAGATATTAATGTGCAAGCTGTAATAGTAAATAATTTAATAAGTTATACCATTGAATATAGTTATTCAATGGTTATACCACCAATACGTAATTCTACGAGTACATTAAGTATGTGATGCAATTTGCAGAAAGTAAGCAATTTTAAATACTTTCTATAGGTTATTTTTACTTATTTTATATGATTATTATGAATTATGTAAAAATAACAGAATTTTGAGGTAGAAATACACAATATTTATAGTGAAATAAAATTTCACTATAAATATTGTATTTTTTTGTAATTTCACTATTTGTTTTTACAGTGTATATTTAACATATTTATCGCAATCTATACGTTATTCAATAGCGTAAATTTAAACGTTTATTTCCATAATAGCCAATATTGTAAAGCCAATCAAATTACGCTATTTACTAATACGACAAATACGGTATAAGTTCCGCTATATCTTTAAGTAGTAAGTTTTTCTTTAATATCTTCAAACTGTTTTTAAGCTTTTTTTTCAATTTTTCGTTTAGATTTCTTAAATAATTGTTTATAACACGTTTTAAATATAATTCAAATAATCTAAAGAGAATTTACGTTTTAAAAATAGTTTTTATTGTTGTGAAATGTTTGATATATCATAATCACAAACATATCTTCCAGGAACAACATAAATTTTTCTATTCTGAACATTTTACGGCAATATAATCCGGTCGATAAATTTATCTTGAATAAATATAAAAAATCTTACTATCAGTGGTGATATCACAGGAAGGCTGTGATCTAATTCCACGATTTGGCCAAAAATCTGCAGTACCACAAGTTAATGGATAACCAGTTGCTCCAGCATCAGAATGTATAACATTAACATTTACCGCATCAGTACTTTCTAAATGAGGTTGAAGTTGAGCATTATAAATTGGTCCAGCTGGTTCACACGCTACAAATATCATAAAATATCGTTATGTATTTTTTTTGTTTTTTTAAATAAAATTATCGTTACTAAATATTTTTTCTCATATATAGATATTACTGCACAATTGGCCTTTAATTTATAAATATACCTGTAATGAGTGGTAACTTTCCAGCAGTGAAAATTTTAGCCATTCCTGATATAATTTGTACACCAAGACTGAAGCCAATCAGATGCAGATTACTTAGACAATTACACTGAGAAACTAATTTGGTGAAAAACGATTGTAACGGATTTGCTGTAAAACATAAAGCATATAACGAATTTCAAATAATTTGCTGATGAATAAATACATACATACAATACACAATACCCAAAAGGGTGTGGCACAAACTCTTTCCATTATCCCGATATCTGTTTTCTCCAAACATCTCTATATCCAGACCAGCAATTTTAGCTTTATCCACATTCATAATACCTCTCATACATGCTATTCTATTCATACTACTTGGAAACTTTCTCTCACGCAAAACACCCACAATCATTCAACTCCCGTCTACTCATCGGACGTCCACTGGCAAACGTCATCATACACTAATGTATTTCGTACCCGATTTCTCCTATTAATATAAAAACAAATAAATAATAAACAATTTATTTATTTATTAATATTAAACTGTTTTCTGTATGCTAAAACATATGTAGATTCTTTTATCAATAATAAGGATATTATACATTCATATAATGGGGGAGAAAGTAATAAATTAGCAGTCCCAATGTATAATTCGTGCAAATTTAAAACGGAACAAACGTACAATTGTATTATATTATAAAACAAAATACCTGAACGTATTAAAAAAAAAATTAATTATGATGAATTTAAATGTAAAATTAATCAAATTCTTTTAGAATATAGCTTTTACACTATAGAAGAATTTTTAAATACTGACTTAAATTTTTATTACAACAATTTTTTGTTTTTATCACTTCGATTATACTACATTATTTATTTGACTCATAATTTATGTATTGTTCCTTTGGATTTTGTTAAAAAAAAACTTACATACACAATTACACAAGTTTTAACAACATTAAGATAAAATGGCATACGTCGCTTTGGTGTCCCGTCAAAAGCGCCCCGACATAAGCGCCCTGACATAAGCGCCCCGACATAAGCGCTACCGACATTTGCGCTACACGACAAAAGCGCCTCCCGACAAAAGCGCTCTATATAATAAAAATAAAAAAATGTGTGCTTATATATGGTTTTATATATATATATATATATTATTATTATTATTATTATTATCTTTAATTTTCACTACTTTAGGTAGGTATATCACTTGCTACAGACCGGGAACAATCCATTATTATTATTATTAAAATTGAGTTGCAAAGAAAGAGTTAGAACTCGCTTGATTTTCAACGAAAGTAGAAATAAAAATTATTGAATAAAGTTGAAAGTATATTCTTTCACTCCCAGAAAACCGTGTTTTGATATATTTTATAGTTTCGGACAATATTTGGTTTTTTGTGTAAATACAAAGATGTTTATATAATACAGACATGTTTTGGAATTTTCAAATAAATAAATAATAATAATAATAAAATAATAATTAAAAATAGAACGTGTCTTTTATCTGTCCCACATCCCAATGTAAAACATCTGGTCACTTTAACATAGGTATATATAAAACACATAATTTTAATAATAATAATACTTACAATATTATTTACATATCATTTGATATCATCTACTCTGCTGATAAAAAATAAATAGTAATTCAAAATAATATTTATAATTATATTTTTAACCATAACCCAAAAATACTAAATTTTTATTATCTGGAGCGCTTTTGTCGGGAAGCGCAATTGTCGGTGGCGCAATTGTCGGTAGCGCTTATGTCGGGGCGCTTATGTCGGGGCGCTTATGTCGCGAACGCTTATGTCGGGGTACCCGTCGCTTTATATATTTTATTATTTCAAATATGTATACTTTGTGTGACAAAGCAAACTGTATTTATTGTATTATGTTAAATAATTATTATTATTATTATACATATTCTGTGCTATTTACTATTATCATTCTTAACGCTATTTAAATATTGTATTAACAAAAACAAATTACATACTCATGCAAGTCGCATTATGCACTGCTAACGCATACGACATTAAAAAGTCAGCTGGTACGATACCAGTTTCATTTGTCCAACGTAAAGCAAGAGACTGGTAATCCATTACAATTAAGTTTATTGTATCTTTAATTTTAAGTAATTCTAAAATAGAAAAAGAAATTGTCACAAATAGAAAAAATATACCGGCTGTCCAAAATACATATATGGAAACCGTTATGTAAATATCTCGAGAACGACACATCGGATTACAAAGTTACAAAACACGTATGGAGGTGGTTTTTGCATATAAAGTCTGAATAGATTTTCAAAAATAAACAAATACGTGTTTTGTAACTTTGTAATCTAATTTGTCGTTCTCGAGATGTTTAACCGTTTCCACAATTTTTGGACACCTCGTTATATGTTAATTTCTAAATCATAGTGCGGGCCTATATCAGCATAAATCGGCCAGTACTAGTTTTGCAAAAACCACATCAAATAATGTCTAAAAGAAGTTGGTTAATTTGAACTTTGAACTTTATAGATTCATATCTATTATCTATGTATAGGTATATTAGACAACGAACTATCCAAATACAGAAACTCATCTATCTGCCGTAAACGAACACTTGGATTATTAAATATCTGTGTTTAATCTAGTTGCATTTTTTCTAATTTTATTTTACGTATTACCTGGAACAATAATAATTAAACTTTGATCATAATTAAATTGTGGAGCTTGTTCAGCCCATCCATGAAAATAAAAAACAGTTGGCAAGGATGGATTAAATGTTGGTTCTTGAAGCATTGATAGAGCTGAGTTGTAAGAAAAATTTTTGTATTCGTTTATTGTATTCCTAATAACCAATAATTTAGTATAAATAAAACAAACATTAATGACAAATAAAACGAAATAGTTACGTACCCAGTATAATACATAAAATTTATATATGGTGTTATAATACTATCATCACAACTTGCATGTACACATGTATTTATATTTGTAATAAGAAATACACAAATTAAAATAAACATTATGTTAAACCACGCAGTAGATGTTTAATATCAGATAAAATCTATTTAAAACTATTTTATTTATTAGAGATATTTGCTTTTATATGTTCAGAATAATATGGGTTCAAACAATTAGTATGTAATAAAAAAATTAATAAAAATTGAAAATTATTTGTATAATTTTGTATATTTTATATATTGCAAAAAATATGCTAGATTATAATAGAGTAAAGTAAAACCGTCAAACATTGACACATCTTTAGTATTTTATTTTTTTTAAATTTTATTAAGATTTAGAATTTATTTTTCTTAGCAGAAAAATTAGCTTCATATATTAGTTTCTAAAATGTAAAGTAATTTATTGATTATCATAAACGGTATTGAAAATATTTAATATATATGTATATACCATAATTAGTCAATGTTACCCTACATGTGGGTAACATTGACATGCCTTGTTTTTTCTTGCTTTATGCATTGAAATGGCAATGTTACAATATAGGAATTTAATTTTGACATAGAACTTTCTTTTTATAATTTGACAATTTTAAATTTATTTAAAAAAATTGGTCAAAAGTGCATTTTTATGAAACGAATTATTTCTTTAGTGATAAATAATTCTTCTATTCTTATTATAAGTAAATACTAGGTAGTAAATAAAGGAATAATAACATAAGAGTGAACTTTATTGTAATTTTAAGAAAATTTATAATATACATGCAATTAATTAACAATTAAAGAATTTTACTCCGCATCGAAAAAATTTGTTTGAAAAAAATACATGTCACGACAAATTCGTGGTTGAGGCAGCACGCGTACTATATCTGTAGCAAGGACGTAACTTTTGTCTGTAATGTCCGGAAAAGTAAAATGACCTCCTCGCTTTCTTAAAAAAAACGAATTGTGCATGAAATAATACGCGAATTGCAGGTAAAAACCTCTTAGAATGGAAGTTTCAAACACGAATTGTCACCATATAAAAAACAACACGTCGGTATCCATACGCCATAAGCCCTAAGCTTCGAGCAACGAGCGATGGATGGTGATATTATCTACAGTAGTCATATACATTATTTTTAGAGCTAATCAACAGCGTTCTGTGACTTACTATGAAAATTTTAAAAGCCATTTTCAAAGATGTGTCAATGTTACCCTACTGTCAATGTTAGCCTCCTTTACCTTACGTATATTATTATATATTTTTTTTAATTATACCATTTAATATAATGAAAAAATATAATACCTATTATATATTTCTATAAAAAAATTAAAATTACATACAGTTATTTTTCAAAATTATTAATGGGCATAAACTAATAATTGTACATGAAAAACTCAATTATTATTTGAATTTTTACCTAATTGAGTTATAAATGTACGCAACAAAATAAAATAAACAGATTTGAATTGAACTATAGATCAGTGCGAAGCAGTGGCGTGGCGTCCATGGAAGCAAGGGATGCAGTGCATCCCTTGTTTATTCGGCTGGAATAATTTTTTTGTAAAAAAAATTTATATATATATTTTTATTTATTATTGTATAATATGGTTAAGATAATTATTTTACAATAATCAAATGTATAAATTATAGTAGAAATATGCCAAATGTTACTAGAAAATCACTAATATATGACTGCTGGATGCAACGAAAATTGTGCTTCCAACCAGGAAGGGTTTGGATACAGATCGGGTATTTCCGCGCTAGATCGGAGTACATCGGGTTCAAAGCAGTAACATGGCTTGAGCCCAGTTAAATGCGCTTGGAAGCACCTAAATTTCTGCTTCTTTTCGTTGTTAGTCGGGCTACGCGGCATATATAACGGCGGCGGTTTACATCATAAGAAGTAAAATTATAGGCAAACCAGATAAACGAAGATATTTAGATAAAAACAAAAAAGATTATTATAAAAGATTGTTTTTTGAAATAATAGATTGTCTCATAGTACAAATAAATACAAGTTTTGAAGATCTTGATCATTTAAAATTTTTTACTTTATTAGACCGTAATAAATTTAAGGAATACCACAAAACTTTCCTGAACTTGGATTAAATTGTCTTAGAGGATTGTATAGTACAAAATTTGAATTTGCACAAATAAAAAATAAATTTTTTATCAATTGAAAAAGAATTATTAGAAGACTTATGAAAAAGATGATTTTTACAATAATGTAATTGATGAGTTTTGTAAACAGACCAGAAGATTGGATTTTCATTACAAATAATTATTTTTTCTTATTATTAACAACGACATTATGTGATTTTTTATTTTTTTGTGATTTTTAACCAAATATTTTTAATGGTCTGTTTTTTTTTTTGTTATAATTGAATCAGTGTTATAAGTATATACATATTCCTACAAAGAGTTTATTTTTTTTTCATTTTTTTTATTGAAAAAGTTTAATTTACTTTATATTTTTTCATTTGTTAAACTTGTTTTCTTCTGTATTAATAAATAAATAAATTAATATATAATATACATATTTTGTCTACATGAATTTATTTTCACTGCTTCCTTTGCTCAGAAAGTCACGCCACGCCAATGATATGTTTACATAAGTTTATATATGTTCACATAGTGTACAATTTGTTTGTTTATCTAAAAGAAATGAAATTATTTATTTAATAATATAAAATAAAAAATATTTAATGGTAATTTTTTTGTAAATTAGGTATATGTTTTGTCTCAAAATTCGTTGCAAGCTTGGGTGGTATTTATGCATATACGATTCTTATAAGTGCGACAAGAAACCAATATGTTACCATTCTACGCCTATGGGTTAGTAAAGGATAGCCATATACCCTTCTCTAAACCGGATGACCCACCCAGCACCCCGTAGCGTTCTTCGGGCAATAAATAACACTTGTCTATAGTTCGACTAATACTTAAGAATTTAACAAGAATTTACACAAAAAAATAATTTTTTAGCTAAAAATACTTGTAACATTATATTTGAAAGTTTATTTGTATTGAAAGCAAAATTAATCAGCTGGCTGCTGCCTGTTTCAACATATATATATATATATATATAAAACAATCAACAGATTAATTATAATATAAGAAAAAAATATAAACCACGCGGTATATAAATTAGGATGAGGCTATTATATATATTATTGCTGGGATAATTAGATTTTTAAATATTAAGATCTCGGATCTGGACCTCAAATTTGAATATGCGGGTCTCGAATGCGAATCTCAGATCCGGAACTCGGATCCGAATTTATATGTTTTATATTTCTATGTAGATTTTACACGCATTATACAAATATGTATCCATGTTTTTCAAAAATATATCTATATAAGCATAGAATTATTTTTGAAGTAAGTATATGGGCAGATTATGAAAGATATAGATTTTCCATTTTTAAACAAACATCATTGATATTTTAACAAAATTGATAATATATATGAAAAAAATAATTAGAATATTACATGCGTTTTTTTTATTTCATCTAAACAAATGAAAAATAATATATATATATATATATATATATATATATATATATATATATATATATATATATATATATATTATAAATAGAATGTTCTTTCGGAAAGTTAGTTTAAATCAGGGTTTTCCAAACTTTTATGAACCGTGATTCCTTTAGAAAATACAAATTTTTCTTGATCCACTACTTTTTAGCGCATTTTTGTTTTCAAAAAGGAAGCTCAATAATACGCTTTGTTCGGTCGGTCGGTTGTTCGTTCGGCTCCAGAAAAACTTATAAACTAGACATCGTGAACACTTCTAGTTTTTTGCATTGTCAAAGAACATGCAAATTGGTCTGATTTATCACTGATAAATATTGTATTACCCTAATATGACACTTTTAAAAATGTAAACAAACAATATAATATTTGTAGAATTTTATTTCCCCCACCACAAGTTATGTACTATTTATATTGAAATAATTTTTATATGTAACACTTAAAGATAGCCGAAAGATTGAAACGGTCATCGAGTAATATAAATTTTGTGAAACTAACCAATTATTTCTTTTAATAAGAACATTTATAGTTATTTGTATTCTTTATAATATTTTTTTTAATGTTACTTTTTTTAGTTGAATTTGAAGAAACTATCATTGGAAACATTGAGATATTAAAAAATTAACAATGCATAATGCAATAAAACCATTTAATTATTTATTTGTCATTATTTATTTTTAAAATACATTTTTAATCAATTGTTATATATTATCAATATTCATCACATATTTCAAGATTGCATTTTGTTCCTCTACGTTGGTACATAGCAATGTAATGTAAAATAACTACAACACTCATAAAAATAGTTATTAAGTTAAAAGTTTAAATCCGTGCTTGAATATCTAATCTACACTACGAGATATGGCATTAAGCAATAATTGAACTATTACGTATATATTTTAAATACGATTTAAAAATACAAACTCGCTCATTGATAAAAATAAAACGCTGTAAACCTGCTATGAATAAACTGCAAAAATATTTCCCAGATAAAGCTGAGACATATTGTCAGCTGAATGATAAGAAAAAGCAGAAAATAGTTACGTATGTTGTATAAATTTCTACATTTACTACATAATGCCATATAATAATATTGCGATAAAATACAATGATTTTCTTTCATAAAATTTACTTAATAGTGTACAAACTTTGAAGCAAATATAAGTTAATACCAAATTGTAAAAATCTTTATTTCTTTTTGCATATTTAAATTTTATTAATTCGCGTGTTTAATACACAAAAAAATTCTATTGCAGACAAACTAATGCTGGTATACTGAACAGCGATGTAACGTAACAAAATGTTTTTTTTTTCTTTTTCTAGTATATGTAATTTTTCATTCGACAGAAATGAACAAAACACGCTGTTACGTTACATCGCTGTTCAGAATATCACTATAAATTTAACATCATCACTGCACTCTATATCATCAATATTACTTTAAATACTTTCTAATTAGTGATACTGGCAATACTACTAGTAAATATTAAAATATTCTTGGTTATACTTCACTTCATTCTAATCCTGATTCTATCAATAATACTAGCAAATATTTTTTAGTACTAACAGAATTATTGACCGCACTTTAGGTACAAATTTGTGTATATTGCAAAAATAACATTGTATACAATTGTAGACAATTCAAAAACTTATATGCATAATATACATACATACATACACAATCACGTCATGTAGCAAAAAGAGTGTGGCACAAACTCTTTCCACTATCTCGAAATCAGTTTCCTACAAACATTCCTATTCAGCCAAGCAACTTCAGCTTTATCACTATTCATAATTCCTCTCATACATGCTCTTCTATTCCTATTACTTAGATATTTATTTGCTCAAGATGTCCGAACCATCTTAACTAATAAACACCAACTTTTGATACAACATTTTTTTTAATTTCACACTCATCATACACTAATCTAATTCATACAGTCTTGTTTGTGATCAATACAAACGTAATCAAAAACAGTGGAGAGATTAACGATAATGTCGCAAAAATCTTAATGCATATAACTTATTTCTTATAAAATTGTAAAAACAACATGATTATAGTTTTACAAATATTAGCTAGCTGAAAAAAAAATAGCTTTGTTAAATATATGTATTATTTTCGTTAATTTTGTATAATTACCGTTAACAATAGCCTCGGACTAATATTTATTGAACTTTTAAACATCACATTGATTTGATAGTGCATTGCTTCTAAGAGAAAGGTATTTTTCTATAAAAGAAAAAAGAATATAATAGAATAATCTACAACTGATTATACTATATCGGATTTCCGAGTGCATGCATAAGAATTAAGATTGACAATTTAGAGAATCAAATATAATTAAAAATTTATACTTATTTAAAGAAACTCTTGTACTATCCTATTTTTGCAAGTATTATTTTTAATTAAAATTTGTATACATAGTTAAGTAATTACCATTGTAGATGTATGGTGATACATGTAAAATATTTTCATATAACCCAATGCTATCGGTATATCTTTCATCTAAAACATATTACTATTTATTAAGAATACTAATATAAGCATTTGATCCGAAATATAACTATTTCTATAACATTTAGAAGAATGACAGTTGATAAACCTTAACACGCCTTAGTAAAAGTCATCTCACAAACAAGATAATAATTATTTCAGTTTGTACATTAAACGATTAATTTGTTTTAAACCCTAGTAATCTACTACTTAATCAGTATTGTTCAATTGTTTTTACGTTTGTTATTTCAGGTATAGTTGTTATCAGTAAATTGTTATCAGTAAATACCTTTGTTTAACTAAATTTTTTTATTATTTTTACCTTGTTCTTTACAAATCGGGATAGCCAATCGATATTCTAATATACAATTAGTCGATATGATACTGATAAATGCTGAACGATTTCCTGATAGACCAAATTCTCTCAACAATTCACTCATCGTTCAATGTAGAAAATAAAGAATTATTATCTCGCTTATGAAACAAGTTTTACTAAGGCTCTTTAAGGTTTATCGACTCCTTTCGAGGTGTACAATTGTATATAAAACAAATGGCTTTAGATTTATATTTTGTATTAATATCTATCAATAATCGACGTGTCGCCGAACTCAACGTCCGTCTTCATCAGGAAAACTAATACAAATGACATTTATAGTAAATAACAGAATATAAAACAAATTACTAGGTAACAAATAAGTAACCAAATTATAAAACATACAAAATTTTAACATTTTAAACAAATTATAAAATTATGAAAATTTTATTCTTAAGGGAGGACACCAGCTTTCTTCATAGAGTACCAATTGACAGTAAATAATCTCCATTGATTTATATTGCCAGCCAACTGTTCCAACTATTTATTGTCAGTTGGTGGCAGTGGTAGATGTAATGAATGCGCATGTCTTAAAAAATTTGTTCCAAAAAGTTAGTAAAAATAAATTAATCACAAATATTAATTTTTAATTTATTTCAAATGTTTATTCATTAATTATTACCATCTAAATTGGCCTTAAGAGTAAATAGAAAAAAAGAATAAGAAAATTTACTTGTATAGTTAACAGATGTCCAGAATAACAGAAGCATCCAAGCAATATTGTTAAATAGATCAAACATAAAAACGAAGCAACTGTACTATATCCTTCAAGTTTCACAATTAAAATTTGTACCATGATAAAAGTATACATTAAGATAATTGCTGCCATGTTAGAAATAATTAGATATGAGAATCTTGTTTTTACAAAGCCGTTCATTTTGTTTACAAGCGTATAAATATCGATCATTTTCATAAATATTCATACAATATTCATAATTCGCATAGCGTTCTATAAATTTTACAATCAGTTTACATTTCTCTCCTATTAAAAGCATTGCATAAGTCATCATAATTGTTATAAAAACCCATATATATGTTACATAACCAATTGTATATATATCAAGAAGCATAGATATTCCATCTCTCATTATTATTCCTTGAATAATGAATGGAACAGTACCATCTATTCCATATAGTACACCGAAGTAAAAATATTTATCGTAATTAATGCAGAAATTTATATTTTTATATTCCTCATCGAGTTTGGCGTTTAAATTGAAAAGTTCTACTATTATTCCGTTATTTAATGCACAGTATATTGCAAGAATAAGTACCGATAATCAGATTAAAGTGTACATTACCATTACTACATAATAAGTAAATATATTTTCTTTATTTACATTGGAGAATCGTAAATAATAAGTCAGTATCATTAGTAAAGCAATAGCTACAACCAAAATAACTATTAGACAACAAATTTCTACACTCTGTTAAAACTTAACAATAATTAACATAGTAAAAAACTTTCAGAACTCATTATATTAAAATAAAACGGCTTTATGCTAAAGCTCTGTATTAATATTTAATTAAATTCGACGATTCGACAAAACTCAACACCCGTTTTTATCATAAATGATACATATATATATATATATACAGGTGTTCGTTCGCCAGGTTGATATAGGGTAATAACATGGGATACCGATAATATGCAGAATACTTCTTTCTCAAGTAAAATTTGGAGAAATACTTAGAATACTTTTCGATAGAGCAGAAAAAGTTATATAATTTTGTTTTAGTTTTAATTTGCTGGCATGTGCCGTTTGGGCGCTAAAATTTTTATTTTAAATTTTTAGTTTTTACTTTTTTTCTCAAAAACTGTAAGGTGTAGGAACATAAGCATGATATGAAAAAATGCGGAATAATAAGTACTATAATCGAGTTAAAAAAACCATTATTATAGAATGTATCGTTTAGTAGAAAAAAATTAAAACCTACATTTTTGAAAATTTTTCAAAATCTGAAAAAATTCAGTAAAATAGAGAAAAAAATTAGTTACATAATAGCTAAGTAACTTTTTTCTATATCTTATACTGCTTTGGCAGGGAAAATTATTGAAAATTCTGAAATGTTTTTTAGAATTTTCAATATTTTTTCCTGCTAAATCAGTTAGCAAAAAAGTTACTTAACTATTATGTAGCTGATTTTTTTCTCTATTTTATTGAATTTTTTTCAGATTAATTTAAGCAAATTTTTAAAAATTTTCGAGAAATTTTTAAAAATTCAGTTTTTTTCTACTAAACGATGCATTCTAGAATAATGGTTTCTTTACTCAATTATAGTACTCATTATTACGCATTTTTCCATATTATGCTTATTTTCCTACACTTTAAAGTTTGTGGAAAAAAAAAATAAAAACCAAAAAATAAAAAAAAATTCTAGCGCCCAAACGGCACATGCTAGCAAATTAAAACTAAAACGAAATTATTTAATTTTGTATGCCCTATTGAAAAGTATTGTAAATATTTCTCCGAATTTTACTTCAGAAAGAAGTATTCTGCATATTATCGGTATCCCATTTTATGGTTATATAAATATATATATATATATATATATATATATATATATATATATATATCATTTCTCCTGATAAAGACGAACATTGAGTTTCATCGAAACGTTGATTTTAAATAAATATTAACATAGAACTGTAACATAAAGCAGTTTTATTTTAATTAATTAATTCGATATTAATATTAATTTATTCAAATTTTTAATAAGTACAACTATATTACAAAAATAATAATTAATTATTATATATAAATATGTTACTTACTTAAAACATTTATCATAGAATGCCATAGTTTTACATTTGCAAAGTAAACTTTCTTATTTTTTGTTTTAATTTTAGAACAATATAAACCAGTCATTAGAAACAAAGGCATTACAGCCACCATTAGGTTCAAAAATGTTTTTGGTTTATTTCGTACATTTTGCCAGTAATATTTCAAATATTTTAACAATTTCATATTAATAATTTAAAACAGTACTTGTAACATACATTTGTTGGTTTACAATGCTATTTAGTATATGTACAAAAAAAAAGACGTATATATTGTTTATTACTTTTTATATTTCAATAAAAATAGATTTATGTAACAATTAGATTGATAAAGTAATTGATAAGGGTAATTTCTGTAATAGTTTTTTTTTTGTAGATAATATTTTTTTCACAATTCAATGAAACCTCGTATCAGTAATTCTGTTCCGGGACGTCCAATAATTACATTTTTTTTAACGACAAAAATCAAAAATTATAATTTAAATAACATATTTTATTCATTTTTGACAATGTTAGAGAGACACTATTTATTAATACGGTGCGTGGTAAAAGCGCATTTTGGGTACCCAAAACATTGGATAAGCGCGGAAAATAGGCATTGAATAAGCACATTTAAAAACATTGAATGAGCGCATCAAAATATAATTAGATTTAAAAGATCAAAATTTGTCAGTACAATTTGTGTCACGGTGGTGAAAATGACTATCACAAACTTTGCAATTGGGACTGTCTCAGTATTACAATGCAAGTATACCTGAAACTGTGGTTAGGTTAGGTTAGGTTAGTTAAGTTATTCAATATTCAATCATGATGCGCATATTCACTACACTCTAAAAAAATATGTAATTATATTTACAAATTAGGAAACACTTTGATGCTCCGTATTTCTAGGACAGTGGTTCTTAACCGGTGTTCCGCGGAACACTAGTGTTCCGTGGGATTAGATGAAGTGTTCCGCCAAACTTAGATATTCAGAAAAAAAATAGTATAGTATAAATAGTATTATGTATAAAAATTTTCAATATATTTATAAATATACATATATGTTTTTCAGAATTCAATTTAGTTTCATTTTTACATTGAAATGCTTTAAAATTGCAATTTCACAAGTACTATTTCAAAAAATTTCTTGCATCTTCGTTCTCGATCGGTACCCAGTTGAAAGGGCCCCAGTAGTTCCGTCAAAATTTTTGAGATATCAAAGTGTTCCTTCATTACCAAAAAGTTAAGAACCACTGTTCTAGGATATAATTACTCGATTGCTGTAATTTTATTCATAATTGTTTAAAAATACATAAGATCAGAATTATTACAAATATTATGTAATATGATATTACCAACGGGATAGAAAAGTAAATATATAATATTACAGATTTTTAGGAAAGTCCCTTTTAATAAATTTACAGAACTTCAGTAAATTTACTGTCAGAAATTTTCCATAAATAGGTACAATTAGTTTACTTCTGTAATATTATAATTGGTATAATTACATACATTTGGAAATGTACATAAAATATGTATTTTACAAATATTACAAATATTTATATGCGTGCTGTAATATTATATAAGTAGTTTAAGAAGTTATACCAACAATATGTAATTCTACATTAAGTATATTGATGCAATTTGCAGAAAGTAAGCAATCTTACATACTTATTAAAGCAGTTTTACTTATTTTATGTGATTATTATTAATTATAATAAAAATTACAGAATTTTGAGATAGAAATGCAAAATATTAGTAGTAAAATAAAATTAAAGATTTTTATTTACAGTGTATATTTTGATGCGCTTATGCAATGTTTACAAAAAAAGGCTATATGCGCTGATCAAACTCATCCTTATCAATATAACACCTCTGTTCAATCAAAGATTTAAAAAGAATAAATTAAACAAAAATACGTTTATAGTTTTCATAATTAAAATTAAATAATAGAAAAAAATGAAGCACTAATGATTTTTGTCAAACCAACTACAGACAACAATACAGTCGTTTCATTTTATCAGGAGAGAAAAAAGCATAAATAAACAAGATTAGAAGTATATGGGTAAACCCATATATAGACTACTTTGACATTTCTCGGAAAGTTGGCAACACTGTATTTTAATATTATAATTTATGTGGGCACTAGGACATACTTTTCTGAAAATTTGATCAAAATCGAATAAACTGTATTTTGTTAAAATTGCATAATTTATTTAGGCACTAGGAAAAACTTTTATGAAAATTTGATTAAAATCGGTTAAATAAAATGGTCATAATAAATTTTTAAAAATTTTACTAATTTTTTTCTCGGAAAGTAGGCAACACTGTATTTTGTTAAAATTACATAAATTATATGAATACTAGGAGAATCTTTTGTGAAAATTTGAGTAAAATCGGTTGAATAACATGGCCATAATAAAATTTTAAAAATTTAGTAATTTTTTTCTCGGAAAGTTGGCAACACTGAATATTAATTAAATTATATAATTAATGAGAGCATTAGAAAAATCTTTTCTGAAAATTTGATCAAAATCGGATAAATAACGTAGCCAATATGAATTTTTAAAAACTTTAGTAATTTTTTTCTCGGAAAGTTGGCATCACTGGAAAAAAACAAAATCGCATGACCATCTAGACAAATTTATCCTGAAAATTTCATTAAAATTGGTTGAACCGTCTAGGAGAAGTTGCGATCACAAAATTTTGTCTGACGACCGAGCGAGTGAGCGAGCGAGCTGACGACGCACATCCATACACCCACATAAACTAAGTTCAGATTCGTCATCTACAGGCTATATGAAGGATTTCTATACAATTTTTTTTTTTGGAAAATGTTACAGACATCGTACCAAATGCTATACTACTTTTTACTACTTTTTCCTTGCAGTCAAAGTAGTAAAAAAGAAATAACCAGAACACCGAGGCGCGTTTTTGTCATTAGCAGCATGATTCCAAACAACAAACCAAGTAAATGGGTCGACCACTCGTTTCTTCCGCGTGTCTCATTGATGCAGCTCGGCAAAACGAACGAAAATAAAAGAAACTCGACCGAAATAAAACAACTGCCTATCGGAGAGAGAGAGAGAGAGCGAGCTATATAAAGAAAATAAACGGCCGAAGAGTGTGCATCTGGCATTGCCCGATTTGGTACAAGACAATTTTTTTTTTCTTATTTGCTTTTCTTTTGATAGACAAAACCGAATTGTTCATGCTGAATAAACCTATTTGTTATACGAATTAAACAAATCTATATGGTCCATCGTTAGTTTGTGTATTAGTAGTTTCCTCAAGTTTCATCTAGACCTAGAGATAGGTTAGGTTAGGTTTGGTTAGGGTAAAATTCAGAATCGACTTGGTTACAGTTCGCTTAATTAGAAACCGTAATCAAAGTAGGCTATGGGTTTTGCTGATAGAATAAATATGTTTGGTGATCAAACAATTCATTCGTCTGTTAATATGTTGTTACACTCTAAAAAAAAATTATGTAATTTTACCTACAAACCATGAAACACTATGATGCTCAATATTTCTAGGTATAATTACTAAAAATAATTGTTTAAAAATACATAATATCAGAACAATTACAAGCATTATGGAATATGATATTACCAACGGAATGGAAAAGTACCTACATATGTATGTAATATTACAGTTTTTTTAGTAAAGTTTCTTTTAATAAACTTCCAAAAATTTCCATAAATAGCTAAAATTTGTTTAGTTCTGTAATATCATTGTTGGTATAATTATATACATTTCTAAATTTACATAAAGGATGTATTTTGAAATGAATATAATATATTTATAATAAATATTAAAATATTTTATTGGTATTATTACACAAAATATTATTACAAAATATTATTACAGAATAATATTACACTAATGTCTTATTATTTTAATAAATTATTACAGATATTAATATGCAAACTGTAAGTTTACATAATTTAAGAAGTAATGCCACCAATACGTAATTCTACAAGTATGTGATGCAATTTGCAAGAAAATAAGCAATTTTACATACTTATTAGCTTATTTTTAATTATTTTTATGTGATTATTATGAATAATGTAAGAATTACAGAATTTTGAGGTAGAAATACAGAATATTTATAGTAAAATAAAATTACAGATTTTTATAGTAAAATTTTACTACTATTTGCCTGTAATTTCGCTATTTTCTTTACAGTGTAGGTAGTAAATATTATTTGTAAAATATTAAAGTTATGCTGTCAAATATATGTTTCACATAACTCTTAAGTTCTATGGTTAAACTGGCCAGTCATTGATGCATAGCTTTGTAAGCCGATTCAATGACTGAGTAACTTGTGAAATTTTGAGAAAAAGTTTCAACTTTAGAATATTATTCTATTAAATGAGTTTAGGTAAGTTTATGTTCTATAAAACACTTTATAAATGTTATTTGTTCAAAAATAAAAAGCTCGTTTTTTATTAAAAACAATACAAAAAAAAATTTTATTCAAAATAAACGTCACAATTAGATTTTTCGTTTATTATTTGAACAGTATGTATTTCCATGGACACAAACATTTGCTGCATGCGTATTTTCGCGTATTTGATTTTCATATTTTACAACATGACACAAACTTTAAAATAAATAATAACAATGATGTATATGTTTGATGTTATACGAGGTATATAGAATACTTGTCATGTTTCTGCCTTTATTATAATAGGCCATATAATCGTACTCTGTGTTTGTGTGTGTGTGCGCGTGTGTGTGTGTGTATGTGGGTACGATGTATGACGCGTATTGGAGTTAGTAAACGACAAAGATAGCGCTACACATCCAAATACATTTAATAGAAAGAAACAGTGTAATGGCCCAAGTTGAGATGCAAGAGATACGTATAAAGCCGTTGGCAATTATATATGCAATAATTATACTAGGTTTACATGAGACTTTGAGAGGGTATTTTAATCCAGCAAAGCTAAAAAACGGTTATTTTCAAGCGCGCACAGCTCAAAGAGGAATTAATATTTCGGGATGAGTTAATAACAAGTACTACTACATAATAGCATTTTAAATCCAGTTTTTCGATGCACTGTATGGCTCGATAGTTCTTAAAAAATGGGCTACTGGCGCCCATAATTACCGTCTGTAAATTAAAAAAAAGTTTCCAATAAACTCTCTTGAAAATTAAAAGTGTGACTACAAACTGTTGATCTCCGATATATTTTTAAAAAAAATCATGACGTTTTGAAATAAAATTTCCATATAAAAATGTAGATATAATTTAAAAAAAAATCGAAAAATAAATAAAAAAACCGACAGTTTGTAGATAATTAATTTTTCTGGCGTCAAAAATGCCCATTGTTCAAAAATATTGAAAATTATCGAAAAAACGAACTTTAAAGTTTTTAAATCCGTATTTGACGACCTTGCACGTGCACACATTTTTGGCTATAACTTCAAAAATTTTACGAATTCGGAAAAACCGTTTTGGCCACACATTTTACATCTATAGCATTAATTTTATACAAAAAAAATCGATTTTTTTTTCAAGTCAGTATAGTGAAATACCCCCTTAAATTGTAACTAAATTTTAAGTTTGTCGTGTATCAGGTGGTTGGAAAATAATAAGTCGCACAGATTCTATAGTATTAATTTATTTACACAACTTTACAGAACTGATCGAGTTAGGTTGAGATATTTGATTTGATGTGAGTAAAGACTTAATTTATTCTAAGTTCGAAGTGTTGTGAAGTGAACTGTGCTCAGTCCGGCTAAACTATCTTTTATATACAAACAATTTTGATAGCCCGCGCGGGGTACAGTATTATAATTAGTTTATAATAAGAAAGAGTAAGGCGTTAGATTCGTTTTTAATTGTAGCTGGACGAAATGAATGCGTTCATTGAACAAATTAATTTATTAATTTGTTTTGATTCTTCTTATTTAAATTATTAACTTATTTTGAATATTTCGTTAAAGCGGAAAGGGCAATAACTTAATAATTATTCTCGCGAGACTACAATGAGTATCTAACAAGTCTTTTGACTTGACATTGCATCAAATGCATTAAAACAAGAATTTAAAAACATATTACAGTTTCGAAACGACAAAATGTACAAGTATAGTCGAAGAAAATAAAATGTAAATGTAAATTAGTTTCTGCAATGTCGAAATTGCTATTTAAAATGTGTCATTTATAATATTTTTAAATAAATAGGTGCATTAATACAATGATAACGTAACATTAATAACATTTAAAGGAAAAATATGTTTTTAAACTAGAAACTAGTCAATTTCTATAAAAGTTAATATTTCATATAAACATAGTGAGTGTGTATGTACAATGGGAACGCTTGGACGCATAAATAGCCGGCCGAATGGGAAAACAAAGGAATAGGCAGCTTGCTGAACTTTGTACTGAAACACTGAAATGTTTCTGCTACCATTGCAGGCATTGCAGGTTTGTTGCTTCGTTGCTTGACAATCTAACACAGTGTCTGCCAAACTGTATTCTGCAAAATTATTAAATAGTATTTTAATTTATTTGAATTTACAACTATTTTTTAAGCTTAGAACTTAAACATCTTCAAATGATTGGTTCCTATTTCGTCTATTCGTGATTCGTCATATGAAACAATTTTTTTTTGTTTCGTTATATCAACCTTTTTTTTATGACATAGTAAAAAATTTTTCAAAATTCATTATATTAAAATAAAACGGCTTTAGGTCAAAGTTCTGTATAAATAATATTACTTATTTGGAGAGAGAGAGAGAGAGAGAGAGAGAGAGAGAGAGAGAGAAGTAAAATATGTTATTTATATACTATAACGCCCTAAAATTATCGCTTTAAAAAAAATAAACGTTTTTTTTTTTTTCACTAAAATACTGAATCTGTCTTCTGAAAAATGTCAAAATCAGATGAAAATATCTCTCGTACAGCAGTAAAATTAGGTATTTCTTAAGTGGCAAATATTATGTTGGTGCACAGTAAACTGTAGCTCAGCGAAGATACGCTTAGCTGAATAAATAAATTTTACTTCAGGAATATTGTGCGAGAGGTATTTTCATCATTTTTATATCATTTTGTCATTTTTCAGAAGACGAAATTCAATATTGCTGAGAAAAATATTATTCATTTTTTTTTTAATCTGCTATTTATATTTTGTTAATGCGATAATTTTAGCTGTTTTGGTATACAAATAACGAATTTTTCTCTTCTCTCTCTTTTTCTATATAAGTTGTATTATTTCACGGAGATGCAGTGTACGAGGCAATTATATAAGATGTGTCTCAGAACATTATTTACAATATGTTTTATTGTATACGGTATGTTTTTTTATACATAAAATGGTTAGTAGACACTGGTTTTTCGTCATCGACATCCCTTATTCCTCACCTCTTTCTCTCTCTCTCTTTCTCTCTCTCTCTCTCTCTGTCTCTCTCTCTCTCTTTCTCTCTCTATCTCTTTCTCTAAAAGTGTCCGTTTCAATTGGCACGCGTGATAGCAATTTATACGATTTAACTATTGTATACTGTCTAACTCAGATCGTTGTCTTTATGAAAGTGCATGAAACGTTAAATGTGCTTGTAATCATTTTTTTGAGTTGGATAATTGTTTGTTGTGTATATTATTTTATTAAAGTTATGTTTTTGTATCAAATTTAAATTTATTTATTATAGTCAAAATATCGTAAGTTCCGTTGTACGTCATTATGTCAGTGACAAACTTAATAACACAAAAGTAACGGTACTTAATATATTTTGTAAATATTTTTGCATATAAATTGAATGTAGTCAGTTTGTTTATCAATAATATTCTGTTATATTTACAAACAAATAACCAGAGGCGCACAGAGAGGGGGGCAGGTGGGGCAGTTTGCCCCAGGCTCCACTAAAAGAGGGGCTCCCAAAACAGCTAAAAAATTAAATCTTGAGTATCTTGAGTTAGATTTTTTTATATCATCCACTAATTAATTAATTAATATTCTTTATTAAAAACTGTACATACAAAATACTGACGACTTTGAAACTAATAGCCCGTAAATTTTGTAAATTAAAGTATTATAATCCAAGTAATTAAAGTAATATAAATAGTTAATTAAAGTAATATAATCCAAGAGTTTGCTTGTGTTAGAACACGGAAAATTCGTTTCTGATGTTTCTGACTGAATTTCTAGAACTTTGTTTGTAAAAAAAAGAATGTAATTTATTATAAATTATTAAAATAATAACTACTGTAAATATTTCCATTTTTATACCAAATAAATTGCTTCTCTACAATATACTTTAAATTAACATTTGCCCCAGCCCCTCAACCTCTCTGGGCGCTCCAGCAAATAACTAGTAATTTGTACAAGTAAAAAAAACAGCACTGTTACGTTTTCCAAACAATTTATTTATAAACATTTAATTTTTAGATGCAACAGGACAGACTAACAGTTAGTTTAAAAGCATCATATGAAGCTAAACACGGGCATTCATGTTTATGAATTTGGTATTGGAAGAGAATTGGCTGGGGCAGCTCATACGGCTTTGCAAGCTATTCAACAGGATCGTGTGAATACCAAGAAGCAAAAAAAGTAAAAATTTTACTTAATAGTTATATTTAAATACAGTAAATATTTTGTTCGTATTAATTTAAAAACATTTTTAGAATAAAATTCTGATAATTATTTATATAGAAACGACATTCCGACGAAAGCTAAACGCGTGCCTTCATCAAGTCAAAAAAAATAATTAATGACATAAATAAATAACAACAAATCACAAAAATTATAGTTTTTTAATCAATTGAAATTAAATTTTATTCAACTCAGTGCCTTTACAGTAATTTATATTATTCTTTTCTACTTATAAATTTCTATTGCTTCTCTTATTAATCTGTTGCTAATATTGATTGGTTTAGCAATTATTAATATAATTTCTGTGATCTAGTTACTTGTATGCTACTTAGTAACTTGTTGCTAAGAACTTGTTATTTACTTTAATGTCATTGAAAAATATTTTTTTTGATCTGATGAAGACAAGCGTTTAGCTTTCGTCGAAACATCGTTTTTTATATAAATAATTAACAGAATTTTATCTTAAAAATATTTTTATATTTGTTTGTATTCCTTAGCGCATTGAATAAATTATTGCATTATTGTCAATCGTAAAAATTACTTTACATGTTTTATGAGTCACGTAAATGGTTTGAGATTATGTATTTTTTATTTTTTAACTTAAAAATTGTTTATTTTTTTGTTAAATGTAATAATTATAACATATGAATGTAATTGTGTAACTAATATAGGATGATATTGTAAGTTTATTAGTTATTCGTATAAATACAATTACAATAAATTTTATTATTGTAATAGGGTAATTTCACAAAATTTATTTTAAAAAAAAACACATCACAATCGAAAGTCCAATATGAAACATAATTTTTCATAACAAAAAAAGCAACAAAAGTTTTATAGTTTATTTTTAATTAATAATTGAAAATCAGTTTACATTTTCAAATCATTTTAAAAACGATGACGTACTTTTAGAACAAAAGAGCTATAGTATGACGCCTTACAACCTGATTGGCTGACAATATTTAGCAAATACAAGCTAAAAAATTCAGAACGTTTTTTATATATTTTAACTAATAATATACATTAAAAAATATACAAGTTCTAATATAATACTTTTTTATATATTTATAAAGTTAATTCTAAGTATAATTAAATTAACAGAATAAATCTTGAAGCAATTTTAAAAAAGTTTATTTTCGTAGAAAATTATGAATCTTGCAAAACAAACGCACCTAGTTAGGTGGCTACTGTCACTTGAATTTAAAATTATTTGTCATATGTCAAACAACCTGTTGATTGTTCTTATAAAGTTTCTATTTATATATTTTACAAATGAGTTTAAAAAAGCACTGCATAGTTTTGTCATGCGATAGGTACCAGTCAAATGATAGTAGCAAATTATTTATTACTGTACCACTTAATTATGATAGAAGAAAACTTTGGTTAGAAGCAGTAGGACGCAATATTTCAGATTATAGTCTTTCAAGTACTATATTTGTTTGCGAAGATCATTTTAATGTAAATATATCTGTACTAAAAGCAATATTTTCTTTTAATTGATATTTAGTTTTTTGAAGCTAGAAGCACAAGAAGATATGGAAAATTACATGCATACATACATAATTATGACAATACCATGCATAGCACGTGTTTTAACGGTGACGTTGCAATGACGACAAACATCTCTATTGTTCTTAGAAAACGTCATAACATGGCTGACGTCGATTTTTGAGAACCCTTTTGGCGGGCAAATCTTTTTGTTAATTACGGCTATAATAATGCGAAAAAAAAATTGTTGTTGCTGTTTATGTCTATAAATACATAAAATCTTTCGATTGAAATAATAAAAAAAAAAAGTGAAATGACCCTTTTAAAAAAAAAAAGATCATAAAATTTTAATACAAATATAATTATAATTTGAAATGCATTCTAAATCATACGTTAAAATAAAAAAAATAATGATATTGTATTATATTATAATGATTAATGTCGTAAATTAATTATGAGAACTTTGAGAAATTATAAAAAAAAAAACTTAGAAGCAAATTTTTAAAAACTGGAGAGTTATTTAAGAAGAATTTCTTTGAAATTATTTTTATATTTGATTTTTTGTTTGTTTTTGTTTTATTAGGAAATGGTCGAGCACGAGTTCAACAAGTTTATCGGCTGTGGTTGCTCCCCCAGTGGTAGCAGCGCCAGTATAACCACAAGTTGAGACACCGCCCCAAACACAGGAAAGCAGCCAGCGAAGAATGGACCTACGATCCGAATAAGCCGCGTTATTGTATTTGCAATCCAAGTTTCATACGGCAATATAGTTGCTTGCGATAATGAAAATGTAAGTTTTTATATAACAGAACTTCTAATTGTAATGCTTTAATTGCTTAGATTTAAAATAATATTATTTATTTCATTATCAAATATATATATAATATGAGGATTGTTTATTTAGCAAAGCTATTCACAATATCAGTAAATTATATTTAAGATCAGATTGTTCCAAGTTTTTGATAAGTGATTTTATAATGTGCATCAAAGTAACCTCTTTAAATGTAAATTAAATACAAATTACTTGATTTAACTAAATAAAATTATTATTATACTGCATTTTATTGAAAAGAATTAAGTAAAGCTCTGTACTCAAATAATACGACAAAATGTTTGTTGTATTTCATTTTTTAAAACATATCGCACACAATTTCAGAATTTGTTTTATCTTTTACATATTTTGTTTTAATAGTTTATTTTTTAATTATTATTAAAATTACTAACAAAATAACTTGAAACGACTATATTTTTTCAAATTTTTAAAATATAGGTTTTTTAAAAATATAATATTTGTTTTAAGATTTTTTATCATTTTTAGAAATATTGATACCAAATTATTCAAAATTTGCATATTTTGTCAGACCTCTGTAATTTAAAAAAAATGAAGTTAAATTTACCAATTTTAAATTTGATAATATTAAGTCTTTATTGTGACTGCCGTTTTAGTTTTATGCACAAGCACAAGATTTGACCAATTTTGTCACATTTTTAGTTTTTACATCAAGTGTTTGAATTAGTGAAATTCTTATGCTTAAAACCAAAAGAACAATCTGAATGATACTTAATTGAAGTAACATACATATATTGGTAACGTCATCTCGGTAATTGTGTCATCGGTCGGCGTTGTGTCCACAGTCGGCGTTGTGTCCACAGTCGGCGTTGTGTCCAGTCGGCGTTGTTTCCAGTCGGCTTTGTGTCCAGACACCCCTATCACCATGTACATCTATTCTTTCTTTATGAGCCCTTAAATATAAGAATTGAAAGTATAATGTTCAGTACTTAGTTTAAAAAATAAATTATAATTTGTCGTAAGAAATGGCAGAGAGAGATATTATTTAAAAGAAAATAGAATGTAATAGAAAAATTTTTGAACAGTTAGTAAACGAGATTAGAAGTATATTGGTAAACCCATATGTAGACCACTTTGACATTATCACAGAAATGATAAAAATAAAAATAATTTTTTTTTACCAAAAGTTGGCAACATTGTATTTTACTAATATTACATAATTAAAGGTCCATTTACACATATCAGTGACGTGTCAATACCGCTTCAGTTCAGTGTCAATGACATCCGTGACGTATCCGCGATGCTTATTCACACATATCCGTACAACTTGATCAGTTTGCTGTCAGTGATTTAAAAAATATTGCTTACTAAAATAGAATTTCGTATAAAAAAGCAAAACAGCCGCTGGAGAAAAGCTATAAAAGCTTACTGAACACTTCTATAAACTCAACCAGAATACGTCAGTAAAATATGAAAAATATCGTTGGCAACGATAAAACAAAATCATGGTACGGACGCCTCGCGACACTACGCGGAACTGAGCGGACACATTACAGATATGTGTAAACGGACCATTATAGAGGCGCTAGTGGTATCTTCTATAAAAATTTAATTAAAATCGGATAAATAATATACTCATAATAAATTTTTAAAAATTGTATGAATTTTTTCCTTGAAAAGTTGGCAACACTGTATTTTAATAATATTATAATTTATGTGGGCACTAGGAGAAACATTTCTGAAAATTTGATCAAAATCGAATAAATAATGTAGCCACAATAAATTTTTAAAAAATTTGTCATTTTTTTTCTTGATAAGTTTTGTTAAAATTGCGTAATTTTTGAAAGTTATAAAAGTATATTTTATGAAAATTTGATTAAAATCGGTTATATAACGTGGTCATAATTAATTTTTTTTAAATTTAGTAATTTTTTCCTCGGAAAGTTGGCAACACTGGCTATTAGTAAAATTATATAGTTAATGGGAACACTAGGAAAATCTTTCCTGAAAATTTTATCAAAATCGAATAAATAGTATAGCATCAAACTGGAAAATATTTACCTCCAAAGCTTAAATATGAAATTTTATAATAATCCGTTAAAAATTTATAAACTGTATAACCTAGTTACTTATTTTGTTACCTAGTAACTTGTTTCTATGTTCTGTTTATTTACTGTAAATGTCATTTGTATCATTCTTCCTGATGAAAACGTATGTTAAGTACGTTAAGTACATGGATTATTGATAAATATTAATACAGAACTACAACCTAAAGCCGTTTTATTTTATCTAGTACTCTTTACAGATATTACATAAGAACCAAATGATTTAGATTTTAATTTTGAACAACAACAAAAAACTAAATTTTTTGCAAACCAGGTAAATCGTTCAAAGAAAGCCAGATAATATTGAAAGAGGTAAAGTTTTGGAATATGCGCATATATGAATAAAATAAATATGCAAGAAACGGCGTAAGAAGGATTGGAGGTACAGAAAATGGTGAGAAACTTGCATGTGATTGCTGTAAGCATTTTATAAATCTATTTCCTTCTTTTTTTTGTTCTCCTTAACTATTTATTTCGCTTGAAAAGATTTTCTTGTTGATTCACAATGCAAAAAACCTGAACAAGCTTAATAGAAAACTTTACTGCACTTACGACAGGAATTTTTTAATAACTATTTTAAAACAATTAAACATTAAATTTAAGAAAATAAGTTTTTACTTCTACTAATAAAGCACATTAAAATTGATTTTTTTTTATTAAAAAAAATTTTACAATATATTTTTAATTATTTTATTTCTTAGTCTACGTATTTATTCTTTTGTCTTATTTTTCTAAATTTTTCATACATAAACAGAAACAATACTTTAGTTTCTAGAATTTGAATTTCTCGCGGAATATATAGGAGAAAAAGTGCTATAGTGATAAGTATGGTGTCTGTAACAATTAAAAAAAAAATTATATAGAAATTTTTTATATAGCCTCTAGATGACGAATACTAACTTAGTTTATGTGGATGTATGTATGTGCGCCGTCAGTTCGCATGCCCTCTCGGTCGTCAATTAAAATTTTGTCAGTTCAACCGATTTTAATGAAATTTTCAAGATAGGTTTATCTAGTGCCCAAGATGATAATGGGGTTTTATTTTTATCCAGTGATGTCAATTTTCCGAGAAAAAAATTACTAAAGTTTTTGAAAATTTATTGTGGCTACATTATTATTTATTCCTCTAGTGCTCACATAAATTATTCAATTTTAATAAAATACAGTGTTGCCAATTTTCCGAGAAAAAATTACTAAAGTTTTAAAAAATTTATTAAGGCCACATTATTCTTAGATACTTTAGATTCTTTTTTATGCATAATAATTAAAAAATTTAATTTTTGAATAATGCTGCCAACTTTTGGTAAAAAAATATCAAAAATTTATTCCTATTTCTTAGCATTTATATGATAATAAAACTTCTAATCTTGTTTGAATCCTAATATTATAATTATAGAAATCTACATTTTTAAAAACTCATTTATCTGTTACTAAAATTTATATAGAATTTGTCATAAATTGGTTGTTACATAATATCACTTAAAACATTTTGTTATTGCAATTAATTTAGTATTAAATTTAACAAACAAGTAAATTGAATAAAATAAGAAAGAATAAATCAGACCACAGTGATCAAGAGTGAAAGAGAAAATAATATAATAAAATGGTGGAAATTCCGCTTTTCATAGTACCTGTACCTGTATGTTTTCCCAGCTTCCGATACGAGAATTATGGAAACAGAGAGAGAGAGAGTGAGAAAGAAGTCCAATGCCTAGAGAGAGCACGTAAACAAAACGAGCGAGCGACTCCATATTCAAAATCGGATTCAGAATATTAAGGCGATTTAATGTACGCCATCGATTAGTTCATTGTGAACAACCGTTTATACCATTCAAGTGCTTTTAGACAAAATAACGTTTGTTAGCGAACGTTAATATTTCGCATTTGGAATTATTATTTTATATTTATTGTGGAGATAGAATACTATTCAATGCAATCAATTTCGAAATTTATTTTCGTTATTATATACGTATATTAGTATTGCAATTGCATTAATTTAAATTTTATATTGAAATATCAAAGGCACGAATAATATTGTGCAGAAATTCAACGAAAAATCCGATTCAATTAAATATATATATATATATATATATATATATATATATATATATATAATTGAATGTAAATGATGGGTAAAACAGCCGATGTGGTTTTTTAAAAATCAAATACTCATTTGAAATTCACAAGCTTTCGGTCACAATTCGTGCCTTTTTCAAGTGCTAAAACGAACGGAACAAAACCAACTTTATTAAAAAATTATTTTGGGATTTTTTTTACAGTACAAATTATATTTTACATTTTTAAATAATATAAATTAAAAATAAAATAATATAATAAAGCTAAATTTTTTAAAACATGCAATATTTTAAATACAAATTATCAAGTTTACATTAATTTACAATAAAGTGAGAAAAAGAAAATAGAACTTACTGTGTTTGCATGTTTTAAAAAATTTAGCTTTATTATATTATTTTATTTTTAATTTATATTATTTAAAAATGTAAAATATAATTTGTACTGTAAAAAAATCCCAAAATAATTTTTTAATAAAGTTGGTTTTGTTCCGTTCGTTTTAGCACTTGAAAAAGGCACGAATTGTGACCGAAAGCTTGTGAATTTCAAATGAGTATTTGATTTTTAAAAAACCACATCGGCTGTTTTACCCATCATTTACATTCAATTCCATATATTCCAGCCATAAACATTAACTAAACTATATATATATATATATATATATATATATATATATATATATATATATATATATATATATCGATTTGGTTCCGGTTTTCGTTCCGGCAAAAATAACGGTTTTTTTTCGGTTCAGTTCAGAGTGATTATTTTTTAATTTTTTCAATGTTTTTATTTGTATTAAAAACTTATTTTCTACCATAATTTTGAACATTTCATTCCTACTTTTATAATAAGCATACTACATAAATTGATACAATAATATAATATAAATAATAATATTTATTAATTAATTAAAGGTATAATAATTAGAAATTTAAAGAATTAACTTGGAATAAATTTAGTAAATTACAGATATATTTTTATTTTGAAAAGTATTCGGACACTTCGATTAGTATTTTAGGTTGAAGTATTTTTCATGAAAAAATTAGTACACAATGTGTCCTAAAATTGAGATACGTTGTCATCACTAATTTTTTTAAATGGCAACCCTATTTTTTTTTTATTGCGTATTTTTAAAATGCATATCAAGTTATTAGTAACTGCCAAATTTCAAATTTTTATTCCATGTCATTTACATAATATTAAACAGAAATTAATTTTAGTTGGAAAATTAAAAAAAAAAAACATTTATCACCTTAATAGTTTACATATTTCAATAAATGCTCAAAAATGTTGTCCATTCACTATCTGACAGTACCCTAAGCGGGATTGAAACTCGTTTTAAACATTTCTACTCTCATTTCTTATAAAAAAATAAATAAAAAAATATTTTGAAATTGAGCAGTTACGAATAACTTGATATGCATTTTAAAAATACTTAATTAAGAAATAGGGTTACCATTTAAACAAATTAGTGATGACGACGTATCTCAAATTTGGGACACATTGTATAGTAACTTTTTTCATGAAAAATCCCTCAACTTAAAATACTATTCGTCGTGTCCGAGCAATTTTCAAAATAATAAAATTAAATTTAAAAAAAATTTTTTTTTAAAACCACGCTTATCTGTCATATACATTATTCAATTGTGTAGACTTTTAATAACAGTAGAACTACTTGATGCCGAAATTATTACCATACTTAATGCTAGTAAAGCATTTAAACTATATGTCACAATTAGTGCTTTATAAGTGAACATATTATCTTTATTCGTATAGAAAAATCGCAACAGATGAAACAATAACAATATAGATGCAAGAACTGAAATAAAAATTATTTATAATAATACAAAAGTAAAATAACATAGCAAATTCGTAATCACGTTTGGTTCATTAACAATATTCAATAAATAAAGTCGGTAAAATGTGTTCAAAGAACATACACTCTACTGCAAAGACCTATATTATGTTTAAAGAAAAATTCTATAGTCCGAATATCGTAAGTTATATAATATACATATATATATATATATATATATATATATATATATATATATATATATGTATATATATATATATATATATATATATATATATAATATATATATATATATATATATATGTATATATATATATATAATATATATATATATACATATATATATATATATATATATATATATATATATATATATATATATATATATTATATATATAATTCTTCTTTAACATATTCATATTTATATTTTTGACAAAGTAACATGATTATTGAATTTGCTATATATATAATTCGGACACACTCTAATTTTAAAACAAGATACAATAACAATTTTTCTATGTGGTTATTGCAAATTATTTTTTTTACCATTAACATAGTAAAAAATCTTTCAGAACTCATTATATAAATAACAGCTTTAGGTTTAAGTTCAGTATTAATATTTATTAATATAAATCGACATTTCGACGAACTCAACGTATATCTTCATCAGGAAAATAAGTTACTAGATAACAAATATGTAACTAGATCATAAAAAAAATTTTATAAAAAAAATAAAAAAAAAAAATTTATACATTTTTAATTAATAGAAGGCAAATTTTATTTAAATAAAAAAAAATTGAATAATTGCTGACAGACGTTGAGTTTTTCGAAACGTCAATTATTAATAAATATTAATACAAAACGTAAACCTAAAGCCATTTTATACTTAATTGTTACTTACATAATATGTATATTACATTAATCCAGGCTGATCTTACACATGTGAATACCAATTTCTTATTTACAAATTTAATTCGAAATGTAAATAAGCCAGTCATCATATATAAAGGTGATGCAATGAACAGTGCATCGGAAAGTGATTTTTTATTATTTCGTAAAGTTTTGAAGTAATAATTTATATATTGTGAAAGACTCATATTGAAATATTAATGAATAATGTGAACAAAATATATAGATTTTCCAATTTTAAACAAAAATCATTGATATTTTAACAAAATTGATAATGTATATGATAAAAGTAATTACAATACTAAATGCGTTTTCTTTTTTATTTCATCGAAACAAACAATAACTAATATATATATATATATATATATATATATATATATATATATATATATATATATATACAAGGTGATTTATTAGTAATTGGAAATATTTTAACTGGAGTATCCTGGGCTCAGAATATGACGATTTTACGCAAATCTCTTAGATAAAATGTGGCTCCTTACTGAGCTACAGGGTGTTTTATTTAAAAATTTAAAAACGATTTTTGCCCAGTACTTAAAAACTATTTGACAGATTTAACAGATTTTCAAAAATTCAGTTCAATTTTTTTCTACTAAACGATGCATCCTAGAATAATAGTTTCTTTACTCCATTATAGTACTCATTATTTCGCATTTTTCATACCACGCTTGTTTTTCTACACCTTATAGTTTTCGAGAAAAAAAAAAAAATAAAAACCATAAAATCAAAAAAAAAAAATTCCAGCGCCCAAACGGCATTTGTTAGTAAATTAAAACTAAAGCCAAATTATATAACTTTTTATGTTCTATCGAAAAGTACTCTAAGTATTTTTCCGAATTTTACTCGAGATATCGCAAATTATCGAAACTGCATGTTAAACGCCCATACGAACTTGACGAACGAACACCCGGTATATAAATACAATACGTAGAGGCGACACATAAAGGCGATTTTATCAACAAATTAGTTTTTGGTACAAGCAGAGTAAGAATGTAATTGCTTTGCGAGTTTAATCTCGGAATATGAAAATATAAGCTTTTTTTTTTAGCAATTCACTACAATCAATATTAAAATTCATTAATAATAAAAAATTTATTAAAAAAATCAAAGTTGTCTTTTTTTTGCAATATATTATGACGTCATACTTACACGAAAGATTAAGTAAGGTCTTTTCTGAATTAGATTACTGTTCAGGCTATATTCAAGTGGTTGGCCGGTAAGCACAACGCCATGTGTGCAATAGGTCATGTAACAGACCCTTAATAAATTTAACGATTTTTGACATTTTTGGTGTTTAGTAATATAAGTGTTTTTTCTAGATTTTAGGCTTAGCTTAAGTGCATGATATTAGATAAGAGAAACTACTAGAATGTTTAGATATATTTGTTTAGTAATTCTCTGCAACGCAGATGCCCTTCCCGTTGCTAAGTAGACCCTAATAAATTTATGACACTTGAGTTTTGACACTCTGTTTATGGTATAATTATCACTGAAGACCTCAGCCAACATTCGTTATTTTTTGTTTACTAAATAAACCCAAAATTGAAACTCTTTTAAAACTAAATTATTTCTATGAACAATATTATTATTACAAGTTAATACTCACAATAATATACATATTAACAAAACACAATTCTTACCAATACTCACTATTTCAGTATGTATGTAAGAAATTTGTTTCATGCTTTTCACACTTTACGCTGCAAATTAAAAATAAAAATAAAATTTAAAAAAAAAATAATACTCTAAAAATTATATATTCTGTTAATTAATATTAATCGATAAAATTATATATTTTCGAAAAAAACTCAATTCATATTTAAACAAATTTCCGAAAATCTAAAACAAATAAATCTTGCAATCCTGTCCAAACCTAAAACAACCAAAACAAATCGCAAAAAAACATTCACAATCCTTTTCCACACATGCGAGACGTGACACACAGAGCAAAGAACACACATACACGGAGCACAGAGACGACGTCGGCGTGCAATAGCAAACCGGGAGTACACAAGGCTCTAGTCGCTAGCTAGCTATAGCCTAGCGTAGATGGACGGCTTGTTGACATTTCTATTAGGCGCTGTCTCCTCCAGGAGTCGCGACGGTCAATCAATTAGTGCGACGAGTCGGATCAACCGACGCTACAGCCATCCCACCCTCTCCCGCGATCCCGTACCTCATTCCCGAGCTAGGATGCTGAGGTTTCTCGGTTGAGAACTGAGAAACTATATACGACGGGCGAGAAGAGTTGAAATAAGATTTTGATGAGTAAAATTGTTCCGGAACTACTATGTATAATAGGTAGTATTTCGAAAATTTTAAAAAAATCTTGTTATTTCATATATAAACATTTTATTTCGATATTATAATATTTAATATTTAATTTAATTATAAAAAAAAATTATTTAATAAACTAATTGTAAGATCAGTAGTATAGTTTATCATTTTCATTAGAACAACAGAGTGACAATAAGATCACATACTGCAAACTTGTATACGCTCCTAAAACATAACGACTTTGACCTTTGCACATATAAAAATATCGATAAATTTTGAAACTAAAAAAATCAACTAACTAAATCTTTGTTTATTTGTTCTTCGTGCATAATATTAAAGAAAAATTCTACTAACAACATTAGATGAAAGACGACAGCAAAAACGAGAACACATCTGTAGTTACACAAATAGGATTTGTATTTTGACAAATCAATTAGAGCGCACAAATGAATAATATTATCCTATATTATACCTATACACATACGAGAGATATAACGAACGTAAGTCTGTTTAGGCAGACAACTTACCTGTCAGTCAGTCAGTCAGTCAGTTCAGTCAAATATAACAGACAAATTACCGTGATTAATGTAAACACATCATCGGGTATTGACTAATGGAGTCGCCATTAACTTTTGACATAACTCATTAGATAATAATAGTCTTCTTCTCATCGGCTTCCATTTCCATTCACTAGCTTAGTTAACCTCGTTTCTTTCTATTCAAATATCTCGCCGAATATTATATATAATTAGTGTATTTTAAATTTGTATTCAGTATTTTGTCATGTTATTTAAAAAATATGACAAATTACATTTATTGAAATAGAAATATTTATGTCAAAGTCACAATTACATAAATATTCAATTAAGGGGATACAACCTTAAGTAGGTACTCTGAAAATAGGCAAAATTTAGGAATTTTTTTGATATAATAATGGAAATGTTCCGCGATTTTTTTTATATGTTATTACAATATATTTGTACTAAATTTTCAAATATTTATATCAAAAAATATTTTTAAATTACACAAGGAATAGTGTTATTTTTAATACCAAATTCAGTAAATTTTTACCATGTAAAAAGCTGTGTTATAAGTTGTTTTTTTTTTTTTTTATAATAACTAATAAAAACTCATAAGTAAGTATATTTCTTAATAATCAAAATTAATTAAAGCACTAAGCGATTTAATGTACGTTTTAAAAGTTGTTTTTATTGAGTGCAACATATATGGTGTGTAAGTTGATTTGTGCCATATTATAGTCACACATACACGCAAAAGTTTCTTATCAGTGTTATGTGTGCTGTGCCGTGTGTGTATGTGTGATACTTATGCGATCTGATTCACGTATAATAACATTATAAAGTTATAAGTTATAAGTAATTTAAGTTTAAAAATATTAATTTTTAATTTGAAAAATTATAGAAAAAATAAACAAATTATAACTTCCAGCAACAAAAAAACTAACAAATTTATTAAAAAAAATTGATATATATATATACAGGTGTAACGTGTAATACGTACATGAATATATATATATATATATATATATATATATATATATATATATATATATATATATATATATAGCGTTATGTGAGTTTGATGAATATATTGATGCAATTTTGTATAATACAATGCGTATTAGGAACAAACTTTCACCCCCTCTCTTTCCGACCACCCAGTATATAATATATTATAGGGATTTTTGTAAGTATTTTACATGATTTTAACTAAGGTTGTAAGTAGTTTACATGATTTTAACTAAGATTGTAAGTTTTTACATGATTTTAACTAAAGTTGTAAGTATTGATAAAAAGAATTTGTGCCACCATCCTTATTTGGGTACATGGCGTGATTGTGTATGTATGTATATATTATATAACATTTTATTATAATCTTGTAAAAAAACAGTCATAATCTTGTAAAAAAAAAACAGTCATAACCTTGTTAAAAACAGACATAATCTTGTGAAAAATTTCATATTCTTGTAAAAAACAGACATAATCTTGTAAAAAATTTGATAATCTTGTAAAAAACAGCCATAACCTTGTAAAAAACAGTCATAATCTTGTGAAAAACAGACATAATCTTGTGAAAAACTTTATAATCTTGTAAAAAACAGTCATAACCTTGTAAAAAACAGTCATAACCTTGTGAAAAACAGACATAATCTTGTGAAAAACTTCATAATTTTGTAAAAAAAAACAGTCATGATATTGTAAAAAACAGTCATAACAGTCATATTGATGCAATTTTGCATAATACAATGCGTATTAGAAACAAACCATCCCCCCTCACAATGAAAATCATAGGACACTTTGTTGCCAGCGATAATCATTGTAAATTTACAAAAAAAATTATTTTTACAAAAATTATTTTTATATGTAAAATTACAATTAAAATATGTAACACATTTTAATATTACAATTGCTAAGTAAATTTACATAACTACTTGTAATATTTCCACTATTTAAAATAATTATTACATTTGTGAATGTAAATTTTACATTTATTCGTACATATTTACATTAATAAATGTAACAATTACATTTACTGTTGTAAATATTACATTTATTAATGTAATTATTACATTTACTAATGTCATTATTACATTTATAATTTTTTACATTTTTATGTAAAAATCTTTGTATAATTATATAAAAGAAGTATTCAAATGTAAAAATACATAAAAATTGTAAAATTCAAATAATATTACAAAATTAGTGTATGTGATACAATTTGCAGAAAGTAAGCAATTTTACATACTAATTAGATTATTTTTAGTTACTTTTATGTGATTATTATGAATTATGTAAAAATTACAGAATTTTGAGGTAGAAATGCAGTATAGGTATTTATAGTATAATAAAATTACAGATTTTTTATAGTAAATTTGTACTACTATATCCCTTTTTTTTACAGTGTATTTACATATTAATTATATTATTTAAAATGACATGAAATGATTTAATATTTGTAATATTAATTTAAATTAAATTAATATAACAAAAACATACGTACATAAATATAAATAGAAATTACAATATTGAATTTCACTTGTATAATTCAAATAGAACAAAAATTATAAAAATAAAATACAAATTAAACAATCGTATTCAACTACAGAATATAACCTATTTCTATATACATATTTATAACTTTATATAATATATATATATATATATATATATATATATATATATATATATTATATATATAAACTATTTACTGAAACATAGTTACAGTTTATACTAGTCAATTCAATTTGCCACTATCATTAAACCCATAATTTGCGCAACTTCTCCAAACAAAAAAACAGAGAACTGAAACCAAAGTTTATAAGAATATAGGGTAGAGTCGGAGTAGCCATGTAAATCGTGCAATAACGAAAATAACTTTATAAATAGAAAATAAAATTAAAATGCTACCGTCATCTATTGTTCTATGCAATGATAGAAAATGAAGTTGAAAAAAAACGAAACAACTACTAAATAAAAATTAACCAGACGAAGTTAATATAGCCGGGATATGTCGTAGTTTAGTCATGATTCCCAATCACAGTTTCAAGCATTAAAGAATCATTACCAATATTAGCTATACTGTAGATTATTTTACGTACGTTTAGAGCAGGTAGATGAGTTTGTATATTTGAGTAAAATATAAACCTAAATTTATTCTATTCCTTAATATTGAAGATTGTTTACCACATTTTGGTATATTAATATATACTTCAGGTTCTGTATAAATATTTATTAATAATCGATGTTTCGACGAACTCATCGTCTGTCTTCATCAGGAAAATTGATACAAAGGACATTTACATACATACATACACAATCACGCCATGTACCCCAAAAGGGTGTGGCACAAACTCTTTTCATCATTCCGAAATCAGTCGCCTTCAAACATTCCTATCCAAACCAGCAACTTTTGCTTCATCCACATTCATAATTCCTTTCACAGCATGCTCTTTTATTCCTACTACTTGGAAACTTTTGCTCACGCAAGCCACCCTCTCAATCATACCACTCTAATTACTCATCGGACGTCCACCTGCAAACGTATACCATCAAAATCATTCAAATAAATCTTTTTAACCAAACGTTCATTAGACATTCGCTCAACATGACTGAACCATCTTAACCAGTGGAGAGGACCAGTGAGCAAACGTCCCAGCCGCTGTTTATGCCCAGAGGGCTTTTGTTTTCGTGACCTGGTTTTAATTGGTTTTAATGAGATTAAAAAAATTTTAATTTTTAATTTTTTGCCCCCCTTCCCCCTCTTAGATAAGAAATCTTTGGTGAAAACTAATTTTAGCATAGTGAAAAGAGTTTGTGCCATACCCTGTAGGGTACATGGCGTGATTGTGTATATAGGTATGTAAATAAAATGACGAAATGTTGTTTATCTATTTGTGAATGGGTATTAGATCATTATCATTGTAAATCCTCAAAGGTATTTGTACCTAGAATTTTTCATAATTGGTTTTTAACACCAGACGTGTCAATATTGTGTTTATTATTTTCATTTTCTATTTTTAAACTAGTATTTTATTTCGTTTCCAAATATGATGAAAAGAGTTTGTGCCACACCCTTTTGGGTACATGGCGTGATTGTGTATGTATGTATATTTAAATATATATATATTTATTATAATATGATATTATTAATATGAAAATTAATAATAATAAAAATAAAATCATTTTTAATCAGATTTTAAAATATGATATGATTACAAATAAAACAAATTATTTAATATTAATATTTTTAGAAATATGTTTATTAATATAATTTTTAATTTAATTTAATTTATAAAATTATTTTTTGAATAAAATAAAACAAATTTGTGTTGAAAATAGTAATTAAACATATAAACATAATCAAAATTAATAAATAAACAAATAATAATAATAAAATATCAAATGCACTATTATATATTACTCAAAAGCATCACTTCTATCATCAGTAGTGTACATAACTTCGCACAGCTGTCATTTGACATTTGCATTATAAACATATTTTTTTCAAATTTTTTTCAATTTTATGCGATTCTTTATTTATTATTTATATAAATACTTTTAACGTCTTTTGTTATATGAAATGATTAAAATGCAGTTACTGGATATTTCTTGCTAAAAAATTTAATTCATAAATGAATAATTTTGTAAAATATAATAGAACATTAAAAATTCTTAAAGAGAATAATATATAGCAATTAAGTGGGGTACACTACACTGAGCGCTCTGTAAAAACAAGATTAGAAGTATATGGGTAAACCCATATATAGACTACTTTGACATTTCTCGGAAAGTTGGCAACACTGTATTTTAATAATATTATAATTTATGTGGGCAATAGGAGATACTTTTCTGAAAATTTGATCAAAATCGAATAAATAATGTAGCCACAATGAATTTTTTAAAAATTTTGTGATTTTTTCTCGATAAGTTGGCAACACTGTATTTTGTTAAAATTGCATAATTTATTTAGGCACTAGGAAAAACTTTTATAAATATTTGATTAAAATCGGTTAAATAAAATGGTCAAAATAAATTTTTAAAAATTTTACTAATTTTTTTCTCGGAAAGTTGGCAACACTGTATTTTGTTAAAATTACATAAATTATATGAATACTAGGAGAATCTTTTGTGAAAATTTGAGTAAAATCGGTTGAATAACATGGCCATAATAAAATTTTTAAAACTTTAGTAATTTTTTTCTCGGAAAGTTGGCAACACTGAAAATTAATAAAATTATGTAATTAATGGGAGCATTAGAGAAATCTTTTCTGAAAATTTGATCAAAATCGGATAAATAATGTAGCCACAATGAATTTTTAAAAACTTTAGTAATTTTTTTCTCGGAAAGTTGGCATCACTGGAAAAAACCAAAACCACATGACCATCTTGGGCACTAGGCAAATTTATCCTGAAAATTTCATTATAATCGGTTGAACCGTCTAGGAGGAGTTGCGATCACAAAATTTTGTCTGACGACCGAGCGAGCGAGCGAGCGAGCGAGCGAGCTGACGACGCACATCCATACACCCACATAAACTAAGTTCAGATTCGTCATCTACAGGCTATATGAAGGATTTCTATACAATTTTTTTTTTTTTTGAAAATGTTACAGACACCGTACCAAACGCTTAACTACTTTTCCTTGCAGTCAAAGTAGTAATAATATAATTTTGTAATTTTAAGTAAAATAATTAATTTATCATGTTATATATGATATTTTACCCAAAAATTAATTAATTACGTACATAAAATATTCGTATTTTATATTCATATTATGTTAAAATTTTCCTGTGACTTTATAAATTTACAAATTAAACTGGTGTAAATCAGTTGCCCCAAGTTTGTATGTAAAATTACTGAATTTTTTTTATAGTGTAGTAGAATTTAACAACTGCATTTTTTTTTTTAAACTTTAAATGAAATATGATGTAATATTAAAATTAAGACCCTCGCCACGGCCGCCTTGATGTCCGTAATCGACTCAAAATGGGTTCCTTTGACCACCGATTTTGTTCTAGGGAACAAAAAAAAGTCACAGGGTGACATATCGGGCGAATAAGGCGGCTGTTGCAACACGGCGATCCCTTTAGACGGCAAATACTGGGACACGCTGAGGGCGGGTTGTCGTGATGAAGGATCCGGTTACGAGCGATGTCTGGGCGCACCCTGTTGACTCATTTTCGCAATCTTTCGAGTACTTGACAATAGTAGACTTGATTTACGGTTTGCCTCGATGGAACAAATTCTTTTCACCTTCGACTTGCTCATGCAAGCTTTTTTCGGGCGGGGGGCGTGCGGAGACAACTATTGTGACGAGCACCACCAACACACTTATACTCAACACGAAACAGCAGGCAAACTAAGCAAGCTAGAGCGATAATAAATATATCAATGGAGAGGGGAAGGATGCCGGGAAAGGGGAAGGGAATTTTAAGGTCGCAGGTTTACCACAAGCGCGGCAATAAAATCAGTCTTATTACTTAATTGTCACACCTCGTATAGCGCGAAATATTCGAAACTGCGCAATGAGACATGAAATTTACAAACATTTCTTTGTAATTCGGTTGCATGGAGAATAAATCTTCTAGTATATATTCAAAGAAATATTACTTTCTTTTTATATTCTTTTTTATTCTCTTTTTTGTCAAACAAAATAAAGAAAAAAAATCGTAGTGAAAATAATTTTCCGGCGGGCAGTAAAGATATGTGGCAAAGAAGCATATCACCATTTTGAAATACACATATTATTTTCTTGGTTTTTCTTAAAGTTGTACTGTTCGTGACTCAGCCACTTTGTGCACTACTAATTTCTTTTAAGCACGCCACATCGTTACTACACTGTTTTTTTTTTGTTTATTATTGCATTTTCAGTATTCGTCTTCGTATATTAAAAATAGATATTATAACTAGGAAACCCGTGACCTTTAAATGGTCACGTTTGAAGTTGAAAATAGTAATTAGACATATAAACATAATAAAAATAAATAAATAAACAAATAATAATTATAAAATATCAATTGCACTATTATATATTACTAAAAGCAACACTTCTAATCAGTAGTGTACATAACTTAACACAGCTGTCATTTAACATTTGCAATATAAACATAATTTTTCAAATTTTTAAGAACCAAGATGAAATCGTAGAAAGATGAAACTTGCCTATTCTCAAATAGGGAATGAACCAATTAAAATGACACCACTTACATCAAAATCTGTTCAGAGGTTTAGGAGGAGATGCTGGAGAAACATATATACATACATACATTCAAACATTTGACAATTAGAGAGATTAAATAATGTTTACGACTTATTATTTAGAATTTGGAATATTTTTTTAAGTATAGGGAGTAGCTGTTGTTGCGCCCCACGTTTTTCGTTTAAAAAATAACTTGACTGTTTGAATTTGACATTTACTAAAACACTTGAATATAGATGAATCTATTTAAGCTTATTATCGCACACGTTATCACAATATCTCTCTAAATATCTCAAATAATTTATATGCATTTATCTGTTACGGACGTAAAATATCAATTTCTTTCATGACTTTTTCTCAGAAAAAAATTATGAAAACGTTTTGTTTTTCTCTTTTAATTATCTGAAAAAGTTATCCTTCTTATATTTCGTAATTGGCAATTATTTCGTTTAAAGATTTTTAAAGCTGGTTACAAATTTATTTCGATCTTAGAAATGTATTATATATAATACATTCTTTCTTTCTTTTATTTTTAATATTTCTACTCTCGATATTTTATACAATTATATTGGCAAACGTTTCAGTTTATTTCACTGATCACTGTTAGTAATAAATTGTTATTGGCCCATTAATGTAAATAATTAAATACGGCAATTTAGAGGTTATAAATTGTGTATCGAATTTTATTGCTTCTGTATTAGTTATTATCGCTTTACACTACAAAATTTATTTCAAATTAGTGTCATCGAAAAATAATTAAATAGGATAATTTTCATAGTTTTAACAATAAAATTGAGTTACTTTTATAAATTAATTTTAATAGTTTTACCACTTTGACTGCAAGGAAAAAGTGGTATAGCGTTTGGTACGGTGTCTGTAACATTTTCAAAAAAAAAAAAAATTGTATAGATATTTTTCATATAGCTTCTAGATGACGAATCTGAACTTAGTTTATGTGGGTGTATGGATGTGCGTCGTCAGCTCGCTCGGTCGTCAGACAAAATTTTGTGGCCGCAACTCCTCCTAGACGGTTCAACCGATTTTAATGAAATTTTCAAGATAAATTTGTCTAGTGCCCAAGATGGTTTTGCCATGTGGTTTTGGTTTTTTCCAGTAATGCCAACTTTTTAAAAATTTATTGAGGCTACATTATTTATCCGATTTTGATCAAATTTTCAAAAAAGATATCCCTAATGCTCCCATTAATTATATAATATTATTAATAACCAGTGCTGCCAACTTTCCGAGAAAAAATTACTAAAGTTTTTAAAAATATATTATGGCCATGATATTTAACCGATTTTACTCAAATTTTCACAAAAGATTCTTCTAGTAATCAAACAATTTATGTAATTTTAACAAAATACAGTGTTGCCAACTTTCCGAGAAAAAATTATTAAAATGTTTAAAAACTTATTATGACCACTTTATTTAACCGATTTTAATCAAATTTTCATAAAACATTTTTCTAGTGCCTAAATAAATTATGCAATTTTTACAAAATACAGTGTTGCCAACTTATCGAGAAAAAATCACAAATTTTTAAAAAAAAATATTGTGGCTACATTATTTATTCGATTTTGAATAAATTTTCAGAAAAGTTTCTCCTAGTGCCCACATAAATTATAATATTATTAAAATACTTTCCGAGAAATGTCAAAGTGGTCTATATATGGGTTTACCCATATACCTCTAATCTTGTTACTTGATAGGATAGATTGATTTACTGTATTATTATTTTCAAAATTTTAATTTGTATACGATAAACAAACTATAATATTATTTACGTTATTTCAAACAATATGAATATAAAATTCTATAAATAATATAATCCATCCACGGATGATATGATAGAAAATATATTCTTCCTGTGGTGGTGTTGGATGGGAGGGTCCGGGGAGGGGAGAAGGGTGAAGCACAACCTCTGTAATCCTTCCTATGTGCGTCGAGGTAGCGATAACCAAATTAACCGGGTTGTAAACATTTGTATGACCCAGGTGAACAACGTGAAATGTGAACTGGACCTAGACGAAAGGTAACCGTGCGCGGGGTGGGGGAGGGGGTGAAGTACGCATGCGTACCATATTCCTGTGTACATACATATATATATATATAGTAATTTATGAAATAATCTGGGCGGCCTGGTGCTGGTCTGGTTGGAGGAGTCGGGCACAACAATACGGGTTTCCAAGCTACGTACATCGGGAGCTCGCTTCAGCTTCAGTTCAATTACCATGATTAATTCAGGCATAAGCCGGCCCGAGTTGACACAATACCGGGCGCCGCGACGCCCTGCTCAAGCCAACGCACACGGCCAACTGTACAGCGGCGTACGTCCAACTGGGGGTTCTTTTTTTTTAGTTTAGTTTTTTAAGAATTCTGGAATACTTGGTTTATATGCTTAGGAATATATTTTCATAATTTGTTTAATTTATTTGACTAATAACGTAAAATGACGACACAACATTTTCATTTTTTTTTATTAGTATCTAATTTATTAACGAAACGCAAAAATAGCTTTCTATATTGAGTGACATATACGATTTTTTCTTCAAGCGTTCTAAACGAAACTGGACTAAAAATAAAAAAATACATGACTGGAAAGTATAAAATAATTTCTCCTAGTCCCATACAAATTTCTGACTTCATACAGATACTCACTACACTCCTTACTATTACTCTTACAAGTATTGCCATAGCTATTACAAAATTACATTCACAAATTTTCAGGACAATCTGTATGGGGATGAGGAATCTATATGGGAGCAAGAGAAATTATTTTATACATTTTAATCCGTTATAAAAACATGGTATAATAAATTTTTTTAATATAAATAATTATCTTATTTGAACCACAATGTTTCTTTATTGGTTGATTCAAATAACTACAATTACATCTAATAATAAATTTGAAAGAATGTGTATGCGTGTGTGTGTGTGTGTGTGTGTGTGTGTGTGTGTGTGTGTGTGTGTGTGTGTGTGTGTGTGCGCGCGGTCGTAGCCGCCACTGAGTTCGGAATTCGCGTTGTCGATTGTATACGGGGGGTGGGGGGGGGGTTGATCAATATGCAGGCAGCGGAGCGAGTCTATCACGTTCTCGCAGCCACCACTAGCATATGCGCCCAACCTACCGCTCTGAAGTAGCCTGACCCTTTGTGGCTGACTTATGTCTGGCTGTGTGTGTGTGTTTTTGTATATGCAGCTGGTCAGTGGCGTACACGGTGGGGGGAGAGGGGGGTACTCTATAATGGAAATGTATCGAAATATTGATGAACATGTTTACAAAATGCGTAAATTAATATCTAACTATTTTTATTGAAATGTTTAAAGTTAAAATTTTATATATAAAAATAGTAATAGAAAATTATTGTTTCATTATTTAAATAACTGCTGTGGAAACTTTTGTAATTTATCACCAGAAATCATAGTTAATTTTGCCTTTTATTTTTATAAATTGAAAAAAAAAACTACAATTACTGCTAGTTATGTACTTATTTAAAACAAATTATTATTGAATTTACTAGTAAATTGAGTCCGTAAAATCTACAAATTAATTTATTAATTAAAATACAAATTGAACTAATTGTAATCATATTTAATCGGTTACTCTAAATCTAAACCGTTCATTATAAATTCAATTATGATCAAATTGCAAGAGAATGGTAAACTTGTAATAATCTAAATTTTCATTAGAAATATATTAACTAATTTGAAATGTAATTCTAATTTATTTAATATTTTAAAGTTGAGACATTTTCTCAAAATTTCACAAGTTACTCAGTCATTGAATCGGCTGTTAAGCTATGCATCAATGACTGGCCAGATTAACCATAGACACGTGTTTCGGTCTTTAGGACCTCGTCAGTATGGTTAATATAAAAATTTATTTATTTATTTATTTATTTAGTTACACCAAAACAGGCAACAATTAAATGTCGCAAATGATACAAACATAATACTTATAAAATATAATACATAAATTATCTAAAAAATATTAAGTATGTACAATTTGTAAATGATTACTAAAAATACTACTAATAAAATTAATAAATATTAATACAGAAGAATAAATATGTTAATATTCTAATGTTGAGATTTTTTCCAAAAAAAATTCGCAAGTTACTCAATCATTGAACTTATTTTGTTACCTAGTATTGTTCTGTTTATTTACTGTAAATGTCACTTGTATCTTTTTTCCTGATGTAGGCGTACATTGACTTCGTAGAAACGTCGATTATTAATAAATATTAATACGGAACTTCAACCTAAGGCCGTTTTATTCATTTATAAAATAATTTAATTATTGTTGATAAAAATATCCTTCAAATAAAATATTCAGTTGACAGAGTTTATTTTCAAACTTATAAAAAAAACAAACTCGATTATTAATAAATATTAATACATACATACATACACAATCACGCCATGTACCCAAAAGGGTGTGGCACAAACTTTTTTCAACATCCCGAAATCAGTCACCTCCAATCCAAACAAGCAACTTGCGCTTCATCCACATTCATAATTCCTCTGATACATGGTCTTTTATTTCTACTACTTGGAAACTTTCGCTCACGCAAAACACTCTCAATCATACCACTCCAACTACTCATCGGACGTCCACGCAAACGTATACCATCAAAATCATTCAAATAAATCTTTTTAACCAATTCGCTCTACATGTCCGAACCATCTTAACTGACTTACACGGGGCAACTTTTGCTACAACATTTTTTTCAATTTCACACTCATTATACACTAATCTATTTCGTACCCGATCTCTCCTATTTACACCACGTACCCCACGTAAAAATCTCATTTCCACAGCAGTATTATTTTTTTTGATGAAGATGTATATAGAATATATCAAATTTTGTCGATTAGTAATAATAATTATTACAGAACTAAATCCTAAAACCGTTTTATTTTAAAGAATGAATATAATTGTGTCCGAAAATAAAGTTTAACAAAAAGATTAACGAACGAAGGAAAAATGTTTCATTTTTTTTTATTTCATTTACATAAATCTAAGTATTCATCAGTATTCATACTGATGCGAAATATAATTCATCTTCTGTCTTATTTCGTTTTTTTTTTTTTGCGGAGGTGCTTAACGTTAGCTCACGAACGCCCATGATCATAATTCATCTATTTCATCGCGGATGGCCGTGCGTGCGTGCGTGCATTTACTTCGCATGACACGATGAGACGATCGTGTTTTGTTCTGAAGAGTCGCGGAAGGCGAAGAACTCTGAAAAGATAATATGTATATGTGGATGGCTGTTGAATGTGTGTGTGTGTGTGTGTGTGTGTGTGTGTGTGTGTGTGTGTGTTTTCAACAAAACAAGATACTATACAGTACGTATTTCCTTTTAGTTGTTCACGCTTGCTTTTCAAATGTTTTTATCATAAATGTATATTCACACGAGCGTGCAGCGTGCCAACGCGTGTGGGCTGCTGCCTTTAACTTACACCAAATTCAATGTTTACCGCTATCAATGTATTTGTCTGAAATATATTTACATATAGTTTGTCTCAGAATTCAAACAGATCAAATGCGAATATATTAAAATCAAGTTTATAGTATTTTGTTCTTGCTTAAATTGCCATTAATGAACTAATTAAATCATTAGTGAATTTTTTTTTATTTATAAATTGACTAATGATTTTATTAGTTTATCAAAATAAATTAATGCCGATATAAACAAAAACAAAATACTATAACCTAATACAGGGTGATTTATGACGTCGGGGAAAAACTACACCGGATGATTCCAATGAGAAATCTAAATAAAAAACTTCAAAGAAACATATGTCCGAAAATGCTTTCTAACGGAATTGTAGCCGTTAGAAGTTCGGACATAAGTTATTTATTTAGACTTACTCATAGGAATCATCCGGTGTAGTTTTTCCCCGACGTCATAAATCACCCTGTATAATAAAATAATGTCTAACTTACATTAGTCTAAATAAATTAACCATATAAGTAATATCATATTAATTAATATTAACTATTTACTGTGTATTATATTTTTTTTGTTCAATAAATTTCATAATTCGAAATAAACAAATAATAGAAAATTGAAGTAAACACTTTAACTAATCTTTTCCCTGAAGAATTAAATATTTGTTATTATTAAGTTAAAATAATTAAATATTAATACACAACTACTTTAAAATAAAACGGCTTTAGGTTATAGTTCTATATTAATATTTATTAATAATCTCGCCGAACTCAACCTACATCTGATACAAATTACATTTACAGTAAATAAACAGAACATAGAAACAAGTTACTAGGTAACAAAATAAATAACTAAATTATAAAATTTATAAATAATAATAATTGCAAGACTTATCAATATTAATAATAGATTGATAAGAGAAGCAATAGAAATTTATTACTGATTTAATTAAAATTTAGCTTCCTTTAATTAAAAATTAAAAATTTTATAATCTAATTACTATAGTAACTTGTTTCTATGTTCTGTGTATTTACTGTTTTATTTTTTCTGATGAAGACGCTATATCCATATAGAAACGTGACAACTTACGTCAACCGTGAAAATTTTCAAGCGTTAATGTGCGAAGAACAAACTTTTAATGTATGAATGTGTTTGCATAAGTTTGGCGGTTTGAAAACTAAACTCCCTATTCCCTATGAATGTGGATGAAGCTAAAGTTGCTTGTTTGGATAGGAATGTTTGGAGGCGACTAATTTCGGGATGATGAAAAGAGTTTGTGCCACACCCTTTTGGGTACATGGCGTGATTGTGTATGTATGTATTAAATATTATTTCATCTATTTTCAATGACTATATTGTAGCTAGTTTATTGGATCTATATAGTAAATTTTTCTACCGAAATTCATTCGACCAACTAAAATCCGACATTCAATTTCATTTAGTTTTCTGTTTGACTGACCAAGCAACAAGAAAAACAACACCCGGCCACAAACGAAATTCAATTGGATAAAAAAAACAAACTGTCAAGTGTCCAATAGATTTCCATAACTTTACTCCGTATCAAAGCGCTTGCCCCCCCACCCCCCCCCCCATCAAGGACTTTTTTCTTTTTGTTTTTGGGGCAAGGCGACGGTGCTTAGCCTGTAGCTGCAACTCCCCAATGACCATCGTGTATGTCCCCCCCCCCTCGCCGCCGCACGGTAAAAGTGAAACACATGTGATTTAAGTCTCTACTGTTGCACGCTTTCACGATTTTTTCTATACACTGTAAAAAAATAGCTAAATTACAGAAAATAGTATTTAAATTTTACTACTATAAATATTCTGTATTTCTACCTCAAAATTCTGTAATTTGTACATAATTCATAATAATCACATGAAGTATGTAAAAATTACTTAATAGTTAATAAGTATATAAAATTGCTTACTTTCTGCAGCTTACATATTTAAATCTGTAATAATTTATCAAAATAATAAGACTTAGTACATATTTTGTGTAATAATACTAATAAAATATTTGAACTGTAATTCATTCATTTCAAAATACATTCTTTATGAAAATTTAGAAATGTATATATACTAAACAAATTTTACTTATTTATGGAAAATTCTTGACAGTAAATTTATTAAAGTTCTATAAATTTACTAGATATGTATGTACTTTACCATTCCGTTGGTAATATTATATTATATAATGTTTCTAATAGTTCTGATATTATGTATTTTTAAACACTTATATTAAAATTGCAGCAGTTGAGGAATTATTTCTAGAAATTCTGGGCATCATAGTGTCTCATGGTTTGTAGATAAAATTTCATTTTTTTTTTCGGGCCCAGCCCTGCGCGCATATATTTCCCTTTCTTTAAAACCCTTTTCGCTTATTTTTAACAGCTTTGTACTAATGACGCGCTATTATTTCGCGAAACGAACGAAAAATGAAATAGTAATTAGGTTTTCGAGATTAAATTATTAATAAGAAATATACATATTACTTTTGGTAATTGCATCCATATTTTCTATTATTATTATTATAGATTAATATAGTTGAATCAGTTGACGTATAATAAGTTGATATACAAATGCAAGAAATGGACTAAATCTATTATCAAAAAATAATATATTTTTATTACTACTTTGACTGCAAGGAAAAAGTAGTATAGCGTTTGGTACGGTGTCTGTAACATTTTCAAAAAAAAAAAAATTGTATAGAAATCCTTCATATAGCCTCTAGATGACGAATCTGAACTTAGTCTATGTGGGTGTATGGATGTGCGTCGTCAGATCGCTCGGTCGTAAGTCAAAATTTTGTGGGCGCAACTCCTCCTAGACGGTTCAACCGATTTTAATGAAATTTTCAGGATAAATTTGTCTAGTACCCAAGATGGTCATGTGATTTTGTTTTTTTCCAGTGATGCCAACTTTCCGAGAAAAAAATTACTAAAGTTTTAAAATTTTTATTATGGCCATGTTATTCAACCGATTTTACTCAAATTTTCACAAAAGATTCTCCTAGTATTCATATAATTTATGTAATTTTAACAAAATACAGTGTTGCCAACTTTCCGAGAAAAAAATTAGTAAAATTTTTAAAAATTTATTTTGACCATTTTATTTAACCGATTTTAATCAAATTTTCAAAAAAGTTTTTCTTAGTGCCTAAATAAATTATGCAATTTTAACAAAATACAGTGTTGCCAACTTATCGAGAAAAAAATCACAAAATTTTTAAAAAACTCATTGTGGCTACATTATTTATTCGATTTTGATCAAATTTTCAGAAAAGTATGTCCTAGTGCCCACATAAATTATAATATTATTAAAATACAGTGTTGCCAACTTTCCGAGAAATGTCAAAATAGTCTATATATGGGTTTACCCATATACTTCTAATCTTGTATTATTTGTCAGTTAGTGTTCGTCATAGTCACAAGTTAAATTATTATAATTAATTTTTGTTATAAATATTCATATATTTATATATAATAATGTTATCATGAATATTAATTTCTACTTTCCATAATAAAAAATATTTAAAATTTCTAAATTTTAATTTTGACTGGACCAATGTGCTTTTTACTACTTTGACAGCAAGGAAAAAGAAGTATAGCGTTTGGTACGGTTTCTGTAACATTAGCAAAAAAAAAAAAATTTTATAGAAATCCTTCATATAGCCTGTAGATGACGAATCTGAACTTAGTTTATAAGTGGGTGTATGGATGTGCGTCGTCAGCTCGCTCGCTCGCTCGGTCGTAAGTCAAAATTTTGTGGGCGCAACTCCTCCTAGACGGTTCAACCGATTTGAATGAAATTTTCAGGATAAATTTGTCTAGTGCCCAGGATGGTCATGTGATTTTGCCTTTTTTCAGTAATGCCAACTTTCCGAAAAAAAATTACTAAAGTTTTTAAAAATTCATATTGGCTACGTTATTTATCCGATTTTGATCAAATTTTCAGAAAAGATTTTTCTAATGCTCTCATTAATTATATAATTTAATTAATATTTAGTGTTGCCAACATTCCGAGAAAAAAATTACTAAAGTTTTCAAAATTTTATTATGGCCATGTTATTCAACCGATTTTACTCAAATTTTCACAAAAGATTCTCCTAGTATTCATATAATTTATGTAATTTTAATAAAATACAGTGTTGCCAACTTTCCGAGAAAAAAATTTGTAAAATTTTTAAAAATTTATTATGACCATTTTATTTAACCGATTTTATCAAATTTTCATAAAAGTTTTTCCTAGAGCCTAAATAAATTATGCAATTTTAACAAAATACAGTGTTGCCAACTTATCGAGAAAAAACATCACAAAATTTTAAAAAAATTCATTGTTGCTACATTATTTATTCGATTTTGATCAAATTTTCAGAAAAGTATGTCCTGGTGCCCACATAAATTAGAATATTATTAAAATACAGTGTTGCTAACTTTCCGAGAAATGTCAAAGTAGTCTATATATGGGTTTAGCCATATACTTCTAATCTTGTTATTGTTAATATTGAGAAAAATTTTAAGTTTACTAAATATAATTCTTGTTACAATTATACATTTTTAAGATTTTAATTTCTTAGCAAAATAAAATAATACTAATAAATAAATAAATATATCTATAATCTTATCAAAATCAATATTACTTCAAATTCTATAAAAAAAAATATTGATTAATATTTCTAAAAGTTATGTATTAAGTTAGATAGATTTCTATGTTATTATATAAATTATGGATTTATAAATAAATATAATTAATAATTTAACCTTCAAGATAAACGTGTTTAAAACACGTGTTTCAAACACGTGTTTCAAACACGTGTTTCAAACACGTGTTTCAAACACGTTTTACCAGTAGAAACCAGACCTAAACAACCGATTCATTTGCGCGACCCTTGAGCCCGGGGGGGGGGGTAGGGAATGTGCACATAAATATGTCACTATCTGGCCATATGGTATTCTCGCATTCGGTCCAAATACACATGTCTGTCGGTCTATGGACACGTGTAGAGCAAAAGTTCGGTGTCACTTAACCTACAAATTAAATTCTATAGTTCGAACATATTACCGGGGAAATAGTTAAAGACGGTTATTAGGGTTTCAAATGTGGGGGTATGTACATTACATGAACGACCCGTCACACAGTTTTCAACCCTTACGGCCATCTCGAATTACCTCGTCGCCCTAGGGCTTGCTAGGCATAAACTTAACAACCTTGTTTATTGTTTATGTATTAATTATTATAATATAGGATGTGTGTGTGTGTGTGAATTGTGAAGTTATTTATTTAATAGCTTATAATTATATAGTTATTATTGGATGTTTGCGTAAATACTGGAAATTGTGAAGCGTGCTTTATATATTTTGATGGGGATTCATTAAATAATCTGGATGTAGGATGTATAATTATGTTATGTTTAGCAAGAAAGTATTTTTTTTCTATAGTCCTGTTAGAAAAACTGTATTTGTTTATTACCTATAGTGTAAAAATTAAGAAGCGTTATTTATTTATTTTTCTTCAAGCGTGGCATAATATTAATATTACGTTAGATCTATGTAGAAACAGGTCATTATGTTACTACCAGTACAATAATGATATTATTATACAGCAGTTAGTTACTATATATATATATATATATATATATATAACTACACCGGATGATTCCTATGAATAATCTAAATAAAAAAACTTCAAATACATATGTCCGAAAACTCTTTCTAACGGAACTGTAGCCGTTAGAAGTTTATTACATGTAACATCAATTGCGTTAGCAACAAGCAACTTTCGCTTCATCCACATTCATAATTCCCCTCATACATGCTCTTTTATTTCTACTACATGGAAACTTTCGCTCACGCAAGCTACCCTCTCAATCATACCACTCCAATTACTCATCGGACGTCCACTAGCAAACGTATATCATCAAAATCATTCAAATAAATCTTTTTAACTGCAAACGTTCATTAAACGCATTCGCTCAACATGTCCGAACCATCTTAACTGACTAACACCAACTTTTGCTACAACATTTTTTTCAATTTCACACTCATCATACACTAATCGTATTTCGTATCCGATCTCTCCTATTTACATAATTGCATTGTTTATTTTCGCTGTTTCAGAGATAACAAATTTAATATAAAAATAAATTTATTTGTTGATATATACCGAACTATATTATGCAGAAATTTTCAAAAAATAAAGCTAAAGTCCTATTTTGTTTTTTAATCTTACAAACTGATCGAGATTGACCAGGAAAGCTATAATGATAATAAATTTTAATATAGTTTTACTTAGTATGTTAATGAAAAGAAGAAATTTTTTTTTAAATCACTGTTTTCACATTTATTGATGTTATCTTTTTCTTTATAAATTTCTTTTATTTCTCTTATCATTTTTCCTGATAAAGATGTACTATGAGTACGTCGAAACGTCGATTATTAATGAATGCAATCTAAAGAATTTATTATTTATTTATTATTTTAGTAGAAATTACTTTAAAAACAAAATTCTGAATTTAAATTTGATGGTATCAAAAACACTTGTGTTTATTGTTTAAAAGTAGAAGGGATAGAAGCGTATGTATAAGAAGTATCAAAATTGCTTGTCTGCATAGAAATGTTTGGAGAAAATAAAATTTGGGATATTGAGAAAAGTTTATACCACACCCTTTTAGGTACAAGACGTGATTGTGTATGTAGGTATATATATATTTACAGAAAAATTAGTTGATACAAATATTTAAATTATTTTCATTAAATGATAAAATAGGAATCTTAAATAAAAGAAATTAATATTTGAGATACATATATTTTATTAAATATGCAATTATTATTTGTATAATTAATTATTTACAAATTAATTAGATAATCTTAAATCTTGAAATATGCAACATATTATAAATATTAATTTAAGGTAACATTGCTGTCAAATTATAATTTCCACTAGCACTGAAATTTAATCAATTTTATTAAAAAATAGTAGCTCATCATTGTAAAATATTCAATATAAAATTTTTTACTTACTCAGTACTTGTCCAAAATCCCATATATACTACAGGACCACTACATTCATTTAACAAGTTGCATTTTTGTGCTGGATATTTCTGGGCATTTTTAACTGATGCGGCGAGATAACGAACACTGCAGTAATGGCTACATGCAACTAGAATTTACATAATTTTTGTAATTTTTGACAAAAATGTGTTTTAATTATTTTATTAATAAGAATAGTAAATCTGTGTTTTTAAGTTGCTAATTTAAAATTTTCCAGTGCTCACTTATAAATGCGCCAAATATTTATTACTTATAAAAAGAAAAATTACATTTTTAAAAAAATTGATAAATAATATATACCAAATTAGTAGAGTAAAGCAAGAAAACTGCATTATTGTGTGTTTTATATGGACTAATATAAGATATTTAATTATACACTCTAAAAAAAAAAATATGTAATTTTACCTACAAATCATGAGACAATTATGATGCACAATATTTCTAGGTATAATTATACTCAACTTTTTTAATTTTACAAAATTGTTTCAAAAATACAGAACTGTTAAAAACTTTATGTAATATGATATTACCAATGAGACAGAAAAGTACATACATATATATATATATATATATATATATATATATATATATATATATATATATATATATATATATACGAAGGTATAGGTAATGACTGGTAATCAGAGCCGTATTTATGCACAGGCGCATGAGGCGCAAGCTGGGGCCTCGTAGCTAAGGGGCCTCAGATTTCAAATCAGATATCAGTCACTGAGATCAATTTAAAAATTATATTTTAATTTCGAGTTTCTAGTTTTAATTTACGAGTAAATTATATTTCAATACGTTTCTAATGTTGAAGTACTGGTGTTGTCATTGTCAATAAGATAATAAAAACCTGCATATTAAGTAGGGTGGCTATCTGGCTATTGTAACAAAAGGGACTATTTTCTCTCTACCCGCTAGTTGCTATTGCTACTTGTTTTCAAAGAATTTATGCAATGTTAAAAATTTGCGAAACAAGAAAATCTTATGTTACGAATCCTCTCAAAATGTACAAATTTATAAATCAGTGACTAATGCATCTGGAGAACGTTCGTTTTCAGTTTTAAAACGAGTGAAAAATTATTTGAGAAATAGTTTACATCAAAATTGTGTAATTTAAGCTTATTGTTTATTAAAACAGAGTTACAAAATTCCATCAATTATGATGATATTGTTGATACGTTTGCTAAGGTAAAAGCGCGTAAAAAGTTTATTTAAGATTATTATTATATTTATAGCCATGTGTGTATTTTCCTTTTTCCTTATGTACCTATACATTATGTATTTTGTTTTGATTTTGCTGATTTTTTTTATCTAATACCAATGTATAAACAATTTAAAAAAATTTTCATATAATAATAATAATAGGACTAAAACTAATTTTTTTCCACTGACAATTCCTTTTCAGTTGAAAAATATCTGCAAGGGGGCCTCATATTTCAATTGCGCCTGGGGCCTCAAAAGAGGTAAATACGGCTCTGCTGGTAATAATATTTAAGTAATTGGATAATGGGTATTTGCAGTCAATTTTGGAAAACGATGGTTAAATAAAACTCATTTAAGCTTTAATTTAGCAAGCTTTCGGATATATTTTTATCCTTCATCAGGCTTCTGGAAAATATGAAACAATATAATGTACACTGTATGTAATCTAATTTTTGTTAGTAAAATATTATTAATTGTCAAAATTTTTTTTCAAAATATGAACCATTTGAATTTGTAACAAAGTAATTATAAAAAACACATAACAAAAACAAATTTAAATATATAACACAAATATACTTACAAAACTAACAGAGTAATTGTTACAATTTATTTTTATACACCATGTGATACAATGCATTAAATTTTGAAACTGGATAAACTTTCAGATTATGTATGAAAACAAACAAATATACTATCTAACGTATAAATTAATTTATGTTTTTTTATTTATAATTGTCACTATTGAAATGTAGAGATTGATTATGTAAATATTCGTAAAAATATATGCTAAAAGTCAAATAATAAAATATTATGTCAAAAACAAACGTCACGTAGTTGTCAAATTAATTAAAATGCGTTTTTTGTATATATTAAAAAATTGAATTGTTTTTATAAAATTAATTAAGTTTGGTGCGTTTTTTTTAATTTAAAATTCATTTGTATGAACTGAAATCGTCAACGTCAACAAAGAAATATTATATTATTTCTTATAATATTTAAAACCAAAATTGTAGAAAAATTTAATTAACAAAGAAAAATTAATGAAAGCTTAAACACAAAATTGTTCAACGTTAAAAATTTGTAATGGAAAATGTAATATTTAGCTAACAGTTATAAAAAAAAAAAAAACCCAAATTAATTATTGGTTACAATCTGAGAGTATTAAATTATCGTAAATTAAGCTTAAGTTTTTAATATCAGACCTTTTGTTCATTAAATTGTCATTCATTTTTATGTGAACCATTTCTAAGAAAGCTCGTTTAAAATCATTATTTTCCGTGCATAAAACCTCAGGATGGTCAAAATCTATGTTGTGGTTTGTTGCTTTCTTGTGTATTGATACAGCAGTTGAGTTAGGTTTTATTCTGCAATCAGATCTGTGTTGGATAATTCTGTCATATTTAATAATAATAATAATAATAATACAGAACGTAACAATAAAATAAATACGATCTGTCAAACTCAAACTCCAGAAGAAATGAAATTATTTGTTTAATTTCCGTGGCACTTTGATGTAAAGAGCGCAAAAATGGAAATTTTAATTTGCTTCTAATTCTTGATCAGAACATCCTATATTGATAAATTTGGCATCATTTGATGCATTTTTGAATTCTAAACAACTTTTGTATTTGTACTTTTGTTCTATAATAATTAGGGGAAAATTTATCACCAAATGAAAATTTTAGCATTTTATTCCCTATGTAACAAAAAAAAAGTAGACACCCGGTATATATATATATATATAATATATATATGTATGTAAACTGTAATATTACAGTTTTTTAGTAAAGTTTCCTTTAGTAAATTTATAAAATTTTAGTAAATTTGCTGTCAAGAATTTTCTATAAATAGTTAAAATTTGGTTAGTTATGTAAATTTGGAAATTTACATAAAGGAATTATTTTACAAATATTACAGATATTAATGTGCAAGCTGTAATAGTAAATAATTTAATAAGTTATACCATTGAATATAGTTATTCAATGGTTATACCACCAATACGTAATTCTACGAGTACATTAAGTATGTGATGCAATTTGCAGAAAGTAAGCAATTTTAAATACTTTCTATAGGTTATTTTTACTTATTTTATATGATTATTATGAATTATGTAAAAATAACAGAATTTTGAGGTAGAAATACACAATATTTATAGTGAAATAAAATTTCACTATAAATATTGTATTTTTTTGTAATTTCACTATTTGTTTTTACAGTGTATATTTAACATATTTATCGCAATCTATACGTTATTCAATAGCGTAAATTTAAACGTTTATTTCCATAATAGCCAATATTGTAAAGCCAATCAAATTACGCTATTTACTAATACGACAAATACGGTATAAGTTCCGCTATATCTTTAAGTAGTAAGTTTTTCTTTAATATCTTCAAACTGTTTTTAAGCTTTTTTTTCAATTTTTCGTTTAGATTTCTTAAATAATTGTTTATAACACGTTTTAAATATAATTCAAATAATCTAAAGAGAATTTACGTTTTAAAAATAGTTTTTATTGTTGTGAAATGTTTGATATATCATAATCACAAACATATCTTCCAGGAACAACATAAATTTTTCTATTCTGAACATTTTACGGCAATATAATCCGGTCGATAAATTTATCTTGAATAAATATAAAAAATCTTACTATCAGTGGTGATATCACAGGAAGGCTGTGATCTAATTCCACGATTTGGCCAAAAATCTGCAGTACCACAAGTTAATGGATAACCAGTTGCTCCAGCATCAGAATGTATAACATTAACATTTACCGCATCAGTACTTTCTAAATGAGGTTGAAGTTGAGCATTATAAATTGGTCCAGCTGGTTCACACGCTACAAATATCATAAAATATCGTTATGTATTTTTTTTGTTTTTTTAAATAAAATTATCGTTACTAAATATTTTTTCTCATATATAGATATTACTGCACAATTGGCCTTTAATTTATAAATATACCTGTAATGAGTGGTAACTTTCCAGCAGTGAAAATTTTAGCCATTCCTGATATAATTTGTACACCAAGACTGAAGCCAATCAGATGCAGATTACTTAGACAATTACACTGAGAAACTAATTTGGTGAAAAACGATTGTAACGGATTTGCTGTAAAACATAAAGCATATAACGAATTTCAAATAATTTGCTGATGAATAAATACATACATACAATACACAATACCCAAAAGGGTGTGGCACAAACTCTTTCCATTATCCCGATATCTGTTTTCTCCAAACATCTCTATATCCAGACCAGCAATTTTAGCTTTATCCACATTCATAATACCTCTCATACATGCTATTCTATTCATACTACTTGGAAACTTTCTCTCACGCAAAACACCCACAATCATTCAACTCCCGTCTACTCATCGGACGTCCACTGGCAAACGTCATCATACACTAATGTATTTCGTACCCGATTTCTCCTATTAATATAAAAACAAATAAATAATAAACAATTTATTTATTTATTAATATTAAACTGTTTTCTGTATGCTAAAACATATGTAGATTCTTTTATCAATAATAAGGATATTATACATTCATATAATGGGGGAGAAAGTAATAAATTAGCAGTCCCAATGTATAATTCGTGCAAATTTAAAACGGAACAAACGTACAATTGTATTATATTATAAAACAAAATACCTGAACGTATTAAAAAAAAAATTAATTATGATGAATTTAAATGTAAAATTAATCAAATTCTTTTAGAATATAGCTTTTACACTATAGAAGAATTTTTAAATACTGACTTAAATTTTTATTACAACAATTTTTTGTTTTTATCACTTCGATTATACTACATTATTTATTTGACTCATAATTTATGTATTGTTCCTTTGGATTTTGTTAAAAAAAAACTTACATACACAATTACACAAGTTTTAACAACATTAAGATAAAATGGCATACGTCGCTTTGGTGTCCCGTCAAAAGCGCCCCGACATAAGCGCCCTGACATAAGCGCCCCGACATAAGCGCTACCGACATTTGCGCTACACGACAAAAGCGCCTCCCGACAAAAGCGCTCTATATAATAAAAATAAAAAAATGTGTGCTTATATATGGTTTTATATATATATATATATATATATATATATTATTATTATTATTATTATTATCTTTAATTTTCACTACTTTAGGTAGGTATATCACTTGCTACAGACCGGGAACAATCCATTATTATTATTATTAAAATTGAGTTGCAAAGAAAGAGTTAGAACTCGCTTGATTTTCAACGAAAGTAGAAATAAAAATTATTGAATAAAGTTGAAAGTATATTCTTTCACTCCCAGAAAACCGTGTTTTGATATATTTTATAGTTTCGGACAATATTTGGTTTTTTGTGTAAATACAAAGATGTTTATATAATACAGACATGTTTTGGAATTTTCAAATAAATAAATAATAATAATAATAAAATAATAATTAAAAATAGAACGTGTCTTTTATCTGTCCCACATCCCAATGTAAAACATCTGGTCACTTTAACATAGGTATATATAAAACACATAATTTTAATAATAGTAATACTTACAATATTATTTACATATCATTTGATATCATCTACTCTGCTGATAAAAAATAAATAGTAATTCAAAATAATATTTATAATTATATTTTTAACCATAACCCAAAAATACTAAATTTTTATTATCTGGAGCGCTTTTGTCGGGAAGCGCAATTGTCGGTGGCGCAATTGTCGGTAGCGCTTATGTCGGGGCGCTTATGTCGGGGCGCTTATGTCGCGAACGCTTATGTCGGGGTACCCGTCGCTTTATATATTTTATTATTTCAAATATGTATACTTTGTGTGACAAAGCAAACTGTATTTATTGTATTATGTTAAATAATTATTATTATTATTATACATATTCTGTGCTATTTACTATTATCATTCTTAACGCTATTTAAATATTGTATTAACAAAAACAAATTACATACTCATGCAAGTCGCATTATGCACTGCTAACGCATACGACATTAAAAAGTCAGCTGGTACGATACCAGTTTCATTTGTCCAACGTAAAGCAAGAGACTGGTAATCCATTACAATTAAGTTTATTGTATCTTTAATTTTAAGTAATTCTAAAATAGAAAAAGAAATTGTCACAAATAGAAAAAATATACCGGCTGTCCAAAATACATATATGGAAACCGTTATGTAAATATCTCGAGAACGACACATCGGATTACAAAGTTACAAAACACGTATGGAGGTGGTTTTTGCATATAAAGTCTGAATAGATTTTCAAAAATAAACAAATACGTGTTTTGTAACTTTGTAATCTAATTTGTCGTTCTCGAGATGTTTAACCGTTTCCACAATTTTTGGACACCTCGTTATATGTTAATTTCTAAATCATAGTGCGGGCCTATATCAGCATAAATCGGCCAGTACTAGTTTTGCAAAAACCACATCAAATAATGTCTAAAAGAAGTTGGTTAATTTGAACTTTGAACTTTATAGATTCATATCTATTATCTATGTATAGGTATATTAGACAACGAACTATCCAAATACAGAAACTCATCTATCTGCCGTAAACGAACACTTGGATTATTAAATATCTGTGTTTAATCTAGTTGCATTTTTTCTAATTTTATTTTACGTATTACCTGGAACAATAATAATTAAACTTTGATCATAATTAAATTGTGGAGCTTGTTCAGCCCATCCATGAAAATAAAAAACAGTTGGCAAGGATGGATTAAATGTTGGTTCTTGAAGCATTGATAGAGCTGAGTTGTAAGAAAAATTTTTGTATTCGTTTATTGTATTCCTAATAACCAATAATTTAGTATAAATAAAACAAACATTAATGACAAATAAAACGAAATAGTTACGTACCCAGTATAATACATAAAATTTATATATGGTGTTATAATACTATCATCACAACTTGCATGTACACATGTATTTATATTTGTAATAAGAAATACACAAATTAAAATAAACATTATGTTAAACCACGCAGTAGATGTTTAATATCAGATAAAATCTATTTAAAACTATTTTATTTATTAGAGATATTTGCTTTTATATGTTCAGAATAATATGGGTTCAAACAATTAGTATGTAATAAAAAAATTAATAAAAATTGAAAATTATTTGTATAATTTTGTATATTTTATATATTGCAAAAAATATGCTAGATTATAATAGAGTAAAGTAAAACCGTCAAACATTGACACATCTTTAGTATTTTATTTTTTTTAAATTTTATTAAGATTTAGAATTTATTTTTCTTAGCAGAAAAATTAGCTTCATATATTAGTTTCTAAAATGTAAAGTAATTTATTGATTATCATAAACGGTATTGAAAATATTTAATATATATGTATATACCATAATTAGTCAATGTTACCCTACATGTGGGTAACATTGACATGCCTTGTTTTTTCTTGCTTTATGCATTGAAATGGCAATGTTACAATATAGGAATTTAATTTTGACATAGAACTTTCTTTTTATAATTTGACAATTTTAAATTTATTTAAAAAAATTGGTCAAAAGTGCATTTTTATGAAACGAATTATTTCTTTAGTGATAAATAATTCTTCTATTCTTATTATAAGTAAATACTAGGTAGTAAATAAAGGAATAATAACATAAGAGTGAACTTTATTGTAATTTTAAGAAAATTTATAATATACATGCAATTAATTAACAATTAAAGAATTTTACTCCGCATCGAAAAAATTTGTTTGAAAAAAATACATGTCACGACAAATTCGTGGTTGAGGCAGCACGCGTACTATATCTGTAGCAAGGACGTAACTTTTGTCTGTAATGTCCGGAAAAGTAAAATGACCTCCTCGCTTTCTTAAAAAAAACGAATTGTGCATGAAATAATACGCGAATTGCAGGTAAAAACCTCTTAGAATGGAAGTTTCAAACACGAATTGTCACCATATAAAAAACAACACGTCGGTATCCATACGCCATAAGCCCTAAGCTTCGAGCAACGAGCGATGGATGGTGATATTATCTACAGTAGTCATATACATTATTTTTAGAGCTAATCAACAGCGTTCTGTGACTTACTATGAAAATTTTAAAAGCCATTTTCAAAGATGTGTCAATGTTACCCTACTGTCAATGTTAGCCTCCTTTACCTTACGTATATTATTATATATTTTTTTTAATTATACCATTTAATATAATGAAAAAATATAATACCTATTATATATTTCTATAAAAAAATTAAAATTACATACAGTTATTTTTCAAAATTATTAATGGGCATAAACTAATAATTGTACATGAAAAACTCAATTATTATTTGAATTTTTACCTAATTGAGTTATAAATGTACGCAACAAAATAAAATAAACAGATTTGAATTGAACTATAGATCAGTGCGAAGCAGTGGCGTGGCGTCCATGGAAGCAAGGGATGCAGTGCATCCCTTGTTTATTCGGCTGGAATAATTTTTTTGTAAAAAAAATTTATATATATATTTTTATTTATTATTGTATAATATGGTTAAGATAATTATTTTACAATAATCAAATGTATAAATTATAGTAGAAATATGCCAAATGTTACTAGAAAATCACTAATATATGACTGCTGGATGCAACGAAAATTGTGCTTCCAACCAGGAAGGGTTTGGATACAGATCGGGTATTTCCGCGCTAGATCGGAGTACATCGGGTTCAAAGCAGTAACATGGCTTGAGCCCAGTTAAATGCGCTTGGAAGCACCTAAATTTCTGCTTCTTTTCGTTGTTAGTCGGGCTACGCGGCATATATAACGGCGGCGGTTTACATCATAAGAAGTAAAATTATAGGCAAACCAGATAAACGAAGATATTTAGATAAAAACAAAAAAGATTATTATAAAAGATTGTTTTTTGAAATAATAGATTGTCTCATAGTACAAATAAATACAAGTTTTGAAGATCTTGATCATTTAAAATTTTTTACTTTATTAGACCGTAATAAATTTAAGGAATACCACAAAACTTTCCTGAACTTGGATTAAATTGTCTTAGAGGATTGTATAGTACAAAATTTGAATTTGCACAAATAAAAAATAAATTTTTTATCAATTGAAAAAGAATTATTAGAAGACTTATGAAAAAGATGATTTTTACAATAATGTAATTGATGAGTTTTGTAAACAGACCAGAAGATTGGATTTTCATTACAAATAATTATTTTTTCTTATTATTAACAACGACATTATGTGATTTTTTATTTTTTGTGATTTTTAACCAAATATTTTTAATGGTCTGTTTTTTTTTTTGTTATAATTGAATCAGTGTTATAAGTATATACATATTCCTACAAAGAGTTTATTTTTCTTTCTTTTTTTTTATTGAAAAAGTTTAATTTACTTTATATTTTTTCATTTGTTAAACTTGTTTTCTTCTGTATTAATAAATAAATAAATTAATATATAATATACATATTTTGTCTACATGAATTTATTTTCACTGCTTCCTTTGCTCAGAAAGTCACGCCACGCCACTGGTGCGAAGAATGGGAATTTTTGAAAGTAATATATAGAAATGTAAATTATTATTATTATTTTGGCATTGATATCATTTTGGCAATTTTATCATTTATAATAATAAAAAACAAATAAGTATGATTATTTATATTTGAAATTTATTACTATAAAAATAAAAGATTTTTATGTAATAATAAATAATGATATATTTTGTATATGTAAATCATAATATAGGAAGTAATATATTATTAACCAGTTCCAAAGGTCAGAGTATAAGGGGTATGTGGCTTCCAGTAGTAATATTATTTTTAGGAATGTTTTATATTAATTTACCATGTAATATTCTAAGCACAGGATATATGTATTTCCTGTAGTTAATTTAATATGATAAAATATAAAAATCATTATCGAACTAAAAGTGGAAGTTGGAGACGGAGTCGACCAATTTTTTTGTTGAATCCATATACCTTTTTTACTACTTTGACTGCAAGGAAAAAGTAGTATAGCGTTTGGTACGGTGTCTGTAACTTTTTCAAAAAAAAAAAATTGTATAGAAATCCTTCATATAGCCTGTAGATGACGAATCTGAACATAGTTTATGTGGGTGTATGGATGTGCGTCGTCAGCTCGCTCGGTCGTAAGTCAAAAATTTGTGGCCGCAACTCCTCCTAGACGGTTCAACCGATTTTAATGAAATTTTCAGGATAAATTTGCCTAGTGCCCAAGATGTCCGAGAAAAAAATTACTAAAGTTTTTAAAAATTCATATTGGCTACGTTATTCATCCGATTTTGATCAAATTTTCAGAAAAGATTTCCCTAATGCTCCCATTAATTACATAATTTTATTAATATTCAGTGTTGCCAACTTTCCGAGAAAAAAATTACTAAAGTTTTAAAAATTTTATTATGGCCATGTTATTCAACCGATTTTACTCAAATTTTCACAAAAGATTCTCCTAGTATTCATATAATTTATGTAATTTTAACAAAATACAGTGTTGCCAACTTTCCGAGACAAAAATTAGTAAAATTTTTAAAAATTTATTTTGACCATTTTATTTAACCGATTTTAATCAAATTTTCATAAAAGTTTTTCCTAGTGCCTAAATAAATTATGCAATTTTAACAAAATACAGTGTTGCCAACTTATCGAGAAAAAAAATCACAAAATTTTTAAAAAATTCATTGAGGCTACATTATTTATTCGATTTTGATCAAATTTTCAGAAAAGTATCTCATAGTGCCCACATAAATTATAATATTATTAAAATACAGTGTTGCCAACTTTCGAGAAATGTCAAAGTAGTCTATATATGGGTTTACCCATATACTTCTAATATTGTTTTGTTTTGTTTCTGGTTAATTCACAAAAAAAACTTTACTTCTTATACATAGCATATATTATATAAAAACCTGTTATTGTGAGAAAGAAAAAGTTGTGCAAAAATAAAAATTCTACATCATTTTTGCAATGTGTAATTCCAAATAAACATCTAAATCGGAATATATACAAATATAAAAAAAAAACAAATTTCAACTCAATCGTCCGTTATCGTTAACTCAGAAGGTAGACCAGCCAGCCGGAAGCTGCAAGGTCCTGGATTCGATTTGGATTTACAATGCTTGATAACTGTACCGTATATCGGTTCCTATATCATATCAATATAGTTTGAGTAAAGTCAATGTTCATCATTCCGTTAACTTCAAAATTGTCAACTTTTGAAATTTGCAAATTTTATCAATATTCACGATTTGATTTAATTTAACAATAAGATGAATACGTTCTATTTTTGTTTCAAATTGTGTTTAAAATTTGTTATAATCTGTAAATTAGATCTTATATTTGACGCTGTAATTATGTTTGGTTGCCATCAGTAACTAACTGCAATACAATAATGCCATTACATTTTTGTATTCTATTATTATTATAAATATTGATATTTAATATATTGTAATAACTAGTAATGAATAAACAATTTGAAAATATAAAATTTTATATTTTATAATAAGAGAGTGAATTTTACATGTGCTTTATTATAAATATATTATATATTTCTTCATTATATTTCATAGCTCAAAGAAGTTCTAAGATATATTCTTAGAAATTTATTGAAAATCAGATTTTATTGCTTTATATATAAATTTCTTCAAAGATTTTTAATATTAAAATTCGTTGAATTTAATATTATAGACTTTGCTTTTGTATTGCATTATTGCATTTTAATTTACTTGGCATAAAAGTCACACAAACAATAACGCCTGCATCAGTTGTCCTCCGACATTCATCAAAGCACTGTACTGACGAGCGAAACACGTGTCTACGGTTAAACTGGCCAGTCATTGATGCATAGCCTAACTAGCCGATTCAATGATTGAGTATCTTGTGAAATTTTGGGGAAAAAAAATCTCAACATTTTAGTATTATTATATAGTCTCCTGGTTTGCTTGATATTTACGGGAACTGATTATACTAAAAATATTCCCAGACAATACAGTTGACAAAATTTTTAATTTATTATTTATTATTTTATTCTTATCAATATTCCTTAATATCTTGGCCGACAGGCGTTATTTACTTACTTAATTATATATATATATATATATATATATATATATATATATATATATATATATATATGTAGCAAGATAGTTTTATGTTGTTAACATAGCATCTATAATTTGTTGAATGCATTAGGTAGTTCGTCTACCTATTCCTATCTACATAATAAAGTATTCAAACGAAAGCTTTTAACATCTATCCGTTCACGAACACACCAGCTAAGAGCCACACAGCTGTGCACCAAAATACTCGTCTTTCTCACAGAACAAATCGTATTTCTTACGCTAGATGTATTAGCATGATCAAACGATTTTTGGCCAATTTGTTGTTTGATACACACGAAAAAGATTACTTTGCTGCATATTTTCAACATTAGTCCTACAAATCATTTACTAATAAATAAATACATACTACTAATATTTATTAAAACAAATAACTCATGGTATAAAATTATAATTTTAATTGAAAGTTTATAAATAAACAAATCTATACATATAAAACGTAATATATATATATATATATATATATATATATATATATATATATATATATATATATATATATATATATGTTGAAAGGATATTATTGGGATTAGAAGTCAATACAGAATATGATATTAATAACTCAATTCATTGTATACGTTGCAAGCTTTCGGAGGTTGCTTGCCTCCTTCATCAGGCAGACAATGGTAGAGAATTCTGTGTGTTCTTTATCAACAATATTTAGAAATTATGTCCACAATGGAAAAAACCAATCCAGATACAAAACAGTTTTTTTGAAATAAGATTAAAAATAAAATAAAATTAAATGTATAACAATTTATACGTCAAAAATTAAAATTGTATTTTTATATATAAATAAAAAATAAAAAATAGTTATAAGTAATTGTCAGTAATATAAAATTCTTAAATTTTTTCACAATCAAAGTTTTTTTTTATATAAAGTCAACATTTATTATTATATATATATATATATATATATATATATATATATATATATATATATATATATTAGGGGGGTCCAAAAAAATCGAAGTTCGGAATTTCGATCCCGTCTTCTAGGATCTTTTAAACCATTCAATTTCAAACTTACTGCTTAATTATTATTGACATCGGTCAATATTTAGAGGTCGCGCAAGTTAAAAACGTGTTTTTAAAAACGCAATTTTTTTGAAAAATGTTTTCTAGCAAATTATAATGATAATCAGCATTGCTTTATTGGCGATAAGGGTTCTGGGCAACCCATTACATTATAATAAAATGTTTTTAGCCTTTAAACCATATTCCCAGGCAATATCTTCAATAATACTTGCTTTTTTTGAGTTGCTTGCAGCGATAATTTCAGTAATTTGAAATGTAACTTTAATTTTTTTATTATTCGAAGAAACTTTTATGCATTCTATAGTACTTAAAAAATGGTTTTAACATTTACGAATAATAATTGAATACTAACATCGTTACGATTCAGTGTTGTAACAAAAAAATTTAATTTTTTTAATGTGCTCTAAAATCGATGTTTCCTGTATTTTTATTAAAATGGATTTTTGGGTTTTAAACCTTCTATCAATACAATACTTAAATATTTTACACATAAAATACAGATAAAGCTTTATTTTCAAAATAAGGATAGAACATATGATTAACAAAATATGTCAAAGTAGTTGCGTTTACAAAGAATATTTGTTAGCATTCGGATATCTTTCCTGATGTTTTTATACAATTTTCAGTAAATATTGCTTTTGTTCCTCATTCTTTGTAATGAGAGAATTAAATTTGGTTATAAGAGCAACCCCTCTTTCTGCAGCGTTGTTCACTACTCTTAAATTAAATAAAATGCATTTAGCTTTTTTATAGGAATCATGAGCTTCCCATAAAATAGGGTCGATCGTTAAAAATTCAGTATTTATATTAAATCGTTTGAATAAATTATTTGTGTTTTTCGAGACTAACTCGTTTATACTACGATTTTTCCACAATGCTAATTCCTCTGGAGAATTAACGTTCAAATTTATCTATCTCAAAACCAATTAGGTTATGTTTCTTTTTTTTGTTACTTGACATTTTCTGCGTCTAATTGTTGAACAACAACTAGCGAGAATCAGGTTGGAAAGTTAACAAATGATATTGTTGTTATTGGTATTTACGGTTTCTATGTTGAAAACATAGATAGCGACGACTTGTCATGTTAGTACTTTAGATGGCGATTATTTATTATATAGCGCGAAATATGAAAATTGTCGAAAACTTATGTTAAAAATAAGTTTATCCATATTTTGAAAAAATAGCTTTATGCGTAAAATTATGTTAATAAATCTGTATTTTGTGTGTAAAATGTTTAAGTATTGTATTGATAGAAGGTTTAAACCCCAAACATCCATTTTAATAAAAATACAGGAAACATCGATTTTAGAGCATTAAAATTTTTTATTACAACACTGAATCGTAACGATGTTGGTATTCAATTATTATTCGTAAATGTTAAAACCATTTTTTAAGTACTATAGAATGCATAAAAGTTTGTTCGAATAATAAAATAACTAAAGTTACATTTCAAATTATTGAAATTATCGCTGCAAGCAACTCAAAAAACGCAAGTATTATTGAAGATATTGACTGGGAATATGGTTTAAAGGCTCAAAACATTTTATTATAATGTAATGGGTTGCCCAAAACCCTTATCGCCAATAAAGCAATGCTGATTATCATTATTATTAGCTAAAAAACATTTTTCAAAAAAATTGCGTTTTTAAAAACACGTTTTTAACTTGCGCGACCTCTAAATATTGTCGGATTTCGATAATAATTAAGCAGTAAGTTTAAAATTGAATGGTTTAAAAGATCCTAGGAGACGGGATCGAAATTCCAAACTTCGATTTTTTTGGACCACCCTAATATATATATATATATATATATATATATATATATATATATATATACTAGCGTTCCCGTCGCGCGTTGCTGCGAAACTGCGCAAAAATTCAGTATTTGAAAGATAAAAGTGAGTTATAAAGTTGAAATATAGCACAGAACTGTGTAATGGAAAAAATCAAAAAGTGGAGATAAGTCTGCATGAGCCGCAGGCAAACACTGCAAACTAAAAAAATTTATTCGTTTATAATTTGACATCCACTGAACAGATTTTGATGGGAGTTTTATTAATAGTTGAGGCATTTCTCAAGTAAAGTTGTACTGTTAGACAATGCAACGCGAGCCGTAGGCAAATGCTGTAAATGATGAAATTTGACTGAAAACTCTATTCGCTTGTAACTTGACATTCATGGAACGGATTTTAATAAAAAATATATTAATAGTTGAATCGTTTCCAAGGAAGGTTTTTCTGTAGGACAATGTAGCAAATGACTAAAACTGCTTATAACATAAGATCCACTAAACATATTTTGATGAGAGTTGAGTAATTTTTAAGAAATTATACTACGAGGAAATGCAGCGTCCGCTTGCGGCTCACGCTGTAAATCAGAGGTATTTTTATCATTTTCATATCATTTCGGTACATTTTTCAGAAAACGAATTTCAATATTTTGGTGAAAAAAACTTTATTTATTTTTTAACAACTACCTACAATTTTTTATTTTTTTGAAGGCGACATTTTTATGCATTTTATATACGTATTATTTCACGGAGACGCAGTGAATGAGTGAAATATGTCTAAGAAAATTATGTACAATGTGTTTTTGAACAATGTACATAATATAAAATGTGGGTTATATACTTATATATGCAATGTGTATATAATATATATATACTGGGTGTCCCATTTTAATCCGCCACCTGCAATAACTTTAAAATCGTGCATCGGACAAAAAAACGTTGCGGATAAAAAGTAAATGGTTTCGAGGGGGACATCTGATGCAAACACCCTTGCCCCCTCCGGACCCCCTGGGGGGCGGGAAAGGGGGGCAACTTTAAAATCTGAAATGGAACACCCTATTTTTTATTGTAGATTTTGATAGGCCATTAAAAAGTATGTAAATTTCATTTTATGACTTTTTGTTTATCTTTGATAGATGGCGCTGCAAACAGCATTTTTTTTCTCAGTTTATCAGTTTTCAATTTGAAAAAAAAGGTGTAACTAAGTACGATATTCAAGTTCTTTTCAGTTCTTTGGGAAGAGGGGGGGGCAAGGGTCACTGAGTCAGATATCCCCTCGAAGCCATTAACTTAAAGTTATACCCCTCAAAACCATTAACTTAAAGTTAATGGTTTCGAGGAAGATATTTGATGCAGTGACCCTTGCCCCCCCCTCTTCCCAAAGAACTGAAAAAATCTTAAATATCCTACTTAGTTACACTTTTTTTTTCAAATTGAAGATTGATAAACTGAGAAAAAAATGCTGTTTGCAGCGCCATCTATCAAAGATAAACAAAAAGTCTTAAAATAAAATTTACATACTTTTTAATGGCCTATCAGAATCTACAATAAAAAATAGGGTGTTCCATTTAAGATTTCAAAGTTGCCCCCCTTTCTCGCCCCCCAGGGGGTCCGGAGGGGGCAAGGGTTTCTGCATCAGATGTCCCCCTCGAAACCATTTACTTTTTATCCGTAACATTTTTTTGTCCGATGCACGATTTTAAAGTTATTGCAGGTGGCGGATTAAAATGGGACACCCAGTATATATATATATATATATATATATATATATATATATATATATGTATATCTATGCTTATAACTTGACATCTACAGAATAAAATTTGATGGGACTTTTATTAATAGTTGAGTCATTTTTCGATTCTACTATGAGGCAATCCAGTATGAGTCGCAGTCAAACGCTGTAAACGATAAAAATTGATAAAAAAAAACTGCAATTAAGTTAAAATGGGTTTAAAGTAGTGAATCCAATAGCAAAGCACAAAAATTATATTGTAAAATTTAAAATTGCATTTATTCAAGTATAAAAAAATTACACCCAGCTACTGTATACAATTGAAAAAAATAGTATTCATAGTTAAAGTGAGCGGCGGATTTTTGAACAAGAAAACAGAGAATACAAATACGAGAATGAGTGTGTATAATTCAATATGTATTGTGAAAAATGCCGAGCAATAAAAGCCAGCAAATAAAGCAAGCTCTGAAAAATAAAAGGGGTGAATAAGAACAACCCTTTACTCTGTGTGTGTGTGTGTACGAAGAATTACGACTATTCGAAAAACACAAAACGGAAATTAGCTTTTTTTTTGCGATCGACGCTTTTGTATTGGAACTTATATTTGCTTACCGATCGGACGGTGACGCTATTAAAATATTTCGAACATATTTCAGTTGCTTCTATGATACAAATAGTCACAGTCTGAGCGTCAGGACATCCGCAAGAATCATGGCTATTGAGATAAGAAGCTTTTTACGAACTTTAAAATATGGACTCGACTAGGAAATATTTATAAATTTTTGACACATACTTTAGAAGTTCCGGAATATGTTTAGAAATATGTATTTATTAAATTATATTAAATTATATTGTTTATATTTATTTTGTAAACAGAACTTAATAATTATATTTTTACTACAAATGATAATGTTAAAGAATAGAATTTCTTACATATCAGGTAGAATTCATTTATTTATACTAACAATAAGTCATAGTATAAGTTTGAATATAATTTTTTAGATAACTGTAAAGTTATAATAATTAAGTAAAAATATTGTTAATAATTATATTAATAAAACTCTTGATCACTTTTTTGTCAAAAACTGCTGTCCCAATCGGTACAAACAAGTACAAGTAAAATATAATAAAAAAATACATGTTAATATTCGCATATTTATGAAATGTTGAAAATATAAATCAAGTTATAATAATATTGAACAAAAGTTCATAAGTATATCTGTGAAATTAATATAATAATATTCTAATGTTGAAATTTTTCTCAAAAATTTCACAAAACACTCAATCATTAAATCGGCTTCTTAAGCTATGGGAAAAAATCTTAACATTAGAATATTACAAATCAAATTTTAATTAAAATAAAACTGTTTAAGATTTAAGTTCTATATTAAAATTTGTTTATAATAAACGTTTCGACGAAACTCAACGCTCATCTTCACCAGGAAAAACTGATACAAATGACTTTACAGTAAATAATAGTATATAGAAACAACTTAACTTGTTTCCTGATTAAGATGAGCGTTGAGCTTAAATCTAAAGCAGTTTTATTTTATATAATGAGTTCTGGAAGATTTTTTTACTATGTTAAGTTTTAATTAATTTTTGACACATTTTATATTGACCAATCGTAATAAACTATAATTGGTATATAGGACTCAAAATTAATTTTAATGACAAAAACAATTATTATTTTTTATATGTAGATAATTATGTATAAGTAATATGCCCAATTCTGAATATAATATAAAATTCAAAATTAATTAAAAAAATTAAAACTATGATTAACCGGTAACATCGAGTCCATTTGGCGCGAGTTGCATAAAAGCACAAGCCAAAACCAGATTAAAACATATGTTTGCAATATTGTAATTTTTCGTATATACATATATGTGTGTGTGTGTTTTCATATATCATATGTTTTCTAATTTATTGTAATTTTTTAACCATTTTTTTTATTACTATTTATTATTTATTTATTTTTTTGTTATTGACGAATTTATATTAAATTTTTTAACTAATGACAACAATTTTAAATAAAACGGATTTACAAAAAAAAAATAAAAAAACTTTCAAACAACGTTCTACAATAAAGTGTAGTGTAATGGTACTATAATATAAACATGATAACAATTAACAGGGAAAAAAATTATACCAAATATATGTTTTTTGTAGGTACAATTGTTATAAATATTGTTCCTGATGATGGCCTCAGTGAGGTCGAAATATCGAACCATATTTTAATAAAATAAAATAAAACTCTTGACTGATGCCCGAGTAGTTGTTTTATTTCTTATGATTACACAGTCACATAATTATATATTATATATTATATAACAAAAAACAAACATTAATCAGTGCAAAAGCACTGATTTAAATAAAATTTGGCTTTCTTAAATTAATATTTTAAATTTTTTTTTTTATTTAGTTACTTATTTTATTACCCAGTAACTTGTTTCTATGATCTGTATATTTATTATATATGTATATTATTTATATAATTTTCCCTGACGATGGTATACATAAAGTATGTCGGAACATCGATTTTTAATTAAAATGTATACAGAACTTAATCCTAAAGCTTTTTATTTTTTTTTATTTTAATATTATATATTGTTTTAACGCAGAAAAGTTATCTATATTATACGTGAAAGAAAAAAAAATGCAAGCAATAAATACTACAACCATTAAATACACAAAAATACCCTAAAGCAAAACAATAAATTCTAAGAGAATTTAAACACCATAGATTCTAATATGTTTTCACAATCAACCAATAAACTATTCATCTTCTTCATATCTACTAGAGAAATGTATGATTTATTTTGAGCAACTATACAAACGGTTATATTGAGGGGAAATAACTGGATTTATAGTACATTTAAAAAGCGACTTTTTGTCATTGAGCAAAGAGATTTTTGATTTATGCAAATATGTAGTTGGGGGTTGTATAGAATGGCTTGAAACGTATTGCAACGCAACATGGAGA